>CM035157.1:75993356-76518521 GCA_020205615.1 Panax quinquefolius
AAAACCCTAACCTTAAGTCCGGATAAGGATTCGTAGAAAAAAATAGTTATAACAATTGTATTGATGAGTTTGTGTTTGATGATATAAAATTGATGGTCAATGATTGATCTGATAGAGTACAAACTTAGTAAACCCCGATTTTAATTTTGGAACCCTAAAATTTAATTAGGGAACCCTAATACTGGTTATCAAAACCTAAGGATTAAAAATATTAGGGAAGTATGTGAAATGACTAAAATAACCCTATGGATAATATGGAAATTACCAAAATACCCTTAGTAGGGGTAAAAAGACCAAAATACCCTCGAGTTTATCTTTTAACAAAGATAAATACAAATCTTAGTGACTCATCACCAAGATTTGCCATGTGTCTAAATCCATAAAATAAATGACTAAATTACCCTCAAATTTGAATGGAAATTACAAAAGTACCCTTAGTAAGTGCAAAATGACGAAAATACTCTTTTACTTACTTTTTAAGTAAAAGATTTGCAAAATCTTTGGTTACTCATCACTTGGTTATTAACATGTGCAAGTAATCCAAGGCTAGCAAGTAAACTAATGGGTAGATACATTCCTTGCATTATTACACTAAACAAAAATCAAATTCTTCGCTTTTCTCTCTCATTTCCTCTCTCTTTCCAAGTTGCTAAGAAAAGAAAAACAAAACAAAACAATAGAGAGAGAAGGGGGGCTGCAGATTTTGGTAGTTATAGGGAGTCTAGGAGGGGTCTTGGATCTTCATACAACTTAAACTCATAAGCTACTTTGAAGGATCAAGAAGGCTTGCAAGAAGAAAAAGGAAAGAAATTGAAAATTTTCAAGTTTTGTGTTCTCTTTTGTTAGATCTTTATAAACCAAGTAAATTTTGTTTTTGATCTTTAAACACTCATGATTTACATGAGTATTGGTATTTTATATGTGTATCAAAGTATTTTTGAAAACAAAAGTTAGATCCAAAGTGAGAAAATCAAGTTTGGTACCAAAAGGTTTAAGAAAAGCTTTTCTTTGTATGCTTATAAATATTTTTATGTTAGATTCTTTGGGTTCCTATGGTAAATGGTTTAAAACATATTGGCATGATTATCAAGTCTTGGTAGGTAAAATATGCTCCTCCACCTAAACGAGGCAACAAATTGTATCTAACAAGATGATGAAGCACACAAGAAATAGGAGAAACATCCACCAAGCTTTTGAGTAAAACATCATCCAAAAAAAGGGTTATTCATAAAATAACTGTGAGGATCCGAAATTTTATGAATATATATATATATATATATTATATTTATATTGATTATCAATATTGTGTTAAGTATTTGTGATACAAGTCTGAGAAGTGGTCAATTTGTGTATCGACTAAGAAATATGAGTAGAGTTGTGCTTAACAGAGAATAAAACCCTAACCTTAAGTCCGGATAAGGATTCTGTAGAGAAAAAAGTTATAACAATTGTATTGATGAGTTTGTGTTTGTATGATATAGAATTGATGGTCAATGATTGATCGGATAGAGTACAAACTTAGTAAACCCCGATTTTAATTTTGGAACCCTAAATTTTAATTAGGAACCCTAATATCTCGGTTATCAAAACCTAAGGATTAAAAATATTAGGGAAGTATGTGAAATGACTAAAATAACCCTATGGATAATATGGAAATTACCAAAATACCCTTAGTAGGGGTAAAAAGACCAAAATACCTCGAGTTTATCTTTTAACAAAGATAAATACAAATCTTAGTGACTCATCACCAAGATTTGCCATGTGTTCTAAATCCATAAAATAAATGACTAAATTACCCTCAAATTTGAATGGGAAATTACAAAAGTACCCTTAGTGGGTGCAAAATGATCGAAAATACTCTTTTACTTACTTTTTAAGTAAAAGATTTGCCAAATCTTTGGTTACTCATCACTTGGTTATTAACATGTGCAAGTAATCCAAGGCTAGCAAGTAAACTAATGGGTAGATACATTCCTTGCATTATTACACTAAACAAAAATCAAATTCTTCGCTTTTCTCTCTCATTTCTCTCTCTCCCAAGTTGCTAAGAAAAGAAAACACAAAACAAAACAATAGAGAGAGAAGGGGCTGCAGATTTTGGTAGTTATAGGAGTCTAGGAGGGTCTTGGATCTTCATACAACTTAAACTCATAAGCTACTTTGAAGGATCAAGAAGGCTTGCAAGAAGAAAAAGGAAAGAAATTGAAAATTTTCAAGTTTTGTGTTCTCTTTGTTAGATCTTTATAAACCAAGTAAATTTTGTTTTTTGATCTTTAAAAACTCATGATTTACATGAGTATTGGTATTTTATATGTGTATCAAAGTATTTTTGAAAACAAAAGTTAGATCCAAAGTGAGAAAATCAAGTTTGGTACCAAAAGGTTTAAGAAAAAGCTTTTCTTTGTATGCTATAAATATTTTTATGTTAGATTCTTTGGGTTCCTATGGTAAATGGTTTAAAACATATTAGCATGATTATCAAGTCTTGGTAGGTAAAATATGCTCCTCCACCTAAACGAGGCAACAAATTGTATCTAACAAGATGATGAAGCACACAAGAAATAGGAGAAACATCCACTGTTTTCGGAGTAAAAACATCATCCAACAAAAGGGTTATTCATAACAATGCATGTGAGGATCCAAAATTTTACTGATATATATATATATATATATATATATATATATATTTATATTTGATTATCAATATTGTGTTAAGTATCCGTGATACAAGTTCTGAAGTGGTCAATTTGTGTATCGACTAAGAAATATGAGTAGAGTTGTGCTTAACAGAGAATAAAAACCCTAACCTTAAGTCCGGATAAGGATTCAGAAAAAAAAAAGTTATAACAATTGTATTGATGAGTTTGTGTTTGTATGATATAGAATTGATGGTCAATGATTGATCTGATAGAGTACAAACTTAGTAAACCACGATTTTAATTTTGGAACCCTAAAATTTAATTAGGGAACCCTAATATCTGTTATCAAAACCTAAGGATTAAAAATATTAGGGAAGTATGTGAAATGACTAAAATAACCCTATGGATAATATGGAAATTACCAAAATACCCTTAGTAGGGGTAAAAAGACCAAAATACCCTCGAGTTTATCTTTTAACAAAGATAAATACAAATCTTAGTGACTCATCACCAAGATTTGCCATGTGTCTAAATCCATAAAATAAATGACTAAATTACCCTCAAATTTGAATGGGAAATTACAAAAGTACCCTTAAGGGTGTAAAATGACGAAAATACTCTTTTACTTACTTTTTAAGTAAAAGATTTGCAAAATCTTTGGTTACTCATCACTTGGTTATTAACATGTGCAAGTAATCCAAGGCTAGCAAGTAAACTAATGGGTAGATACATTCCTTGCATTATTACACTAAACAAAAATCAAATTCTTCGCTTTTCTCTCTCATTTCTCTCTTTCCAAGTTCCAAGTTAAAGAAAGAAAAAACAAAACAAAACAATAGAGAGAGAGGGGCAGATTTTGGTAGTTATAGGGAGTCTAGGAGGGGTCTTGGATCTTCATACAACTTAAACTCATAAGCTACTTTGAAGGATCAAGAAGGCTTGCAAGAAGAAAAAGGAAAGAAATTGAAAATTTTCAAGTTTTGTGTTCTCTTTTGTTAGATCTTTATAAACCAAGTAAATTTTGTTTTTGATCTTTAAACACTCATGATTTACATGAGTATGGGTATTTTATATGTGTATCAAAGTATTTTTGAAAACAAAAGTTAGATCCAAAGTGAGAAAATCAAGTTTGGTACCAAAAGGTTTAAGAAAAAGCTTTTCTTTGTATGCTATAAATATTTTTATGTTAGATTCTTTGGGTTCCTATGGTAAATGGTTTAAAACATATTAGCATGATTATCAAGTCTTGGTAGGTAAAATATGCTCCTCCACCTAAACGAGGCAACAAATTGTATCTAACAAGATGATGAAGCACACAAGAAATAGGAGAAACATCCATTGTTTTCGGAGTAAAAACATCATCCAGCAAAGGGTTATTCATAACAATCTGTGTGAGGATCCGAAATTTATAATATATATATATATATATATATATTTTAATATTTTATATTGATTATCAATATTGTGTTAAGTATCTGTGATACAAGTCTAGAGAAGTGGTCAATTTGTGTATTGACTAAGAAATATGAGTAGAGTTGTGCTTAATAGAGAATAAAAACCCTAATCTTAAGTCTGGATAAGGATTCGGTAGAAAAAATAGTTATAACAATTGTATTGATGAGTTTGTGTTTGTATGATATAGAATTGATGGTCAATGATTGATCGGATAGAGTACAAACTTAGTAAACCCTGATTTTAATTTTGGAACCCTAACATTTAATTAGGGAACCCTAATACTGGTTATCAAAACCTAAGGATTAAAAATATTAGGGAAGTATGTGAAATGACTAAAATAACCCTATGGATAATATGGAAATTACCAAAATACCCTTAGTAGGGGTAAGAAGACCAAAATACCCTCGAGTTTATCTTTTAACAAAAGATAAATACAAATCCTGGTGACTCATCACCAAGATTTGCCATGTGTCTAAATCCATAAAATAAATGACTAAATTACCCTCAAATTTGAATGGGAAATTACAAAAGTACCCTTAGTGGGTGCAAAATGACGAAAATACTCTTTTACTTACTTTTTAAGTAAAAGATTTGCCAAATCTTTGGTTACTCATCACTTGGTTATTAACATGTGCAAGTAATCCAAGGCTAGCAAGTAAACTAATGGGTAGATACATTCCTTGCATTATTACACTAAACAAAAATCAAATTCTTCGCTTTTCTCTCTCATTTCCTCTCTCTTTCCAAGTTGCTAAGAAAAGAAAAACAAAAAAAAAACAATAGTGAGAGAAGGGGTGTTGCAGATTTTGGTTGTTATAGGGAGTCTAGGAGGGGTCTTGGATCTTCATACAACTTAAACTCATAAGCTACTTTGAAGGATCAAGAAGGCTTGCAAGAAGAAAAAGGAAAGAAATTGAAAATTTTCAAGTTTTGTGTTCTCTTTTGTTAGATCTTTATGAACCAAGTAAATTTTGTTTTTGATCTTTAAACACTCATGATTTACATGAGTATTGGTATTTTATATGTGTATCAAAGTATTTTTGAAAACAAAAGTTAGATCCAAAGTGAGAAAATCAAGTTTGGTACCAAAAGGTTTAAGAAAAAGCTTTTCTTTGTATCTGCTATAAATATTTTATGTTAGATTCTTTGGGTTCCTATGGTAAATGGTTTAAAACATATTGGCATGATTATCAAGTCTTGGTAGGTAAAATATGCTCCTCCACCTAAACGAGGCAACAAATTGTATCTAACAAGATGATGAAGAACACAAGAAATAGGAGAAACATCCACTATTTCGGAGTAAAAACATCATCCAACAAAAAGGGGTTATTCATAACAATTGTGTGAGGATCCAAATTTTATGATATATATATATATATATATTTAATATTTATATTGATTATCAATATTGTGTTAAGTATCTGTGATACAAGTTCTGAGAAGTGGTCAATTTGTGTATTGACTAAGAAATATGAGTAGAGTTGTGCTTAACAGAGAATAAAAACCCTAACCTTAAGTCTGGATAAGGATTCGGTAGAAAAAAAAGTTATAACAATTGTATTGATGAGTTTGTGTTTGTATGATATAGAATTGATGGTCAATGATTGATCGGATAGAGTACAAACTTAGTAAACCCCGATTTTAATTTTGAACCCTAAAATTTAATTAGGGAACCCTAATATCAAGTTATCAAAACCTAAGGATTAAAAATATTAGGAAGTATGTGAAATGACTAAAATAACCCTATGGATAATATGGAAATTACCAAAATACCCTTTAGTAGGGGTAAAAAGACCAAAATACCCTCGAGTTTATCTTTTAACAAAGATAAATACAAATCTTGGTGACTCATCACCAAGATTTGCCATGTGTCTAAATCCATAAAATAAATGACTAAATTACCCTCAAATTTGAATGGGAAATTACAAAAGTACCCTTAGTGGGTGCAAATGACGAAAATACTCTTTTACTTACTTTTTAAGTAAAAGATTTGCCAAATCTTTGGTTACTCATCACTTGGTTATTAACATGTGCAAGTAATCCAAGGCTAGCAAGTAAACTAATGGGTAGATACATTCCTTGCATTATTACACTAAATAAAAATCAAATTCTTCGCTTTTCTCTCTCATTTCTCTCTCTTTTCCAAGTTGCTAAGAAAAGAAAAAAAAAACAAAACAATAGAGAGAGAAGGGGCTGCAGATTTTGGTAGTTATAGGGAGTCTAGGAGGGTCTTGGATCTTCATACAACTTAAACTCATAAGCTACTTTGAAGGATCAAGAAGGCTTGCAAGAAGAAAAAAAGGAAAGAAATTGAAAATTTTCAAGTTTTGTGTTCTCTTTTGTTAGATCTTTATAAACCAAGTAAATTTTGTTTTTGATCTTTAAACACTCATGATTTACATGAGTATTGGTATTTTATATGTGTATCAAAGTATTTTTGAAAACAAAAGTTAGATCCAAAGTGAGAAAATCAAGTTTGGTACCAAAAGGTTTAAGAAAAAGCTTTTCTTTGTATGCTATAAATATTTTTATGTTAGATTCTTTGGGTTCCTATGGTAAATGGTTTAAAACATATTAGCATGATTATCAAGTCTTGGTAGGTAAAATATGCTCCTCCACCTAAACGAGGCAACAAATTGTATCTAACAAGATGATGAAGCACACAAGAAATAGGAGAAACATCCACCGTTTTTGGAGTAAAAACATCATCCAACAAAAGGGTTATTCATAACAATTGTGTGAGGATCCAAAATTTACTAATAATATATATATATATATATATATATATATTTTAATATTTATATTGATTATCAATATTGTGTTAAGTATCCGTGATACAAGTCTAGAGAAGTGGTCAATTTGTGTATTGACTAAGAAATATGAGTAGAGTTGTGCTTAACAGAGAATAAAAACCCTAACCTTAAGTCTGGATAAGGATTCGTAGAAAAAATAGTTATAACAATTGTATTGATGAGTTTGTGTTTGTATGATATAGAATTGATGGTCAATGATTGATCGGATAGAGTACAAACTTAGTAAACCCTGATTTTAATTTTGGAACCCTAAAATTTAATTAGGGAACCCTAATATCAAGTTATCAAAACCTAAGGATTAAAAATATTAGGGAAGTATGTGAAATGACTAAAATAACCCTATGGATAATATGGAAATTACCAAAATACCCTTAGTAGGGTAAAAAGACCAAAATACCCTCGAGTTTATCTTTTAACAAAAGATAAATACAAATCTTGGTGACTCATCACCAAGATTTGCCATGTGTCTAAATCCATAAAATAAATGACTAAATTACCCTCAAATTTGAATGGGAAATTACAAAAGTACCCTTAGTGGGTGCAAAATGACGAAAATACTCTTTTACTTACTTTTTAAGTAAAAGATTTGCCAAATCTTTGGTTACTCATCACTTGGTTATTAACATGTGCAAGTAATCCAAGGCTAGCAAGTAAACTAATGGGTAGATACATTCCTTGCATTATTACACTAAACAAAAATCAAATTCTTCGCTTTTCTCTCTCATTTCCTCTCTCTTTCCAAGTTGCTAAGAAAAGAAAAACAAAACAAAACAATAGAGAGAGAAGGGGGGCTGCAGATTTTGGTAGTTATAGGGAGTCTAGGAGGGGTCTTGGATCTTCATACAACTTAAACTCATAAGCTACTTTGAAGGATCAAGAAGGCTTGCAAGAAGAAAAAGGAAAGAAATTGAAAATTTTCAAGTTTTGTGTTCTCTTTTGTTAGATCTTTATAAACCAAGTAAATTTTGTTTTTGATCTTTAAACACTCATGATTTACATGAGTATTGGTATTTTATATGTGTATCAAAGTATTTTTGAAAACAAAAGTTAGATCCAAAGTGAGAAAATCAAGTTTGGTACCAAAAGGTTTAAGAAAAAGCTTTTCTTTGTATGCTATAAATATTTTTATGTTAGATTCTTTGGGTTCCTATGGTAAATGGTTTAAAACATATTGGCATGATTATCAAGTCTTGGTAGGTAAAATATGCTCCTCCACCTAAACGAGGCAACAAATTGTATCTAACAAGATGATGAAGCACACAAGAAATAGGAGAAACATCCACTTGCTTTTGAGTAAAAAACATCATCCAAAGAAAGGGTTATTCATAACAATCTGTGTGAGTATCCGAAATTTTATGAATATATATATATATATATATATATATATATATATTTATATTGATTATCAATATTGTGTTATTAGTATCCGTATCTGTGATACAAGTCTGAGAAGTGGTCAATTTGTGTATTGACTAAGAAATATGAGTAGAGTTGTGCTTAACAGAGAATAAAAACCCTAACCTTAAGTCTGGATAAGGATTCGGTAGAAAAAATAGTTATAACAATTGTATTGATGAGTTTGTGTTTGTATGATATAGAATTGATGGTCAATGATTGATCGGATAGAGTACAAACTTAGTAAACCCTGATTTTAATTTTGGAACCCTAAAATTTAATTAGGGAACCCTAATACTGGTTATCAAAACCTAAGGATTAAAAATATTAGGGAAGTATGTGAAATGACTAAAATAACCCTATGGATAATATGGAAATTACCAAAATACCCTTAGTAGGGGTAAAAAGACCAAAATACCCTCGAGTTTATCTTTTAACAAAAGATAAATACAAATCTTGGTGACTCATCACCAAGATTTGCCATGTGTCTAAATCCATAAAATAAATGACTAAATTACCCTCAAATTTGAATGGAAAATTGCAAAAGTACACTTAGTGGGTGCAAAATGACGAAAATACTCTTTTATTTACTTTTTAAGTAAAAGATTTGCCAACTCTTTGGTTACTCATCACTTGGTTATTAACATGTGCAAGTAATCCAAGGCTAGCAAGTAAACTAATGGGTAGATACATTCCTTGCATTATTACACTAAACAAAAATCAAATTCTTCGCTTTTCTCTCTCATTTCCTCTCTCTTTCCAAGTTGCTAAGAAAAGAAAAACAAAACAAAACAATAGAGAGAGAAAGGGGGCTACAGATTTTGGTAGTTATAGGGAGTCTAGGAGGGGTCTTGGATCTTCATACAACTTAAACTCATAAGCGACTTTGAAGGATCAAGAAGGTTTGCAAGAAGAAAAAGGAAAGAAATTAAAAATTTTCAAGTTTTGTGTTCTCTTTTGTTAGATCTTTATGAACCAAGTAAATTTTGTTTTTGATCCTTAAAAACTCATGATTTACATGAGTATTGGTATTTTATGTGTATCAAAGTATTTTTGAAAACAAAAGTTAGATCCAAAGTGAGAAAATCAAGTTTGGTACCAAAAGGTTTAAGAAAAAGCTTTTCTTTGTATGCTATAAATATTTTTATGTTAGATTCTTTGGGTTCCTATGGTAAATGGTTTAAAACATATTAGCATGATTATCAAGTCTTGGTAGGTAAAATATGCTCCTCCACCTAAACGAGGCAACAAATTGTATCTAACAAGATGATGAAGCACACAAGAAATAGGAGAAACATCCACTTGTTTTCGGAGTAAAAACATCATCCAGCAAAGGGTTATTCATAACAATTTGTGTGAGGATCCGAAATTTTATGAATATATATATATATATATATATATATATATTTATATTTATATTGATTATCAATATTGTGTTAAGTATCTGTGATACAAGTCTAGAGAAGTGGTCAATTTGTGTATTGACTAAGAAATATGAGTAGAGTTGTGCTTAACAGAGAATAAAAACCCTAACCATAAGTCTGGATAAGGATTCGACAGAAAAAATAGTTATAACAATTGTATTGATGAGTTTTGTGTTTGTATGATATAGAATTGATGGTCAATGATTGATCGGATAGAGTACAAACTTAGTAAACCCCCGATTTTAATTTTGAACCCTAAAATTTAATTAGGGAACCCTAATATTGTTATCAAAACCTAAGGATTAAAAATATTAGGGAAGTATGTGAAATGACTAAAATAACCCTATGGATAATATGGAAATTACCAAAATACCCTTAGTAGGGGTAAAAAAGACCAAAATACCCTCGAGTTTATCTTTTAACAAAGATAAATACAAATCTTGGTGACTCATCACCAAGATTTGCCATGTGTCTAAATCCATAAAATAAATGACTAAATTACCCTCAAATTTGAATGGGAAATTACAAAAGTACCCTTAGTGGGTGCAAAATGACGAAAAATACTCTTTTACTTACTTTTTAAGTAAAAGATTTGCCAAATCTTTGGTTACTCATCACTTGGTTATTAACATGTGCAAGTAATCCAAGGCTAGCAAGTAAACTAATGGGTAGATACATTCCTTGCATTATTACACTAAACAAAAATCAAATTCTTCGCTTTTCTCTCTCATTTCTCTCTCTTTCCAAGTTGCTAAGAAAAGAAAAAAAAAACAAAACAAACAGAGAGAGAGAGGGGGGCATGATTTTTGGTAGTTATAGGAGTCTAGGAGGGTCTTGGATCTTCATACAACTTAAACTCATAAGCTACTTTGAAGGATCAAGAAGGCTTGCAAGAAGAAAAAGGAAAGAAATTGAAATTTTTCAAGTTTTGTGTTCTCTTTTGTTAGATCTTTATGAACCAAGTAAATTTTGTTTTTGATCTTTAAACACTCATGATTTACATGAGTATGGGTATTTTATATGTGTATCAAAGTATTTTTGAAAACAAAAGTTAGATCCAAAGTGAGAAAATCAAGTTTGGTACCAAAAGGTTTAAGAAAAAGCTTTTCTTTGTATGCTATAAATATTTTTATGTTAGATTCTTTGGGTTCCTATGGTAAATGGTTTAAAACATATTGGCATGATTATCAAGTCTTGGTAGGTAAAATATGCTCCTCCACCTAAACGAGGCAACAAATTGTATCTAACAAGATGATGAAGCACACAAGAAATAGGAGAAACATCCACTGTTTTTGAGTAAAAACATCATCCAGCAAAGGGTTATTCATAACAATCTGTGTGAGGATCCGAAATTTTATGAATATATATATATATATATATATTATATATTTATATTGATTATCAATATTGTGTTAAGTATTTGTGATACAAGTCTAGAGAAGTGGTCAATTTGTGTATTGACTAAGAAATATGAGTAGAGTTGTGCTTAATGAGAAATAAAAAAACCCTAACCTTAAGTCTGGATAAGGATTCGGTAAGAAAAAAGTTATAACAATTGTATTGATGAGTTTGTGTTTGTATGATATAGAATTGATGGTCAATGATTGATCGGATAGAGTACAAACTTAGTAAACCCTGATTTTAATTTTGGAACCCTAAAATTTAATTAGGGAACCCTAATACTGGTTATCAAAACCTAAGGATTAAAAATATTAGGGAAGTATGTGAAATGACTAAAATAACCCTATGGATAATATGGAAATTACCAAAATACCCTTAGTAGGGGTAAAAAGACCAAAATACCCTCGAGTTTATCTTTTAACAAAAGATAAATACAAATCTTGGTGACTCATCACCAAGATTTGCCATGTGTCTAAATCCATAAAATAAATGACTAAATTACCCTCAAATTTGAATGGGAAATTACAAAAGTACCCTTAGTGGGTGCAAAATGACGAAAATACTCTTTTACTTACTTTTTAAGTAAAAGATTTGCCAAATCTTTGGTTACTCATCACTTGGTTATTAACATGTGCAAGTAATCCAAGGCTAGCAAGTAAACTAATGGGTAGATACATTCCTTGCATTATTACACTAAACAAAAATCAAATTCTTCGTTTTTCTCTCTCATTTCCTCTCTCCAAGTCAAGAAGAAAAGAAAAACAAAACAAAACAATAGAGAGAGAAGGGGCTGCAGATTTTGGTAGTTATAGGAGTCTAGGAGGGGTCTTGGATCTTCATACAACTTAAACTCATAAGCTACTTTGAAGGATCAAGAAGGCTTGCAAGAAGAAAAAGGAAAGAAATTGAAAATTTTCAAGTTTTGTGTTCTCTTTTGTTAGATCTTTATGAACCAAGTAAATTTTGTTTTTGATCTTTAAACACTCATGATTTACATGAGTATTGGTATTTTATATGTGTATCAAAGTATTTTTGAAAACAAAAGTTAGATCCAAAGTGAGAAAATCAAGTTTGGTACCAAAAGGTTTAAGAAAAAGCTTTTCTTTGTATGCTATAAATATTTTTATGTTAGATTCTTTGGGTTCCTATGGTAAATGGTTTAAAACATATTAGCATGATTATCAAGTCTTGGTAGGTAAAATATGCTCCTCCACCTAAACGAGGCAACAAATTGTATCTAACAAGATGATGAAGCACACAAGAAATAGGAGAAACATCCACTGTTTTCGGAGTAAAAACATCATCCAACAAAGGGTTATTCATAACAATCTGTGTGAGGATCCAAAATTTTACGAATATATATATATATATATATTATATATTAATATTTATATTGATTATCAATATTGTGTTAAGTATCTGTGATACAAGTCTAGAGAAGTGGGTCAATTGTGTATCGACTAAGAAATATGAGTAGAGTTGTTGCTTAACAGAGAATAAAAACCCTAACCTTAAGTCTGGATAAGGATTCTAGTAGAAAAAATAGTTATAACAATTGTATTGATGAGTTTGTGTTTGTATGATATAGAATTGATGGTCAATGATTGATCGGATAGAGTACAAACTTAGTAAACCCTGATTTTAATTTTGGAACCCTAAAATTTAATTAGGGAACCCTAATATTGGTTATCAAAACCTAAGGATTAAAAATATTAGGGAAGTATGTGAAATGACTAAAATAATCCTATGGATAATATGGAAATTACCAAAATACCCTTAGTAGGGGTAAGAAGACCAAAATACCCTCGAGTTTATCTTTTAACAAAAGATAAATACAAATCATGGTGACTCATCACCAAGATTTGCCATGTGTCTAAATCCATAAAATAAATGACTAAATTACCCTCAAATTTGAATGGGAAATTACAAAATTACCCTTAGTTGGTGTAAAATGACGAAAATACTCTTTTACTTACTTTTTAAGTAAAAGATTTGCAAAATCTTTGGTTACTCATCACTTGGTTATTAACATGTGCAAGTAATCCAAGGCTAGCAAGTAAACTAATGGGTAGATACATTCCTTGCATTATTACACTAAACAAAAATCAAATTCTTCGCTTTTCTCTCTCATTTCCTCTCTCTTTCCAAGTTGCTAAGAAAAGAAAAACAAAACAAAACAATAGAGAGAGAAGGGGGGCTGCAGATTTTGGTAGTTATAGGGAGTCTAGGAGGGGTCTTGGATCTTCATACAACTTAAACTCATAAGCTACTTTGAAGGATCAAGAAGGCTTGCAAGAAGAAAAAGGAAAGAAATTGAAAATTTTCAAGTTTTGTGTTCTCTTTTGTTAGATCTTTATGAACCAAGTAAATTTTGTTTTTGATCTTTAAAACTCATGATTTACATGAGTATTGGTATTTTATATGTGTATCAAAGTATTTTTGAAAACAAAAGTTAGATCCAAAGTGAGAAAATCAAGTTTGGTACCAAAAGGTTTAAGAAAAAGCTTTTCTTTGTATGCTATAAATATTTTTATGTTAGATTCTTTGGGTTCCTATGGTAAATGGTTTAAAACATATTAGCATGATTATCAAGTCTTGGTAGGTAAAATATGCTCCTCCACCTAAACGAGGCAACAAATTGTATCTAACAAGATGATGAAGCACACAAGAAATAGGAGAAACATCCACTGTTTTCGGAGTAAAATCATCATCCAACAAAGGGTTATTCATAAGAATCTGTGTGAGGATCCGAAATTTTACGAATATATATATATTTTTTAATATTTATATTGATTCTCAATATTGTGTTAAGTATATCTGTGATACAAGTCTAGAGAAGTGGTCAATTTGTGTATTGACTAAGAAATATGAGTAGAGTTGTGCTTAACAAAGAATAAAAACCCTAACCTTAAGTCTGGATAAGGATTCTGTAGAAAAAACAGTTATAACAATTGTATTGATGAGTTTGTGTTTTTATGATATAGAATTAATGGTCAATGATTGATCGGATAGAGTACAAACTTAGTAAACCCTGATTTTAATTTTGGAACCCTAAAATTTAATTAGGGAACCCTAATACTGGTTATCAAAACCTAAGGATTAAAAATATTAGGGAAGTATGTGAAATGACTAAAATAACCCTATGGATAATATGGAAATTACCAAAATACCCTTAGTAGGGGTAAAAAGACCAAAATACCCTCGAGTTTATCTTTTAACAAAAGATAAATACAAATCTTGGTGACTCATCACCAAGATTTGCCATGTGTCTAAATCCATAAAATAAATGACTAAATTACCCTCAAATTTGAATGGGAAATTACAAAAGTACCCTTAGTGGGTGCAAAATGATGAAAATACTCTTTTTACTTACTTTTTAAGTAAAAGATTTGCCAAATCTTTGGTTACTCATCACTTGGTTATTAACATGTGCAAGTAATCCAAGGCTAGCAAGTAAACTAATGGGTAGATACATTCCTTGCATTATTACACTAAACAAAAATCAAATTCTTCGCTTTTCTCTCTCATTTCCTCTCTCTTTCCAAGTTGCTAAGAAAAGAAAAACAAAACAAAACAATAGAGAGAGAAGGGGGGCTGCAGATTTTGGTAGTTATAGGGAGTCTAGGAGGGGTCTTGGATCTTCATACAACTTAAACTCATAAGCTACTTTGAAGGATCAAGAAGGCTTGCAAGAAGAAAAAGGAAAGAAATTGAAAATTTTCAAGTTTTGTGTTCTCTTTTGTTAGATCTTTATGAACCAAGTAAATTTTGTTTTTGATCTTTAAAAACTCATGATTTACATGAGTATGGGTATTTTATATGTGTATCAAAAGTATTTTTTAAAACAAAAGTTAGATCCAAAGTGAGAAAATCAAGTTTGGTACCAAAAGGTTTAAGAAAAAGCTTTTCTTTGTATGCTATAAATATTTTTATGTTAGATTCTTTGGGTTCCTATGGTAAATGGTTTAAAACATATTGGCATGATTATCAAGTCTTGGTAGGTAAAATATGCTCCTCCACCTAAACGAGGCAACAAATTGTATCTAACAAGATGATGAAGCACACAAGAAATAGGAGAAAAACATCCACTTGTTTTTGAGAGTAAAAAACATCATCCAACAAAAGGGTTATTCATAACAATCATGTGAGGATCCAAAATTTTATGAATATATATATATATATATATATATTTATATTGATTATCAATATTGTGTTAAGTATCCGTGATACAAGTCTAGAGAAGTGGTCAATTTGTGTATTGACTAAGAAATATGAGTAGAGTTGTGCTTAACAGAGAATAAAAAACCCTAACCTTAAGTCCGGATAAGGATTCTAGAGAAAATAGTTATAACAATTGTATTGATGAGTTTGTGTTTGTATGATATAGAATTGATGGTCAATGATTGATCGGATAGAGTACAAACTTAGTAAACCCCGATTTTAATTTTGAAACCTAAAATTTAATTAGGGAACCCTAATATCAAGTTATCAAAAAAACCTAAGGATTAAAAAAAATATTAGGGAAGTATGTGAAATGACTAAAATAACCCTATGGATAATATGGAAATTACCAAAATACCCTTAGTAGGGGTAAAAAGACCAAAATACCCTCGAGTTTATCTTTTAACAAAAGATAAATACAAATCTTGGTGACTCATCACCAAGATTTGCCATGTGTCTAAATCCATAAAATATGACTTAATTACCCTCAAATTTGAATGGGAAATTACAAAAGTACCCTTAGTGGGTGCAAAATTACTAAAATACTCTTTTTACTTACTTTTTAAGTAAAAGATTTGCCAAATCTTTGGTTACTCATCACTTGGTTATTAACATGTGCAAGTAATCCAAGGCTAGCAAGTAAACTAATGGGTAGATACATTCCTTTCATTATTACACTAATCAAAAATCAAATTCTTCGCTTTTCTCTCTCATTTCTCTCTCTCCCAGTTGCTAAGAAAAGAAAAACAAAACAAAACAATAGAGAGAGAGAGGGGTGCAGATTTTTGGTAGTTATAGGAGTCTAGGAGGGGTCTTGGATCTTCATACAACTTAAACTCATAAGCTACTTTGAAGGATCAAGAAGGTTTGCAAGAAGAAAAAAGAAAGAAATTGAAAATTTTCAAGTTTTGTGTTCTCTTTTGTTAGATCTTTATGAACCAAGTAAATTTTGTTTTTGATCCTTAAAAACTCATGATTTACATGAGTATTGGTATTTTATGTGTATCAAAGTATTTTTGAAAACAAAAGTTAGATCCAAAGTGAGAAAATCAAGTTTGGTACCAAAAGGTTTAAGAAAAAGCTTTTCTTTGTATGCTATAAATATTTTTATGTTAGATTCTTTGGGTTCCCCTGGTAAATGGTTTAAAACATATTAGCATGATTATCAAGTCTTGGTAGGTAAAATATGCTCCTCCACCTAAACGAGGCAACAAATTGTATCTAACAAGATGATGAAGCACACAAGAAATAGGAGAAAAATCCACTGTTTACGGAGTAAAAACATCATCCAACAAAGGGTTATTCATAACAATCTGTGTGAGGATCCAAAATTTTATGAATATATATATATATATATATATATATATTTATATTGATTATCAATATTGTGTTAAGTATCCGTGATACAAGTCTGTAGAAGTGGTCAATTTGTGTATCGACTAAGAAATATGAGTAGAGTTGTGCTTAACAGAGAATAAAAACCCTAACCTTAAGTCCGGATAAGGATTCTAGTAGAAAAAAATAGTTATAACAATTGTATTGATGATGAGTTTGTGTTTGTATGATATAAATTGATGGTCAATGATTGATCTGATAGAGTACAAACTTAGTAAACCCCGATTTTAATTTTGGAACCCTAAAATTTAATTAGGAACCCTAATATCGTTATCAAAACCTAAGGATTAAAAATATTAGGGAAGTATGTGAAATGACTAAAATAACCCTATGGATAATATGGAAATTACCAAAATACCCTTAGTAGGGGTAAGAAGACCAAAATACCCTCGAGTTTATCTTTTAACAAAAGATAAATACAAATCTTGGTGACTCATCACCAAGATTTGCCATGTGTCTAAATCCATAAAATAAATGACTAAATTACCCTCAAATTTGAATGGGAAATTACAAAAGTACCCTTAGTGGGTGCAAAATGACGAAAATACTCTTTTACTTACTTTTTAAGTAAAAGATTTGCCAAATCTTTGGTTACTCATCACTTGGTTATTAACATGTGCAAGTAATCCAAGGCTAGCAAGTAAACTAATGGGTAGATACATTCCTTGCATTATTACACTAAACAAAAATCAAATTCTTCGCTTTTTCTCTCTCATTTCTCTCTCTTTCCAAGTTGCTAAGAAAAGAAAAAACAAAACAAAACAATAGAGAGAGAAGGGGGGGCTGCATTTTTGGTAGTTATAGGAGTCTAGGAGGGTCTTGGATCTTCATACAACTTAAACTCATAAGCTACTTTGAAGGATCAAGAAGGCTTGCAAGAAGAAAAAAGGAAAGAAATTGAAAATTTTCAAGTTTTGTGTTCTCTTTTGTTAGATCTTTATGAACCAAGTAAATTTTGTTTTTGATCTTTAAAACTCATGATTTACATGAGTATTGGTATTTTATATGTGTATCAAAGTATTTTTGAAAACAAAAGTTAGATCCAAAGTGAGAAAATCAAGTTTGGTACCAAAAGGTTTAAGAAAAAGCTTTTCTTTAGATGCTATAAATATTTTTATGTTAGATTCTTTGGGTTCCTATGGTAAATGGTTTAAAACATATTAGCATGATTATCAAGTCTTGGTAGGTAAAATATGCTCCTCCACCTAAAACGAGGCAACAAATTGTATCTAACAAGATGATGAAGCACACAAAGAAATAGGAGAAACATCCACCGCTTTTGAGTAAAAACATCATCCAACAAAGGGTTATTCATAACAATGCATGTGAGGATCCAAAATTTTATGAAATATATATATATATATATATATATATTTATATTTTATATTGATTATCAATATTGTGTTAAGTATTTGTGATACAAGTCTAGAGAAGTGGTCAATTTGTGTATTGACTAAGAAATATGAGTAGAGTTGTGCTTAATAGAGAATAAAAACCCTAACCTTAAGTCTGGATAAGGATTCGGTAGAAAAAACAATTATAACAATTGTATTGATGAGTTTGTGTTTGTATGATATAGAATTGATGGTCAATGATTGATCGGATAGAGTACAAACTTAGTAAACCCTGATTTTAATTTTGGAACCCTAAAATTTAATAAGGGAACCCTAATACTGGTTATCAAAACCTAAGGATTAAAAATATTAGGGAAGTATGTGAAATGACTAAAATAACCCTATGGATAATATGGAAATTACCAAAATACCCTTAGTAGGGATAAAAAGACCAAAATACCCTCGAGTTTATCTTTTAACAAAAGATAAATACAAATCTTGGTGACTCATCACCAAGATTTGCCATGTGTCTAAATCCATAAAATAAATGACTAAATTACCCAAATTTGAATGGGAAATTACAAAAGTACCCTTAGTGGGTGCAAAATGATCGAAAATACTCTTTTACTTACTTTTTAAGTAAAAGATTTGCAAAATCTTTGGTTACTCATCACTTGGTTATTAACATGTGCAAGTAATCCAAGGCTAGCAAGTAAACTAATGGGTAGATACATTCCTTGCATTATTACACTAAACAAAAATCAAATTCTTCGCTTTTCTCTCTCATTTCTCTCTCTTTCCAAGTTGCTAAGAAAAAAAAAAAAAAAAACAAAACAATAGAGAGAGAGGGGGGGCAGATTTTGGTAGTTATAGGAGTCTAGGAGGGTCTTGGATCTTCATACAACTTAAACTCATAAGCTACTTTGAAGGATCAAGAAGGCTTGCAAGAAGAAAAAAAGGAAAGAAATTGAAAATTTTCAAGTTTTGTGTTCTCTTTTTGTTAGATCTTTATGAACCAAGTAAATTTTGTTTTTGATCTTTAAAAACTCATGATTTACATGAGTATTGGTATTTTATATGTGTATCAAAGTATTTTTGAAAACAAAAGTTAGATCCAAAGTGAGAAAATCAAGTTTGGTACCAAAAGGTTTAAGAAAAAGCTTTTCTTTGTATGCTATAAATATTTTTATGTTAGATTCTTTGGGTTCCTATGGTAAATGGTTTAAAACATATTAGCATGATTATCAAGTCTTGGTAGGTAAAATATGCTCCTCCACCTAAACGAGGCAACAAATTGTATCTAACAAGATGATGAAGCACACAAGAAATAGGAGAAACATCCACTTGCTTTTGAGTAAAAAAACATCATCCAACAAAGGGTTATTCATAACAATCTGTGTGAGGATCCAAAATTTTATGAATATATATATATTTTTTAATATTTATATTGATTATCAATATTGTGTTAAGTATCTGTGATACAAGTCTAGAGAAGTGGTCAATTTGTGTATTGACTAAGAAATATGAGTAGAGTTGTGCTTAACAGAGAATAAAAACCCTAACCTTAAGTCCGGATAAGGATTCGAGAAAAAATATTATAACAATTGTATTGATGAGTTTGTGTTTGTATGATATAGAATTGATGGTCAATGATTGATCGGATAGAGTACAAACTTAGTAAACCCCGATTTTAATTTTGGAACCCTAAAATTTAATTAGGAACCCTAATATCAAGTTATCAAAACCTAAGGATTAAAAATATTATGGAAGTATGTGAAATGACTAAAATAACCCAATGGATAATATGGAAATTACAAAAATACCCTTAGTAGGGGTAAAAAGACCAAAATACCCTCGAGTTTATCTTTTAACAAAAGATAAATACAAATCTTGGTGACTCATCACCAAGATTTGCCATGTGTCTAAATCCATAAAATAAATGACTAAATTACCCTCAAATTTGAATGGAAAATTACAAAAGTACCATTAGTGGGTGCAAAATGACGAAAATACTCTTTTACTTACTTTTTAAGTAAAAGATTTGCAAAATCTTTGGTTACTCATCACTTGGTTATTAACATGTGCAAGTAATCCAAGGCTAGCAAGTAAACTAATGGGTAGATACATTCCTTGCATTATTACACTAAACAAAAATCAAATTCTTCGTTTTTCTCTCTCATTTTCTCTCTTTTCCAAGTTGCTAAGAAAAGAAAAACAAAACAAAAAACAATAGAGAGAGAGAGGGGGCTGCAGATTTTGGTAGTTATAGGAGTCTAGGAGGGGTCTTGGATCTTCATACAACTTAAACTCATAAGCTACTTTGAAGGATCAAGAAGGCTTGCAAGAAGAAAAAGGAAAGAAATTGAAAATTTTCAAGTTTTGTGTTCTCTTTTGTTAGATCTTTATGAACCAAGTAAATTTTGTTTTTGATCTTCAAGAACTCATGATTTACATGAGTATTGGTATTTTATATGTGTATCAAAGTATTTTTGAAAACAAAAGTTAGATCCAAAGTGAGAAAATCAAGTTTGGTACCAAAAGGTTTAAGAAAAAGCTTTTCTTTGTATGCTATAAATATTTTTATGTTAGATTCTTTGGGTTCCTATGGTAAATGGTTTAAAACATATTAGCATGATTATCAAGTCTTGGTAGGTAAAATATGCTCCTCCACCTAAACGAGGCAACAAATTGTATCTAACAAGATGATGAAGCACACAAGAAATAGGAGAAACATCCACTGTTTTCGGAGTAAAAACATCATCCAACAAAGGGTTATTCATAACAATCTGTGTGAGGATCCAAAATTTTATGAATATATATATATATATATTTATATATTTATATTGATTATCAATATTGTGTTAAGTATCTGTGATACAAGTCTAGAGAAGTGGTCAATTTGTGTATTGACTAAGAAATATGAGTAGAGTTGTGCTTAATGAGAATAAAAAACCCTAACCTTAAGTCTGGATAAGGATTCTAGTAAAAAAACAGTTATAACAATTGTATTGATGAGTTTGTGTTTGTATGATATAGAATTGATGGTCAATGATTGATCGGATAGAGTACAAACTTAGTAAACCCTGATTTTAATTTTGGAACCCTAAAATTTAATTAGGGAACCCTAATACTGGTTATCAAAACCTAAGGATTAAAAATATTAGGGAAGTATGTGAAATGACTAAAATAACCCTATGGATAATATGGAAATTACCAAAATACCCTTAGTAGGGGTAAAAGACCAAAATACCCTCGAGTTTATCTTTTAACAAAGATAAATACAAATCTTGGTGACTCATCACCAAGATTTGCCATGTGTCTAAATCCATAAAATAAATGACTAAATTACCCTCAAATTTGAATGGAAAATTACAAAAGTACCATTAGTGGGTGCAAAATGACGAAAATACTCTTTTACTTACTTTTTAAGTAAAAGATTTGCCAAATCTTTGGTTACTCATCACTTGGTTATTAACATGTGCAAGTAATCCAAGGCTAGCAAGTAAACTAATGGGTAGATACATTCCTTGCATTATTACACTAAACAAAAATCAAATTCTTCGCTTTTCTCTCTCATTTCTCTCTCTCTTTCCAAGTTGCTAAGAAAAGAAAAAAAAACAAAACAAAACAATAGAGAGAGAAGGGGGCTGCAGATTTTGGTAGTTATAGGAGTCTAGGAGGGTCTTGGATCTTCATACAACTTAAACTCATAAGCTACTTTGAAGGATCAAGAAGGCTTGCAAGAAGAAAAAGGAAAGAAATTGAAAATTTTCAAGTTTTGTGTTCTCTTTTGTTAGATCTTTATGAACCAAGTAAATTTTGTTTTTGATCTTTAAAAACTCATGATTTACATGAGTATTGGTATTTTATATGTGTATCAAAGTATTTTTGAAAACAAAAGTTAGATCCAAAGTGAGAAAATCAAGTTTGGTACCAAAAGGTTTAAGAAAAAGCTTTTCTTTGTATGCTATAAATATTTTTATGTTAGATTCTTTGGGTTCCTATGGTAAATGGTTTAAAACATATTAGCATGATTATCAAGTCTTGGTAGGTAAAATATGCTCCTCCACCTAAACGAGGCAACAAATTGTATCTAACAAGATGATGAAGCACACAAGAAATAGGAGAAACATCCACTGTTTTCGGAGTAAAAACATCATCCAACAAAGGGTTATTCATAACAATCTGTGTGAGGATCCAAAATTTTATGAATATATATATATATATATATATATTTATTTATATTGATTATCAATATTGTTATCAATATAAGTAAGTATCCGTGATACAAGTCTGTAGAAATGGGTCAATTTGTGTATTGACTAAGAAATATGAGTAGAGTTGTGCTTAACAGAGAATAAAAACCCTAACCTTAAGTCTGGATAAGGATTCGATAGAAAAAACAGTTATAACAATTGTATTGATGAGTTTGTGTTTGTATGATATAGAATTGATGGTCAATGATTGATCGGATAGAGTACAAACTTAGTAAACCCTGATTTTAATTTTGGAACCCTAAAATTTAATTAGGGAACCCTAATACTTGTTATCAAAACCTAAGGATTAAAAATATTAGGGAAGTATGTGAAATGACTAAAATAACCCTATGGATAATATGGAAATTACCAAAATACCCTTAGTAGGGGTAAGAAGACCAAAATACCCTCGAGTTTATCTTTTAACAAAAGATAAATACAAATCTTGGTGACTCATCACCAAGATTTGCCATGTGTCTAAATCCATAAAATAAATGACTAAATTACCCTCAAATTTGAATGGGAAATTACAAAAGTACCCTTAGTGGGTGCAAAATGACGAAAATACTCTTTTACTTACTTTTTAAGTAAAAGATTTGCCAAATCTTTGGTTACTCATCACTTGGTTATTAACATGTGCAAGTAATCCAAGGCTAGCAAGTAAACTAATGGGTAGATACATTCCTTGCATTATTACACTAAACAAAAATCAAATTCTTCGCTTTTCTCTCTCATTTCCTCTCTCTTTCCAAGTTGCTAAGAAAAGAAAAACAAAACAAAACAATAGAGAGAGAAAGGGGGCTGCAGATTTTGGTAGTTATAGGGAGTCTATGAGGGGTCTTGGATGTTCATACAACTTAAACTCATAAGCTACTTTGAAGGATCAAGAAGGCTTGCAAGAAGAAAAAAGGAAAGAAATTGAAAATTTTCAAGTTTTGTGTTCTCTTTTGTTAGATCTTTATGAACCAAGTAAATTTTGTTTTTGATCTTTAAAAACTCATGATTTACATGAGTATTGGTATTTTATATGTGTATCAAAGTATTTTTGAAAACAAAAGTTAGATCCAAAGTGAGAAAATCAAGTTTGGTACCAAAAGGTTTAAGAAAAAGCTTTTCTTTGTATGCTATAAATATTTTTATGTTAGATTCTTTGGGTTCCTATGGTAAATGGTTTAAAACATATTAGCATGATTATCAAGTCTTGGTAGGTAAAATATGCTCCTCCACCTAAACGAGGCAACAAATTGTATCTAACAAGATGATGAAGCACACAAGAAATAGGAGAAACATCCACTTTTTTTTTTAGTAAAAACATCATCCAACAAAGGGTTATTCATAACAATGCATGTGAGGATCCAAATTTTATATATATATATATATATATATTTTATATATTTATATTGATTATCAATATTATTGTTAAGTATCCGTGATACAAGTCTGAGAAGTGGTCAATTTGTGTATTGACTAAGAAATATGAGTAGAGTTGTGCTTAAATGAGAATAAAAAACCCTAACCTTAAGTCCGGATAAGGATTTAGTAGAAAAAAAATAGTTATAACAATTGTATTGATGAGTTTGTGTTTGTATGATATAGAATTGATGGTCAATGATTGATCTGATAGAAAGTACAAACTTAGTAAACCCTGATTTTAATTTTGGAACCCTAAAATTTAATTAGGGAACCCTAATACTGGTTATCAAAACCTAAGGATTAAAAATATTAGGGAAGTATGTGAAATGACTAAAATAACCCTATGGATAATATGCAAATTACCAAAATACCCTTAGTAGGGGTAAAAAGACCAAAATACCCTCGAGTTTATCTTTTAACAAAAGATAAATACAAATCTTGGTGACTCATCACCAAGATTTGCCATGTGTCTAAATCCATAAAATAAATGACTAAATTACCCTCAAATTTGAATGGAAAATTACAAAAGTACCCTTAGTGGGTGCAAAATGACGAAAATACTCTTTTACTTACTTTTTAAGTAAAAGATTTGCCAAATCTTTGGTTACTCATCACTTGGTTATTAACATGTGCAAGTAATCCAAGGCTAGCAAGTAAACTAATGGGTAGATACATTCCTTGCATTATTACACTAAACAAAAATCAAATTCTTCGCTTTTCTCTCTCATTTTCTCTCTCTTTCCAAGTTGCTAAGAAAAGAAAAACAAAACAAAACAATAGAGAGAGAAGGGGGCTGCAGATTTTTGGTAGTTATAGGAGTCTAGGAGGGTCTTGGATCTTCATACAACTTAAACTCATAAGCTACTTTGAAGGATCAAGAAGGCTTGCAAGAAGAAAAAGAAAAGAAATTGAAAATTTTCATGTTTTGTGTTCTCTTTTGTTAGATCTTTATAAACCAAGTAAATTTTGTTTTTGATCTTTAAACACTCATGATTTACATGAGTATGGGTATTTTATATGTGTATCAAAGTATTTTTGAAAACAAAAGTTAGATCCAAAGTGAGAAAATCAAGTTTGGTACCAAAAGGTTTAAGAAAAAGCTTTTCTTTGTATGCTATAAATATTTTTATGTTAGATTCTTTGGGTTCCTATGGTAAATGGTTTAAAACATATTAGCATGATTATCAAGTCTTGGTAGGTAAAATATGCTCCTCCACCTAAAACGAGGCAACAAATTGTATCTAACAAGATGATGAAGCACACAAGAAATAGGAGAAACATCCACTGCTTTTTGAGAAAAAACATCATCCAACAAAGGGTTATTCATAACAATCATGTGAGGATCCAAATTTTATATAATATATATATATATTTTAATATTTATATTGATTATCAATATTGTGTTAAGTATCTGTGATACAAGTCTAGAGAAGTGGTCAATTTGTGTATTGACTAAGAAATATGAGTAGAGTTGTGCTTAACAGAGAATAAAAACCCTAACCTTAAGTCTGGATAAGGATTTAGTAGAAAAAATAGTTATAACAATTGTATTGATGAGTTTGTGTTTGTATGATATAGAATTGATGGTCAATGATTGATCAGATAGAGTACAAACTTAGTAAACCCTGATTTTAATTTTGGAACCCTAAAATTTAATTAGGGAACCCTAATACTGGTTATCAAAACCTAAGGATTAAAAATATTAGGGAAGTATGTGAAATGACTAAAATAACCCTATGGATAATATGGAAATTACCAAAATACCCTTAGTAGGGGTAAAAAGACCAAAATACCCTCGAGTTTATCTTTTAACAAAGATAAATACAAATCTTGGTGACTCATTACCAAGATTTGCCATGTGGCTAAATCCATAAAATAAATGACTAAAATTACCCTCAAATTTGAATGGGAAACTACAAAAGTATCCTTAGTGGGTGCAAAATGACGAAAATACTCTTTTACTTACTTTTTAAGTAAAAGATTTGCCAAAATCTTTGGTTACTCATCACTTGGTTATTAACATGTGCAAGTAATCCAAGGCTAGCAAGTAAACTAATGGGTAAATACATTCCTTGCATTATTACACTAAACAAAAAACAAATTCTTCGCTTTTCTCTCTCATTTCCTCTCTCTTTCCAAGTTGCTAAGAAAAGAAAAACAAAACAAAACAATAGAGAGAGAATGGGGGGCTGTAGATTTTGGTAGTTATAGAGAGTCTAGGAGGGGTCTTGGATCTTCATACAACTTAAACTCATAAGCTACTTTGAAGGATCAAGAAGGCTTGCAAGAAGAAAAAGGAAAGAAATTGAAAATTTTCAAGTTTTGTGTTCTCTTTTATTAGATCTTTATGAACCAAGTAAATTTTGTTTTTGATCTTTAAAAACTCATGATTTACATGAGTATTGTTATTTTATGTGTATCAAAGTATTTTTGAAAACAAAAGTTAGATCCAAAGTGAGAAAATCAAGTTTGGTACCAAAAGGTTTAAGAAAAAGCTTTTCTTTGTATGCTATAAATATTTTTATGTTAGATTCTTTGGGTTCCTATGGTAAATGGTTTAAAACATATTAGCATGATTATCAAGTCTTGGTAGGTAAAATATGCTCCTCCACCTAAACGAGGCAACAAATTGTATCTAACAAGATGATGAAGCACACAAGAAATAGGAGAAACATCCACTGTTTTTGGAGTAAAAACATCATCCAACAAAGGGTTATTCATAACAATCTGTGTGAGGATCCAAAATTTTATGATATATATATATATATATATATATATATATATTTTAATATTTATATTGATTATCAATATTGTGTTAAGTATCCGTGATATCTGTCTGTAGAAGTGGTCAATTTGTGTATTGACTAAGAAATATGAGTAGAGTTGTGCTTAACAGAGAATAAAAAACCCTAACCTTAAGTCCGGATAAGGATTCAGAAAAAAAAGTTATAACAATTGTATTGATGAGTTTGTGTTTGTATGATATAGAATTGATGGTCAATGATTGATCGGATGAGAGTACAAACTTAGTAAACCCCGATTTTAATTTTGGAACCCTAAAATTTAATTAGGGAACCCTAATACTGTTATCAAAACCTAAGGATTAAAAAATATTAGGAAGTATGTGAAATGACTAAAAATAACCCTATGGATAATATGGAAATTACCAAAATACCCTTAGTAGGGGTAAAAGACCAAAATACCCTCGAGTTTATCTTTTAACAAAGATAAATACAAATCTTGGTGACTCATCACCAAGATTTGCCATGTGTCTAAATCCATAAAATAAATGACTAAATTACCCTCAAATTTGAATGGGAAATTACAAAAGTACCCTTAGTGGGTGCAAATGACGAAAATACTCTTTTACTTACTTTTTAAGTAAAAGATTTGCCAAATCTTTGGTTACTCATCACTTGGTTATTAACATGTGCAAGTAATCCAAGGCTAGCAAGTAAACTAATGGGTAGATACATTCCTTGCATTATTACACTAAACAAAAAAAATCAAATTCTTCGCTTTTCTCTCTCTCATTTCTCTCTCTTTTCCAAGTTGCTAAGAAAAAAAAAAAACAAAACAAAACAATAGAGAGAGAAAGGGGGGGCTGCAGATTTTGGTAGTTATAGGGAGTCTAGGAGGGGTCTTGGATCTTCATACAACTTAAACTCATAAGCTACTTTGAAGGATCAAGAAGGCTTGCAAGAAGAAAAAGGAAAGAAATTGAAAATTTTCAAGTTTTGTGTTCTCTTTTGTTAGATCTTTATGAACCAAGTAAATTTTGTTTTTGATCTTCAAGAACTCATGATTTACATGAGTATTGGTATTTTATATGTGTATCAAAGTATTTTTGAAAACAAAAGTTAGATCCAAAGTGAGAAAATCAAGTTTGGTACCAAAAGGTTTAAGAAAAAGCTTTTCTTTGTATGCTATAAATATTTTTATGTTAGATTCTTTGGGTTCCTATGGTAAATGGTTTAAAACATATTAGCATGATTATCAAGTCTTGGTAGGTAAAATATGCTCCTCCACCTAAACGAGGCAACAAATTGTATCTAACAAGATGATGAAGCACACAAGAAATAGGAGAAACATCCACTGTTTTTTGAGTAAAAAACATCATCCAACAAAGGGTTATTCATAACAATCATGTGAGGATCCAAAATTTTATGAATATATATATATATATATATATATATTATTTATATTGATTATCAATATTGTGTTAAGTATATCTCGTGATACAAGTCAGAGAAGTGGTCAATTTGTGTATTGACTAAGAAATATGAGTAGAGTTGTGCTTAACAGAGAATAAAAACCCTAACCTTAAGTCCGGATAAGGATTAGTAGAAAAAAATAGTTATAACAATTGTATTGATGAGTTTGTGTTTGTATGATATATGAATTGATGGTCAATGATTGATCGGATGAAAGTACAAACTTAGTAAACCCTGATTTTAATTTTGGAACCCAAAAATTTAATTAGGGAACCCTAATACTTGTTATCAAAACCTAAGGATTAAAAATATTAAGGAAGTATGTGAAATGACTAAAATAACCCTATGGATAATATGGAAATTACCAAAATACTCTTAGTAGGGGTAAAAAGACCAAAATACCCTCGAGTTTATCTTTTAACAAAAGATAAATACAAATCTTGGTGACTCATCACCAAGATTTGCCATGTGTCTAAATCCATAAAATAAATGACTAAATTACCCTCAAATTTGAATGGGAAATTACAAAAGTACCCTTAGTGGGTGCAAAATGACGAAAATACTCTTTTACTTACTTTTTAAGTAAAAGATTTGCAAAATCTTTGGTTACTCATCACTTGGTTATTAACATGTGCAAGTAATCCAAGGCTAGCAAGTAAACTAATGGGTAGATACATTCCTTGCATTATTACACTAAACAAAAATCAAATTCTTCGCTTTTCTCTCTCATTTCTCTCTCTCTTCCAAGTTGCTAAGAAAAGAAAAAAACAAAACAAAACAATAGAGAGAGAAGGGGGGCTGCAGATTTTGGTAGTTATAGGGAGTCTAGGAGGGGTCTTGGATCTTCATACAACTTAAACTCATAAGCTACTTTGAAGGATCAAGAAGGCTTGCAAGAAGAAAAAAAGGAAGAAATTGAAAATTTTCAAGTTTTGTGTTCTCTTTTGTTAGATCTTTATGAACCAAGTAAATTTTGTTTTTGATCTTTAAACACTCATGATTTACATGAGTATTGGTATTTTATATGTGTATCAAAGTATTTTTGAAAACAAAAGTTAGATCCAAAGTGAGAAAATCAAGTTTGGTACCAAAAGGTTTAAGAAAAAGCTTTTCTTTGTATGCTATAAATATTCTTATGTTAGATTCTTTGGGTTCCTATGGTAAATGGTTTAAAACATATTAGCATGATTATCAAGTCTTGTTAGGTAAAATATGCTCCTCCAGCTAAACGAGGCAACAAATTGTATCTAACAAGATGATGGAGCACACAAGAAATAGGAGAAACATCCACCGTTTTCGGAGTAAAAACATCATCCAACAAAGGGTTATTCATAACAATCTGTGTGAGGATCCGAAATTTTACGAATATATATATATATATATATATATATATATTTATATTTATATTGATTATCAATATTGTGTTAAGTATCTGTGATACAAGTCTAGAGAAGTGGTCAATTTGTGTATTGACTAAGAAATATGAGTAGAGTTGTGCTTAACAGAGAATAAAAACCCTAACCTTAAGTCTGGATAAGGATTTAGTAGAAAAAACAGATATAACAATTGTATTGATGAGTTTGTGTTTGTATGATATAGAATTGATGGTCAATTATTGATCAGATAGAGTACAAACTTAGTAAACCCTGATTTTAATTTTGGAACCCTAAAATTTAATTAGGGAACCCTAATACTTGTTATCAAAACCTAAGGATTAAAAATATTAGTGAAGTATGTGAAATGACTAAAATAACCCTATGGATAATATGGAAATTACCAAAATACCCTTAGTAGGGGTAAAAAGACCAAAATACCCTCGAGTTTATCTTTTAACAAAAGATAAATACAAATCTTGGTGACTCATCACCAAGATTTGCCATGTGTCTAAATCCATAAAATAAATGACTAAATTACCCTCAAATTTGAATGGAAAATTACAAAAGTACCCTTAGTGGGTGCAAAATGATGAAAATACTCTTTTACTTACTTTTTAAGTAAAAGATTTGCCAAATCTTTGGTTACTCATCACTTGGTTATTAACATGTGCAAGTAATCCAAGGCTAGCAAGTAAACTAATGGGTAGATACATTCCTTGCATTATTACACTAAACAAAAATCAAATTCTTCGCTTTTCTCTCTCATTTCCTCTCTCTTTCCAAGTTGCTAAGAAAAGAAAAACAAAACAAAACAATAGAGAGAGAAGGGGGCTGCAGATTTTGGTAGTTATAGGGAGTCTAGGAGGGGTCTTGGATCTTCATACAACTTAAACTCATAAGCTACTTTGAAGGATCAAGAAGGCTTGCAAGAAGAAAAAGGAAAGAAATTGAAAATTTTCAAGTTTTGTGTTCTCTTTTGTTAGATCTTTATGAACCAAGTAAATTTTGTTTTTGATCTTTAAAAACTCATGATTTACATGAGTATTGGTATTTTATGTGTATCAAAGTATTTTTGAAAACAAAAGTTAGATCCAAAGTGAGAAAATCAAGTTTGGTACCAAAAGGTTTAAGAAAAAGCTTTTCTTTGTATGCTATAAATATTTTTATGTTAGATTCTTTGGGTTCCTATGGTAAATGGTTTAAAACATATTAGCATGATTATCAAGTCTTGGTAGGTAAAATATGCTCCTCCACCTAAACGAGGCAACAAATTGTATCTAACAAGATGATGAAGCACACAAGAAATAGGAGAAACATCCACTGTTTTCGGAGTAAAAACATCATCCAACAAAGGGTTATTCATAACAATCTGTGTGAGGATCCAAAATTTTATGAATATATATATATATATATATATATATATATTATATTTATATTGATTATCAATATTGTGTTAAGTATCTGTGATACAAGTCTAGAGAAGTGGTCAATTTGTGTATTGACTAAGAAATATGAGTAGAGTTGTGCTTAACAGAGAATAAAAACCCTAACCTTAAGTCTGGATAAGGATTCGGTAGAAAAAACAGTTATAACAATTGTATTGATGAGTTTGTGTTTGTATGATATAGAATTGATGGTCAATGATTGATCGGATAGAGTACAAACTTAGTAAACCCTGATTTTAATTTTGGAACCCTAAAATTTAATTAGGGAACCCTAATACTTGTTATCAAAACCTAAGGATTAAAAATATTAGGAAGTATGTGAAATGACTAAAATAACCCTATGGATAATATGGAAATTACCAAAATACCCTTAGTAGGGGTAAAAAGACCAAAATACCCTCGAGTTTATCTTTTAACAAAAGATAAATACAAATCTTGGTGACTCATCACCAAGATTTGCCATGTGTCTAAATCCATAAAATAAATGACTAAATTACCCTCAAATTTGAATGGGAAATTACAAAAGTACCCTTAGTGGGTGCAAAATGACGAAAATACTCTTTTACTTACTTTTTAAGTAAAAGATTTGCCAAATCTTTGGTTACTCATCACTTGGTTATTAACATGTGCAAGTAATCCAAGGCTAGCAAGTAAACTAATGGGTAGATACATTCCTTGCATTATTACACTAAACAAAAAATCAAATTCTTCGCTTTTCTCTCTCTCATTTCTCTCTCTTTCCAAGTTGCTAAAAAGAAAAACAAAACAAAACAATAGAGAGAGAAGGGGGGCTGTAGATTCTAGTAGTTATAGGAGTCTAGGAGGGGTCTTGGATCTTCATACAACTTAAACTCATAAGCTACTTTGAAGGATCAAGAAGGCTTGCAAGAAGAAAAAGGAAAGAAATTGAAAATTTTCAAGTTTTGTGTTCTCTTTTGTTAGATCTTTATGAACCAAGTAAATTTTGTTTTTGATCTTTAAAAACTCATGATTTACATGAGTATTGGTATTTTATATGTGTATCAAAGTATTTTTGAAAACAAAAGTTAGATCCAAAGTGAGAAAATCAAGTTTGGTACCAAAAGGTTTAAGAAAAAGCTTTTCTTTGTATGCTATAAATATTTTTATGTTAGATTCTTTGGGTTCCTATGGTAAATGGTTTAAAACATATTGGCATGATTATCAAGTCTTGGTAGGTAAAATATGCTCCTCCACCTAAACGAGGCAACAAATTGTATCTAACAAGATGATGAAGCACACAAGAAATAGGAGAAACATCCACTGTTTTCGGAGTAAAAACATCATCCAGCAAAGGGTTATTCATAACAATCTGTGTGAGGATCCGAAATTTTATGAATATATATATATATATATATATATATATTTATATTTATTATCAATATTGTCAATATTATCAATATTAAGTATCTGATACAAGTCTAGAGAAGTGGTCAATTTGTGTATTGACTAAGAAATATGAGTAGAGTTGTGCTTAACAGAGAATAAAAACCCTAACCTTAAGTCTGGATAAGGATTCTGTAAAAGAAACAATTATAGCAATTGTACTGATGAGTTTGTGTTTGTATGATATAGAATTGATGGTCAATGATTGATCGGATAGAGTACAAACTTAGTAAACCATGATTTTAATTTTGGAACCCTAAAATTTAATAAGGGAACCCTAATACTGGTTATCAAAACCTAAGGATTAAAAATATTAGGGAAGTATGTGAAATGACTAAAATAACCCTATGGATAATATGGAAATTACCAAAATACCCTTAGTAGGGGTAAAAAGACCAAAATACCCTCGAGTTTATCTTTTAACAAAAGATAAATACAAATCTTGGTGACTCATCACCAAGATTTGCCATGTGTCTAAATCCATAAAATAAATGACTAAATTACCCTCAAATTTGAATGGGAAATTACAAAAGTACCCTTAGTGGGTGCAAAATGACGAAAAATACTTTTTACTTACTTTTTAAGTAAAAGATTTGCCAAATCTTTGGTTACTCATCACTTGGTTATTAACATGTGAAAGTAAGCCAAGGCTAGCAAGTAAACTAATGGGTAGATACATTCCTTGCATTATTACACTAAACAAAAATCAAATTCTTCGCTTTTCTCTCTCATTTCCTCTCTCTTTCCAAGTTGCTAAGAAAAGAAAAACTAAACAAAACAATAGAGAGAGAAATGGGGCTACAGATTTTGGTAGTTATAGGGAGTCTAGAAGGGGTCTTGGATCTTCATACAACTTAAACTCATAAGCGACTTTGAAGGATCAAGAAGGTTTGCAAGAAGAAAAAGGAAAGAAATTAAAAATTTTCAAGTTTTGTGTTCTCTTTTGTTAGATCTTTATGAACCAAGTAAATTTTGTTTTTGATCTTTAAAACTCATGATTTACATGAGTATTGGTATTTTATATGTGTGTATCAAAGTATTTTTGAAAACAAAAGTTAGATCCAAAGTGAGAAAATCAAGTTTGGTACCAAAAGGTTTAAGAAAAAGCTTTTCTTTGTATGCTATAAATATTTTTATGTTAGATTCTTTGGGTTCCTATGGTAAATGGTTTAAAACATATTAGCATGATTATCAAGTCTTGGTAGGTAAAATATGCTCCTCCACCTAAACGAGGCAACAAATTGTATCTAACAAGATGATGAAGCACACAAGAAATAGGAGAAACATCCACTGTTTTCGGAGTAAAAACATCATCCAGCAAAGGGTTATTCATAACAATCATGTGAGGATCCAAAATTATATATATATATATATATATATATTTTAATATTTATATTGATTATCAATATTGTGTTAAGTATCTGTGATACAAGTCTAGAGAAGTGGTCAATTTGTGTATTGACTAAGAAATATGAGTAGAGTTGTGCTTAACAGAGAATAAAAACCCTAACCTTAAGTCTGGATAAGGATTCTGTAAAAGAAACAATTATAGCAATTGTATTGATGAGTTTGTGTTTGTATGATATAGAATTGATGGTCAATGATTGATCGGATAGAGTACAAACTTAGTAAACCCTGATTTTAATTTTGGAACCCTAAAATTTAATTAGGGAACCCTAATACTGGTTATCAAAACCTAAGGATTAAAAATATTAGGGAAGTATGTGAAATGACTAAAATAACCCTATGGATAATATGGAAATTACCAAAATACCCTTAGTAGGGGTAAAAAGACCAAAATACCCTCGAGTTTATCTTTTAACAAAAGATAAATACAAATCTTGGTGACTCATCACCAAGATTTGCCATGTGTCTAAATCCATAAAATAAATGACTAAATTACCCTCAAATTTGAATGGGAAATTACAAAAGTACCCTTAGTGGGTGCAAAATGATGAAAATACACTTTTACTTACTTTTTAAGTAAAAGATTTGCCAAATCATTGGTTACTCATCACTTGGTTATTAACATGTGCAAGTAATCCAAGGCTAGGAAGTAAACTAATGGGTAGATACATTCCTTGCATTATTACACTAAACAAAAATCAAATTCTTCGCTTTTCTCTCTCATTTCTCTCTCTTTCCAAGTTGCTAAGAAAAGAAAAACAAAACAAAACAATAGAGAGAGAAGGGGGGCTGCAGATTTTGGTAGTTATAGGGAGTCTAGGAGGGGTCTTGGATCTTCATACAACTTAAACTCATAAGCTACTTTGAAGGATCAAGAAGGCTTGCAAGAAGAAAAAGGAAAGAAATTGAAAATTTTCAAGTTTTGTGTTCTCTTTTGTTAGATCTTTATGAACCAAGTAAATTTTGTTTTTGATCTTTAAAAACTCATGATTTACATGAGTATTGGTATTTTATGTGTATCAAAGTATTTTTGAAAACAAAAGTTAGATCCAAAGTGAGAAAATCAAGTTTGGTACCAAAAGGTTTAAGAAAAAGCTTTTCTTTGTATGCTATAAATATTTTTATGTTAGATTCTTTGGGTTCCCCTGGTAAATGGTTTAAAACATATTAGCATGATTATCAAGTCTTGGTAGGTAAAATATGCTCCTCCACCTAAACGAGGCAACAAATTGTATCTAACAAGATGATGAAGCACACAAGAAATAGGAGAAACATCCACTGATTTTCGGAGTAAAAACATCATCCAACAAAGGGTTATTCATAACAATCTGTGTGAGGATCCAAAATTTTACGAATATATATATATATATATTTATATATTTATATTTATTATCAATATTGTGTTAAGTATCTGTGATACAAGTCTAGAGAAGTGGTCAATTTGTGTATTGACTAAGAAATATGAGTAGAGTTGTGCTTAACAGAGAATAAAAACCCTAACCTTAAGTCTGGATAAGGATTCTCAGAAAAAAATAGTTATAACAATTGTATTGATGAGTTTGTGTTTGTATGATATAGAATTGATGGTCAATGGTTGATCGGATAGAGTACAAACTTAGTAAACCCTGATTTTAATTTTGGAACCCTAAAATTTAATTAGGGAACCCTAATACTTGTTATCAAAACCTAAGGATTAAAAATATTAGGAAGTATGTGAAATGACTAAAATAACCCTATGGATAATATGGAAATTACCAAAATACCCTTAGTAGGGGTAAAAAGACCAAAATACCCTCGAGTTTATCTTTTAACAAAGATAAATACAAATCTTGGTGACTCATCACCAAGATTTGCCATGTGTCTAAATCCATAAAATAAATGACTAAATTACCCTCAAATTTGAATGGAAATTACAAAAGTACCCTTAGTGGGTGCAAATGACGAAAATACTCTTTTACTTACTTTTTAAGTAAAAGATTTGCCAAATCTTTGGTTACTCATCACTTGGTTATTAACATGTGCAAGTAATCCAAGGCTAGCAAGTAAACTAATGGGTAGATACATTCCTTGCATTATTACACTAAACAAAAATCAAATTCTTCGCTTTTTCTCTCATTTCTCTCTCTTTCCAAGTTGCTAAGAAAAGAAAAACAAAACAAAACAATAGAGAGAGAAGGGGGGCTGCAGATTTTGGTAGTTATAGGGAGTCTAGGAGGGGTCTTGGATCTTCATACAACTTAAACTCATAAGCTACTTTGAAGGATCAAGAAGGCTTGCAAGAAGAAAAAGGAAAGAAATTGAAAATTTTCAAGTTTTGTGTTCTCTTTTGTTAGATCTTTATGAACCAAGTAAATTTTGTTTTTGATCTTTAAAAACTCATGATTTACATGAGTATTGGTATTTTATATGTGTATCAAAGTATTTTTGAAAACAAAAGTTAGATCCAAAGTGAGAAAATCAAGTTTGGTACCAAAAGGTTTAAGAAAAAGCTTTTCTTTGTATGCTATAAATATTTTTATGTTAGATTCTTTGGGTTCCCCGGTAAATGGTTTAAAACATATTAGCATGATTATCAAGTCTTGGTAGGTAAAATATGCTCCTCCACCTAAACGAGGCAACAAATTGTATCTAACAAGATGATGAAGCACACAAAGAAATAGGAGAAACATCCACAAGCTTTTTGAGAGTAAAAACATCATCCAACAAAGGGTTATTCATAACAATCATGTGAGGATCCAAAATTTTATGAATATATATATATATATATATATATATTTATATTGATTATCAATATTGTGTTAAGTATCCGTTGATACAAGTCTCAGAGAAGTGGTCAATTTGTGTATTGACTAAGAAATATGAGTAGAGTTGTGCTTAATGAGAATAAAACCCTAACCTTAAGTCCGGATAAGGATTTAGTAGAAAAAAAGCAGTTATAACAATTGTATTGATGAGTTTGTGTTTGTATGATATAGAATTGATGGTCAATGATTGATCGGATGAAAGTACAAACTTAGTAAACCCCGATTTTAATTTTGGAACCCTAAAATTTAATTAGGGAACCCTAATATCAAGTTATCAAAACCTAAGGATTAAAAATATTAAGTATGTGAAATGACTAAAATAACCCTATGGATAATATGGAAATTACCAAAATACCCTTAGTAGGGGTAAAAAGACCAAAATACCCTCGAGTTTATCTTTTAACAAAAGATAAATACAAATCTTGGTGACTCATCACCAAGATTTGCCATGTGTCTAAATCCATAAAATAAATGACTAAATTACCCTCAAATTTGAATGGGAAATTACAAAAGTACCCTTAGTGGATGCAAAATGACGAAAATACTCTTTTACTTACTTTTTAAGTAAAAGATTTGCCAAATCTTTGGTTACTCATCACTTGGTTATTAACATGTGCAAGTAATCCAAGGCTAGCAAGTAAACTAATGGGTAGATACATTCCTTGCATTATTACACTAAACAAAAATCAAATTCTCCGCTTTTCTCTCTCATTTTCTCTCTATTTCCAAGTTGCTAAGAAAAGAAAAACAAAACAAAACAATAGAAAGAGAAGGGGGGCTGCAAATTTTGGTAGTTATAGGGAGTCTAGGAGGGGTCTTGGATCTTCATACAACTTAAATTCATAAGCTACTTTGAAGGATCAAGAAGGCTTGCAAGAAGAAAAAGGAAAGAAATTGAAATATTTCAAGTTTTGTGTTCTCTTTTGTTAGATCTTTATGAACCAAGTAAATTTTTTTATTTGATCTTTAAAAACTCATGATTTACATGAGTATTGGTATTTTATATGTGTATCAAAGTATTTTTGAAAGCAAAAGTTAGATCCAAAGTGAGAAAATCAAGTTTGGTACCAAAAGGTTTAAGAAAAAGCTTTTCTTTGTATGCCTTAAATATTTTTATGTTAGATTCTTTGTGTTCCTATGATAAATGGTTTAAAACATATTAGCATGATTATCAAGTCTTGGTAGGTAAAATATGCTCCTCCACCTAAACGAGGCAACAAATTGTATCTAACAAGATGATGAAGCACACAAGAAATAGGAGAAACATCCACTGTTTTCGGAGTAAAAACATCATCCAACAAAGGGTTATTCATAACAATCTGTGTGAGGATCCAAAATTTTACGAATATATATATATATTATAGATATATATATTGATTATCAATATTATGTTAAGTATCTGTGATTCAAGTCTAGAGAAGTGGTCAATTTGTGTATTAACTAAGAAATATGAGTAGAGTTGTGCTTAACAGAGAATAAAAACCCTAACCTTAAGTCTGGATAAGGATTTAGTAGAAAAAACAGATATAACAATTGTATTGATGAGTTTGTGTTTGTATGATATAGAATTGATGGTCAATTATTGATCAGATAGAGTACAAACTTAGTAAACCCTGATTTTAATTTTGGAACCCTAAAATTTAATTAGGGAACCCTAATATTGGTTATCAAAACCTAAGGATTAAAAATATTAGGGAAGTATGTGAAATGACTAAAATAACCCTATGGATAATATGGAAATTACCAAAATACCCTTAGTAGGGGTAAAAAAAGACCAAAATACCCTCGAGTTTATCTTTTAACAAAGATAAATATAAATCATGATGACTCATCACCAAGATTTGCCATGTGTCTATATCCATAACATAAATGACTAATTTACCCTCAAATTTGAATGGGAAATTATAAAAGTACCCTTAGTGGATGCAAAATGACGAAAAAACTCTTTTACTTACTTTTTAAGTAAAAAGATTTGCCAAATCTTTGGTTACTCATCACTTGGTTATTAACATGTGCAAGTAATCCAAGGCTAGCAAATAAACTAATGGGTAGATACATTCCTTGCATTATTACACTAAACAAAAATCAAATTCTTCGCTTTTTCTCTCTCTCATTTCTCTCTCTCTTCCAAGTTGCTAAAGAAAAGAAAAAAAAAACAAAACAATAGAGAGAGAGGGGGCTGCAGATTTTGGTAGTTATAGGAGTCTAGGAGGGTCTTGGATCTTCATACAACTTAAACTCATAAGCTACTTTGAAGGATCAAGAAGGCTTGCAAAGAAAAAAGGAAAGAAATTGAAAATTTTCAAGTTTTGTGTTCTCTTTTGTTAGATCTTTATGAACCAAGTAAATTTTGTTTTTGATCTTTAAAACTCATGATTTACATGAGTATTGGTATTTTATATGTGTATCAAAGTATTTTTGAAAACAAAAGTTAGATCCAAAGTGAGAAAATCAAGTTTGGTACCAAAAGGTTTAAGAAAAAGCTTTTCTTTGTATCTTTATAAATATTTTTATGTTAGATTCTTTGGGTTCCCCATGGTAAATGGTTTAAAACATATTGGCATGATTATCAAGTCTTGGTAGGTAAAATATGCTCCTCCACCTAAACGAGGCAACAAATTGTATCTAACAAGATGATGAAGCACACAAGAAATAGGAGAAACATCCACTGTTTTCGGAGTAAAAACATCATCCAGCAAAGGGTTATTCATAACAATCTGTGTGAGGATCCAAAATTTTATGAATATATATATATATATATATATATATATATATATATATTATTTATTTATTATCATTATCATTAAGTATCCGTGATACAAGTTCAGAGAAGTGGTCAATTTGTGTATTGACTAAGAAATATGAGTAGAGTTGTGCTTAACGAGAATAAAAACCCTAACCTTAAGTCCGGATAAGGATTCTAGAGAAAAAATAGTTATAACAATTGTATTGATGAGTTTGTGTTTGTATGATATAGAATTGATGGTCAATGATTGATCGGATGGAGAGTACAAACTTAGTAAACCCTCGATTTTAATTTTGGAACCTAAAATTTAATTAGGGAACCCTAATACTTGTTATCAAAACCTAAGGATTAAAAATATTAGGAAGTATGTGAAATGACTAAAATAACCCTATGGATAATATGGAAATTACCAAAATACTCTTAGTAGGGGTAAAAAGACCAAAATACCCTCGAGTTTATCTTTTAACAAAATATAAATACAAATCTTGGTGACTCATCACCAAGATTTGCCATGTGTCTAAATCCATAAAATAAATGACTAAATTACCCTCAAATTTGAATGGGAAATTACAAAAGTACCCTTAGTGGGTGCAAAATGACGAAAATACTCTTTTACTTACTTTTTAAGTAAAAGATTTGCCAACTCTTTGGTTATTCATCACTTGGTTATTAACATGTGCAAGTAATCCAAGGCTAGAAAATAAACTAATGGGTAGATACATTCCTTGCATTATTACACTAAACAAAAATCAAATTCTTCGTTTTTCTCTCTCATTTCCTCTCTCTTTCCAAGTTGCTAAGAAAAGAAAAACAAAACAAAACAATAGAGAGAGAGAGGGGGCTCTGAGATTTTGGTAGTTATAGGGAGTCTAGGAGGGGTCTTGGATCTTCATACAACTTAAACTCATAAGCTACTTTGAAGGATCAAGAAGGCTTGCAAGAAGAAAAAGGAAAGAAATTGAAAATTTTCAAGTTTTGTGTTCTCTTTTGTTAGATCTTTATGAACAAAGTAAATTTTGTTTTTGATCTTTAAAAACTCATGATTTACATGAGTATTGTTATTTTATGTGTATCAAAGTATTTTTGAAAAAAAAGTTAGATCCAAAGTGAGAAAATCAAGTTTGGTACCAAAAGGTTTAAGAAAAAGCTTTTCTTTGTATGCTATAAATATTTTTATGTTAGAATCTTTGGGTTCCCCTGGTAAATGGTTTAAAACATATTAGCAAGATTATCAAGTCTTGGTAGGTAAAATATGCTCCTCCACCTAAACGAGGCAACAAATTGTATCTAACAAGATGATGAAGCACACAAGAAATAGGAGAAAATCCCACTTTTTTTTTGAGTAAAAACATCATCCAACAAAGGGTTATTCATAACAATCATGTGAGGATCCAAAATTTTATATAATATATATATATTTTTAATATTTATATTTATTATCAATATTGTGTTAAGTATCTCGTGATACAAGTCTAGAAAGTGGTCAATTTGTGTATTGACTAAGAAATATGAGTAGAGTTGTGCTTAACAGAGAATAAAAACCCTAACCTTAAGTCTGGATAAGGATTTAGTAGAAAAAACAGTTATAACAATTGTATTGATGAGTTTGTGTTTGTATGATATAGAATTGATGGTCAATGGTTGATCGGATAGAGTACAAACTTAGTAAACCCTGATTTTAATTTTGGAACCCTAAAATTTAATTAGGGAACCCTAATACTTGTTATCAAAACCTAAGGATTAAAAATATTAGGGAAGTATGTGAAATGACTAAAATAACCCTATGGATAATATGGAAATTACCAAAATACCCTTAGTAGGGGTAAAAAGACCAAAATACCCTCGAGTTTATCTTTTAACAAAATATAAATACAAATCTTGGTGACTCATCACCAAGATTTGCCATGTGTCTAAATCCATAAAATAAATGACTAAATTACCCTCTAATTTGAATGGGAAATTACAAAAGTACCCTTAGTGGGTCCAAAATGACGAAAATACTATTTTACTTACTTTTTAAGTAAAAGATTTGCCAACTCTTTGGTTATTCATCACTTGGTTATTAACATGTGCAAGTAATCCAAGGCTAGCAAATAAACTAATGGGTAGATACATTCCTTGCATTATTACAATAAACAAAAATCAAATTCTTCGTTTTTGCTCTCTCATTTCCTCTCTCTTTCCAAGTTGCTAAGAAAAGAAAAACAAAACAAAACAATAGAGAGAGAAGGGGGGCTACAGATTCTGGTAGTTATAGGGAGTCTAGGAGGGGTCTTGGATCTTCATACAACTTAAACTCATAAGCTACTTTGAAGGATCAAGAAGGCTTGCAAGAAGAAAAAGGAAAGAAATTGAAAATTTTCAAGTTTTGTGTTCTCTTTTGTTAGATCTTTATGAACAAAGTAAATTTTGTTTTTGATCTTTAAAAACTCATGATTTACATGAGTATTGTTATTTTATGTGTATCAAAGTATTTTTGAAAACAAAAGTTAGATCCAAAGTGAGAAAATCAAGTTTGGTACCAAAAGGTTTAAGAAAAAGCTTTTCTTTGTATGCTATAAATATTTTTCTATTAGATTCTTTGGGTTCCCCTGGTAAATGGTTGAAAACATATTAGCCTGATTATCAAGTCTTGGTAGGTAAAATATTCTCCTCCACCTAAACGAGGCAACAAATTGTATCTAACAAGATGATGAAGCACACGAGAAATAGGAGAAACATCCACTGTTTTCGGAGTAAAAACATCATCCAACAAAGGGTTATTCATAACAATCTGTGTGAGGATCCAAAATTTTACGAATATATATATATTTTTATATTTATATTGATTATCAATATTGTGTTAAGTATCTGTGATTCAAGTCTAGAGAAGTGGTCAATTTGTGTATTGACTAAGAAATATGAGTAGAGTTGTGCTTAACAGAGAATAAAAACCCTAACCTTAAGTCTGGATAAGGATTTAGTAGAAAAAACAGTTATAACAATTGTATTGATGAGTTTGTGTTTGTATGATATAAAATTGATGGTCAATGATTGATCAGATAGAGTACAAACTTAGTAAACCCTGATTTTAATTTTGGAACCCTAAAATTTAATTAGGGAACCCTAATACTGGTTATCAAAACCTAAGGATTAAAAATATTAGGGAAGTATGTGAAATGACTAAAATAACACTATGAATAATATGGAAATTACCAAAATACCCTTAGTAGGGGTAAAAAGACCAAAATACCCTCGAGTTTATCTTTTTAGAAAAGATAAATACAAATCTTGGTGACTCATCACCAAGATTTGCCATGTGTCTAAATCCATAAAATAAATGACTAAATTACCCTCAAATTTGAATGGGAAATTACAAAAGTACCCTTAGTGGGTGCAAAATGACTAAAATACTCTTTTACTTACTTTTTAAGTAAAAGATTTGCCAACTCTTTGGTTACTCATCACTTGGTTATTAACATGTGCAAGTAATCCAAGGCTAGCAAGTACACTAATGGGTAGATACATTCCTTGCATTATTACACTAAACAAAAATCAAATTCTTCGTTTTTCTCTCTCATTTCCTATCTCTTTCCAAGTTGCTAAGAAAAGAAAAACAAAACAAAACAATAGAGAGAGAAAGGGGGCTCCAGATTTTGGTAGTTATAGGGAGTCTAGGAGGGGTCTTGGATCTTCATACAACTTAAACTCATAAGCTACTTTGAAGGATCAAGAAGGCTTGCAAGAAGAAAAAGGAAAGAAATTGAAAATTTTCAAGTTTTGTGTTCTCTTTTGTTAGATCTTTATGAACCAAGTAAATTTTATTTTAGATCGTTAAAAACTCATGATTTACATGAGTATTGGTATTTTATGTGTATCAAAGTATTTTTGAAAACAAAAGTTAGATCCAAAGTGAGAAAATCAAGTTTGGTACCAAAAGGTTTAAGAAAAAGCTTTTCTTTGTATGTTATAAATATTTTTATGTTAGATTCTTTGGGTTCCTATGGTAAATAGTTTAAAACATATTAGCATGCTAGATACATGAGTTAAGGGAAAAACCCCTTTGGAATCACTCAAATATGTTAAGAAATGAACAAGTTATGAATTAAATCCAAAACTACCCTAACTGTTGAACACAAGCTACTGATCAGTCACTTCTGTCTATTTTTCTGGGACCAAAACAGAACCAAAATGGATGTTTGGTATATGGAAACTATAGTTCGGGAAATTATGAATCCAACGATACCTATTTCACCTAAATCCGATTTGTAGATTTCGTTTTATAAGCGTTTCCGTTAAGGACCCCAAATCTGAAAAATAAACCAACTATTGAAAACAAAACTTACTGACCAATCACTTTGGGCCAGATTTCCGAGATCTAAACAGATTGGAATTTGGTGTTTGATAAATGAAAACTGTATTTCAAGAAGATACGAATCCAAAAAGTTCGATTGGTTCTCAATCGGAGTTGTGGATCTCATAATACAAGCGTTTCTATAAAAGACTCCAAAACTAAAAATATTTAAAAGGCATGTAATGGTCAGTCGGTAGTGGCCTGTTTTCAGGGTTCTATACTGGGCCAAATGGACTGTTTCTTGAGCCTAAAACGTAGCTCGCGAAGTCATGGTTCTAACCATACTAAATGGGCCCAAATCAGACATGCAGATCTTCGTCTACAAACGTTTCTGTGGAGGACCCCAACTTTAGACGAAAATTATGGAATAAATAGAAAATAAATATTATAAATTCATAATAAAAAAAAATTATATAAAAAAATATTATTTTAAGTTATAATAAATAACTTTAAATATTTTGATATGAATAACATTAATATTTTAATATTAATGGTAATTATTTAAAAATGATTTTAATACTTTAAAAATCATTTGAAATTATATTGAAGTTATTCTTTAATGACTTTTAATATTTTGTGATGAATTTCATTAATAAATTAATATTAATGATAATTTTAATAAATGTATTAAATAAATTGTGGAAAGTTAGTTTTAATGATTTAAAAATCATATAAAAATGATTTAAGGGTTATAAAAATATTCTAAGTTATAAAATATAACTTTTAATATTTTGTCATGAAATACTTTAATATTTAATATTAATGGCAGTTAATTGATAATGGATTTAAATGTTTAAAAATTATTTAAATATGATTTTAGGGTATTAAAAATACTTTGAGATATTATAATTAAATATTAATGATAAAAGAATTATGTGGTATGTAAATCATATAAATATGATATTAATGATTGAAAATCATGATAAATAGTAATAATTATTTATAATTTGTTATAAGCTAGGGAAAAATAGTTTTATCTGATGATTAAATTATTTAATATAATTGTGAAGTATTTAGGCAGAATCTTATTGGGATTAAGCTCGATAATTATCCGATTAGGCAATCGGGCTGTCGAAATAGTACCAAACTCAACTCAGACTGTAATAGTTTGACTTGAGGTTAGGACTTATGTATCATATAGACCGATAGGATTATGTGATAATGTGTTTAGGTTATTTTATAACAGTAATTCACAGTAATATATTGTGATGATATTATTCTAACTTGGAGATCAATATTATTAATATTAGGTCTTCAGATGAAGTTAAATAGACTGTGTAGCAGTAGTCAACAATACATGCAAGTTTTTCTTCACTTTGTGCAAACCTTATATTTCAAATGTCAGTTTCATTTAAATTATTTTATTAAATGAAAATTTGATATTTATCAGTTATGATCTGGTAATACATAGTGTTTACGAATTCTGTTATTCAAAGGTTATAAATTCGTGTTCAAACATAACCAAGTCATATGAGTTATTATTATGGAAAAATGCGTTTGATTTGATATCAAAGAATAATTTGTGAGAAAATAATTTTGTTTGGTACCAATGTATAAAAGCACAATTTGTGAAAAAGAAATTTTGTTTGGTGCCAATGGATTATATGTATATTACATTTCCATATTTCATCTACTACATTGAAACATTAATTATTAAGTATGATATTTAATTATAATATATGGTTGAGATGTGTATTAAAAATATAACATAAGAGTGAGGATGTGTAGGAGTTTACAAGAATGCTAGTTAACTTGTTTGTCCCAAATTGATAGTCCCATTTACCTCTCATTTCTCATTCACGTACATTTCATAAAAGCTAAGGCCTATGATTTTCATATTTTCTTCCAAGCTTGCTAGGCAATGATCATGGGGGGAGTTGTACTCATGATGAAATCCAACAACTAATTACCAACTCCTTCTTATACTTCATGCAATCCCTCAACCCACGAGTTTAAATTTTTGGGCAATGGTTTGGCATGGTCAATGAGTTTTCTATAAATGGAGCACTTCCCTTCTTTCTTTGTGTTGTTTGAAATTGATTGAGAAATGCTAAGTAAGAATTGAGAGCATACAAGCATACTTGGAATTTAAGAGATCAAGTAGTAGCAAGTTTCATTCATATTGCAAAGGTATAATTCCATTCTATACTTTCAATTTCATTCTCTATAAAAACTAAGTTTTGAATTCTTGTAATATCAAATTATTGATTTGGTGGAATTGAATGTTAATAAGGTTGGGTATTGGTTATAAAGTTGTTATATGATCATATAAGCTTGTTGCAATTGATATATGAGTGTTTAGGAATGAAATCATGAGTAATTTTTGTGTTTCTTACTTGGAGCTCTCTTGCCAGCGCGCTTTATCTTTGAACAAGGCACGCACAATCTAGCATAAATTTGTATTGAAAGCCTTGCAGTAGCAATTCCACGATTCTTGAATCGATTAATGATCTATTTTTGAGTCTGATCCATATGAGCTAGTAGTTATGACTTAAGCTAACATGTGAACATGTGTATGATGGATATGTTGACCTAATGTGAGCATGTTTTCATAAACTTGCATGATTAATGGAGATATATGGTTTAAATGGAGATTTGAACCTTAAGTTTTGAAAACAAACTATGTGAAGATCATGTTCTATAAATTATAAACCTAGTAAGCGATACATGACTGATTTTGCACATAGATGAGCATGTTGTAGTGTACATAGTCCTTGGAGCATGATCAAACTTGTTAAGCCTTATGTTAGAAATATTTTCAAAAAGAAGCTTAGCCTAGTGAGCTAACATGCTTGATTTTTACATGGTTTATATTCTGACTTTGCGAGCATGTTAACCTAACTTGACTACCTATGCTTAGAGTTTTAAAGTTGTCTTATTTGTGTTAGATTGCATAGTTCAAGCTTAAAATGGTTTCAAAAGAAAACTTGAACATATTTTCGAAATCTAGTCGCATCACATGAATATCTACAGGTTAATGAGATAAAATGCTATGTTATGTCTATAATATCTCTAGGTATGATTTATATGTATGGAACATGATGATTTCAAATAAAACATGAGATTAAAGCATGATTTCAAGCTTTAAACAATAATAGTTATGAACAAGCAATATAAATGCTACAAGTATATGCATTAACAGAATTTGAAATCTCTATATGGGTATATAGCCAAGTAACGAGTCATGGTAACCGCTTGATAATGTTTTGCTTGAATGTTATGTAAGACATAAGTTCAAACTTATACAAATGAACTAAAGAATGCTAAAGTGGTATATGAAAGCTTCTAGCATGCATGTATATTAGACTATAGGTGTAAATGGTATGTTAAAATGGGACAGAAAGTGCAAGGTGCAATGACAAATTCGATCTGATGCAGCGAGAGACAAGAAATGTGCTTGCTTGAGTCCTTAGCCTAGACTACAAAGCAAGCAATGCCTTGCCCGTCTGCGATCACATGTCGATTCTATTTTTGGTCTGATGTTTGAAGCATACCTACATGATTACTTTAACTTATCTTATATAACTTATGTGCTAGTTAATGTGTTAAGGAGCATGCTAAGTGATAGGGTCAAGTGTTGATCATAACTTTCGGGTGTTAAGTCCAAAGAATATCTTCAAGAAATTAAGATGTCATTATAATTGTGATGACTTATAAACTGATTTGGTACCATATGTGCTTACTTGTATTATATCAAGCTTAATTAATGACTATGTTAGCTAATGAACACCTTAAACATATAAATACGTTATAAATAGGATTCAAAAGTGTTGAGTTCTTAAACGAGGATAAACTATGCGTAAGGCAAGTTTCCTTGAACCTTACTTTTATTGAGCAAGTATTCGAACCCTACTATTACTGTTGTGCAATATCATTTCATTATTTATTCGACGAATACTGTAAGCTTATCCCTTTGAATACAAGTTACAAAACTTTATCGTTCAAATGAGCTAGTATGTTAAACCCTTGTGAAAGCTATTATTCATATTGAAATTGGTAATGTCCTTGAATATTGTGAAAGAGTCGATGCCATTTGATTCAACTAGACTATACGCATGTTTATAAAAACGGTGCAAACCAATTGATTGGTGCAGAAATCTTGAAAACTTAGTTGGACAACCCTTTTGGTAAGGGGAGTGTCTGTTGTTGGAAACCCCAACACATGAATAAATATTATTATGGTGTTATGCATAACGTAAGGTATTGTTGACTGATCATCTATAGTACTTGATATTTTTGGTCATCAGTTTAATATTGGTAACTCTAGTGAAAGTTCAATGGTCCTTAGTGACTGCTCAGTATAAATTGCTTATCCAGTTGGATACATTGTTAGCCGTTGAATTCATATATATCTGTTGATTTATATTGAATTGTCATATCCCTTATTCATAGTATTATTCTGACACTTTGAACTATCCTAGAAATAACCCTTCGATATTTCAAACCTTGTGATATTATATCCTACACCCTTGTTGTATATTACTTGTTGGGCAATTTGTGCTTTATCCTTGCTTATTTAAAACCTTTCAGTTAAGGAGGAACAAGGAGGTGTCTCTGGAACAGACAAGGGCAAGGGCAAGGCTACCGACTAGCTTGTCCTTTTTATGTTTAAAGTCTACTATGATGTATTAAGACTATTTCAGACTATGTTTAAGCTTAAGTAAGATCATGTAATAAGTCTTTATTAGATATTATTATGTAATCTATTAAGCACTATAGGTTACGAGACTTGGGGGAATAATTATAATAAATCATTGTATATTATTCTAAAGTAGATTTTCCATCGTGTATGCGTTATTTTAGTTATTATGGTTGTACCATGAGAACGTGATGAACCAAATTCTAGTGACCAAGTGGAGGTCCGAATTTGGGGGCATCACAGGTTGGTATCAAAGCCTTAGTTATAAACCTTAGGAGCGAGTGTCCTTAGATTATAACTTAAGGGAACTTAGAAGTTAGGAAGGAGATAAAACTCATGTAGATTTTTCCTTGAGAGGCTTAGTGTGTTATGAAATGTAACTTCATTCTATACAATGAACTTATGTTTGTTTAACATTCTAATGGAGTTGTTGTTTGTGTTGTCTTATGTTGGTGATTTTTAGGATGACTGACATGGGAGGACCTAGCCGAGTAGTAAAGGAGGAGTCGCGTGATATCCACGTGGTATTTGAGACACCCTTGATAGCGGAGCCTATTTCAGTAGTAGTCCCTTTTGATGATGACGATGAGGAAGAGGTGGAGTCTGACCCGGAGGAGGAGCCTTTGGAAGAGGAGCACGAGCCTTTGGAGGACTCCGACGAGGCTACTTTCAAGGATCAGATGCTAGGAGAGTATGAGGAGCAGATATTGGAGTTAGGGTGTAAAGTGGAGGAGCTAGAGGCGGAGGCTAGGGAGAGGGAGTCTGCGTTCCAGAAGTTGAGGGACGAGGACCATCAGAGGCAACTAGCGATGCGGAGATGGAGGTGGAGATTGCTCACCGTAAGGAAGCAGGGATCCAGATGGGAACTTTGTTTCATCGAGCGGTGGCGAGGAATGTTGAAGTGGCAGGAAAGCTAGAGGAATTAGAACAAAAAGTTTTGATTGAGAAGGCGGAGAAGGAGGCTCTTCGAACTCAGTTAGAGATGGAGGTGATGGATAGGATTCTCTTTGAGGAGAAGTGGGAGGAAGCCAATGATAGGACAAATGATCTAGAGGATGAGGTGCGGTACAAGAGGAGGAAGATGAACAAGATGGGCAATGTTCTTCGCACGACCATGGAGAGATTGATAGATGGGGTACATCATTACCCAGTTGAGAAAGGATAGACCCGACATACCATAAGTTGGGACATGGTGGTGCACATCACACAGAAGGAATATTAGAGCGCCATTGAGCGTGGGATGTTAGATTGAGTCTAGAGGAAGAGCTCAGTAGTATAGTATTTTTATTATTTAAATGATGTTGTAATCGATGGTATAGTATTTTTATTATTTAAATGATGTTGTAATCTCAGTCTTTTGTGTAAGATGTGAGATAGTGGTAAACCCCAAATTTTTGAAAAGTGTTAGAGGGGTAGTAAGATAGTATGTCCTTGTCTTTTGTGATATTAGGGGATATGTGTTATCATTTATAGCAGTATGCTAGAAAAGAACATGTAATGTAGTCCTTTGGCATATGAATATAAATGATCCTATTTCAGAAATGTGTTATAAACTTGTAGTTCTTTTCTATTGAGAAATGTCTAAGTATTATAACTATAAAATAAAATGAAAATTTTGTGATGCAAAAAATGCCGCCCAGATGTAGAATAACTGTCCCAAAAGAGTCAGTTAATGATGAGAGAGGTCATGTAGATCCGATACAAAGACTGGTAGATTTATTGGGAAAAGCTCTGAGGGGAAGAAACAAACCCGTACCACCCGTTCCCCAAGCTGTCCCAGTAACGACCTTCAATGATTTTAAGAGTGTAGGACCCCCAGAGTTCGCGGGAACCACTGACCCGATAGTTGCGCGTGGGTGAAGACTAGAAGACAGTATTTGCCACATACATGATGAGGGGCGAAGTGAACTATTGGTGGGAAACTAACCAACAGAGAGCGGGGGAAGGAACGATAACGTGGGAGAGGTTTACTACGTTGTTTTTCGAAAACTATTTTTCGAAGAGTATGAAGAGTAGGATAGAAGTAAAAATTCTAGAATTAAAACAAGGTGATATGATGGTGGCGCAGTACGCAGCTAAGTTCAATGAACTAGCGCGATTTGCAGAACACCAAGTTGTGGATGAGGAGAGGAAGGCGAGACGTTTTGAACAAGGGTTAAAACCGTGGTTGTACAATAAGGTATCAGTCTTCTAGATTGATTCCTTTACGACATTGTTGGAGAAGGCAATCATTACAGAAGGTGGCAGTGAGACCTTAAGTCTGTATCACAAGGAGAAGAAGAATAAGAACGCTGGTAGTGAGCATCGTGGAGGAAACAGTAGCGGAGGGAGTAACTACGAAAAAAGGAAATGGGAAAACAATAATAACAATATAAACAACAACCAAGGTGGGAGTCACCAGGGAAACTTCAAGAAGAGGACCGAAGCTTGCAACAAATGTGGAAGAAGTTATCAAGGAAAATGCTGAAAAAGGAAAAACACTTGCTATAACTGTGGCAAAGAGGGGCTCATCTCACAAAATTTCCCAAAGCCGAAGAAGATCAGAGGATGTTTTTCTTATGGATCAATAGAGCACCAGATAAAGGATTTCCCGAAGAAAGGAAGCGGTGGAGCTGGCGGAAGCCAAGGAGGAGGAAGTAAGTTGATGATTGGTGGACCTGCGCAACCCAATCGATCGACCGCTTGAACCTTTAACATAACCGTCCAAGACGCCGTAGCTGCAAAGGAAGTTGTGTCAGGTATAATCCCAATTAATAATATAAATGCTTATGTGTTATTTGATTCGGGTGCCACCTGTTCGTTTGTATCTGAAGAATTTGCTTGTAAACTTAGTACACCCCAAGACCGTTTAGAAGATCCTTTGAACATAGAAGTTGCGAATAAGGAAATAATCCCTATAGAATACATCTATCGAAATTGTCGCGCAAACATTAGAGAACATGAGCTGAGCGTAGACTTGATTCCTATTAGACTAGGAGAATTTAACGTAATACTGGGGATGGATTTGTTATATGACCATGCAGCAGTAATTGACTATTAGAACAAATGTGTGAACCTTCAGAATCTGAGTAAGTCTATGGTAGTGTTTTATGGTAGCTCATCGCTTAAGCAATCGTGTTGCGTTACGATGATGCCGGCCAAGAAATTGTTAAAGAAAGGATGTGTAGGTTATTTAGCTTACGTTGTGGATACTCGGAAAAAGGGAGTAGAGATTAAAGACATACCCGTAGTGAGTGAATTTCAGGATGTGTTTTCGGATGATCTGTCTGGCCTTCTACAAGACAGAGAAATCAAATTCTTAATAGACTTAGCACCGGAGACGACACCGATTTCGAAAGCTCCATATCAGATGGCACCAGTAGAAATGAAGGAATTGATGATACAACTTCAAGAGTTATTGGATAAAGGTTATATTCAACCGAGTGTGTCACCTTGGGGAGCACGAGTGTTATTTGTTAAGAAAAAGGACGAATCGATGAGGCTTTGTATTGATTATCGTGAATTGAACAAAGTAACGATCAAGAATAGATACCCGCTACCAAGGATTGACGACTTAGTTGATCAACTGAAAGGAGCAAAATTTTTCTCGAATATCGACCTACAGACAGGATATCATCAACTAAAGTACGGGATGAGGACATACCAAAGACTACGTTTTGAACCCGTTATGGACATTACGAGTTTTTGGTAATGTCATTCGGTTTAACTAATGCTCCGACATCATTCATGGACTTGATGAACTGAGTTTTCAAGCCATATTTGGATAAATTCGTAGTAGTTTTCATCGACGATACTTTAATTTACTCGACGATGGAGGAAGAACATGCCGAACATTTGAAGATTGTTTTGGAGGCACTACGAAAGGAGAAGATGTATGCGAAGTTTTCTAAGTGCGAGTTTTGGATTAAGAAGGTTCAATTCTTAGGCCAGATAGTGGATGAGAATGGAATCTTAGTAGACCCCGAAAAGGTCGAAGCAATGAGTAATTGGGAACAACCAAGGACACCGACGGAGGTGAGGAGTTTCTTAGGGTTAGCTGGGTACTATCAAAAATTCATCCAAGATTTTTCTAAGATAGCAACCCCACTGACTAATTTGACGAGGAAGACGGTGAAATATGTATGGACTGACAAATGTGAAGAGAGTTTTCAAGAGTTGAAGAAGAGATTGAGCGAGGTGCCTATATTAACATTACCAGATGATACGGGAGGATTTGTGGTGTATAGTGATGCATCACATAGAGGACTGGGCTGTGTGCTTATGCAACACGACAAAGTCATTGCGTATGTTTCACGCCAATTGAAGGATTACAAAAAATGATACCCTACTCATGACTTAGAGTTAGCGGCAGTAGTTTTTGCGTTAAAGATATGGAGGCATTATTTGTACGGGGAGAAATGTGAGATATACACAGACCACAAAAGTCTAAAATATATCTTCACACAGAAGGAGTTGAATATGCATTAGAGAAGGTGGTTAGAATTGATCAAGGATTATGACTATGACATTCTTTCTCACCCGGGGAAGGCAAATGTAGTTGCCGAAGCTCTGAGCAGAAAAGGAAGGGAGAAATTGTTTCGACTGACAACTCAGGAGGAGTTAATAAGAGATATGGAGAAATTGGAAATAGAAGTGAAGGGACCCGAGAGGTCTAAAAAGAAGTTATTTGTAATGGAAGCTTGTCCGACATTGTTGGATAGAGTAAAGTAAGCCCAGGAGAAAGATGGAGAATGTGAGAAAATCAGAAGAAGGATCATGGAAAAAGAGAAAGAAAAATTTCGAGTAGATAAAGATGGTATCTTAAGATTCGAAGGGAGAGTGTGGGTACCAGCAGTGGCCAAGTTAAGAGAGGAGATTTTGTACGAGGCTCATAATACGATGTATTCCATTCATCAGAGAGGCACAAAGATGTACCGGGACTTGAAGCAACATTTTTGGTGGCCAAATCTGAAACAAGAAATTGCGGAGTACGTTAGTAGATGTCTTACGTGCCAGTGAGTCAAAGCAGAGCATCAGCGACCGAGTGGCTTATTACAACCATTAGAAATACCAGAGTGGAAATGGGAGCATATTACGATGGATTTCGTGGTAGAACTTCCAGTCACACAGAAAGGTTTGGATGCCATTTGGGTTATAGTGGATCGGCTTATGAAGACCGCACATTTTGTACCTATCAAGATCCGCTACAGTTTAAATCAATTTACGAGTGTGTACATAAAGGAAATCGTTTCACAACATGGAGTGCCAGTGTCGATTGTTTTTGATCGAGACCCGTGTTTCACGTTAAAATTCTGGAAAAGTTTGTAAGAGAGGATGGGAACACAGTTGAGGTTGAGTACTGCTTATCATCCTCAGACGGACGGACAAAGTGAGCGAACAATACAAACGCTAGAGGACATGCTTAGGACTTGCGTGATGGACTTCAAGGGAAATTGGGACGAACATCTACCCTTAGTCGAATTTGAGTATAATAATAGTTATCGTGCTAGTATCGGCATGCCACCGTATGAAGCTCTTTACGGAAGGAAGGGCTGAATGCCATTATGTTGGGAAGAAGTCGGAGAACGACTAATACTCGGGCCAGAGTTAATACAACAAACTACGGATGTGGTGAAAGTGATAAGGGCCAGACTTGTAGCAGCTCAAGATTGCTAGAAGAAGTACGCAGACTTGCATCGGCAAGATCGAGACTTTGAAGTCGGTAGTTTTGTATTCTTAAAAGTATCTCCGTGGAAAGGAAAAATCCGTTTCGGCAAGAAAGGAAAACTGAGTCCAAGATTTATAGGACCGTTCGAGATACTACAACGAGTGGGCGAAGTAGCGTACAAAGTTGCACTACCACATGAGCTGGAGCACATCCATAACGTGTTTCACATATCCGTGTTGCATCCATACAAGCCTGACTACAAGCACGTGATTTCTTATGAACCCCTTCAAGTTGAGAAGAATTTAGCGTACGAAGAAATTCCTGTCAAAATTCTAGATAGGAAAGAGCAAACCTTTAGAAATAAAGTTATTTCTTCTGTAAAAGTACTTTGGCGTAACTATGATGTCTAGGAGGCAATGTGGGAGTTAGAAGATAGAATGATGAGGGATTATCCCCATCTGTTTGTGTAACCTTGTAGCAATTCTGGGACGGGATTTTTATAAGGGGGGAGGATGTATACCCGAGAATTTCCGCGTATTATTATTAAATAAATATATTAATGGGAATAAATATTTATTTGAATATGAACAATTTTGTGTTATGAAATGAGATAACTCAATTATATTAAATAATTAAATAATTCAGAATACGTGGAGTTTGTGGTAAACGTGTTGAAAGCCTTGTGTGGCATGGTGAGGGGAAATACTAATAGTAATGTTAATCGGTGAAGAAATTATAAGATGAGCAATTAAGTAATATTAATTATTAATTATTGTTGTAGTATATACTATTAGTTGTTAATTGGTGTGTGGTAGGTTAATTATTTAATAATGAGGATTAATTAATGATTATATTAATTAATTGATGATGGTTATGGTAGAAGATGGAATTTTTAGAAATTAACTAATAATGTGTGGTTACTATTATTTACAATATATTATAAAGATAATTAATGATTATGGAAATCCATAACTACATTAATCAATGGGTGGATTAATTAATATTGATGTTAATTAATTAAGGAAGTGCATGATTTATTTATTTAACAATTAAGTGAGTTATTAATATAATAATATTATATTGATAGTTATGTGCACATGAGTAATAATACAACTATATCATATAGTGTAATGTGACATTTATGTGACTATATATTAAGTCTTATAAAACTATATTGTTTGGGCATTGTGACTAAATATATTGGAACTATGTGTTATAAATATATTATCTATGTGACAATATGTATGTGGGCATGTATGAAAATAATATACCATGAACTATTAAAGTATACTAGTGTGATAAAATGTGTATGGATTATATGTATATTACATTTCCATATTTCATCTACTACATTAAAACCTTAATTATTAAGTATGATATTTATTTATAATATATGGTTGAGAAATGTATTAAAAATATTACATAAGAGTGAGGATGTGTAGGAGTATACAAGAATGCTAGTTAACTTGTTTGTCCCAAATTGATAGTCCCATTTACCTCTCATTTCTCATTCACGTACATTTCATAAAGGCTAAGGCCTGTGTTTTTCATATTTTCTTCCAAGCTTGCTAGGCAATGATCATGGGGGGAGTGGTACTCATGATGAAATCCAACAACTAATTACCAACTCCTTCTTATACATCATGCAATCCCTCAACCCATGAGTTTAAATTCTTGGGCAATGGTTTGGCATGGTCAATGAGTTTTCTATAAATGGAGCACTTCTCTTCATTCTTTGTGTTGTTTGAAATTGATTGAGAATTGCTAAGTAAGAATTGAGAGCATACAATCATCCTTGGAATTTAAGAGTTCAAGTAGTAGCAAGTTTAATTCATATTGCAAAGGTATAATTCCATTCTATACTTTCAATTTCATTCTCTATAAAAACTAAGTTTTGAATTCTTGAAATATCAAATTATTGATTTAGTGGAATTAGATGTTAATAAGGTTGGGTATTGGTTATAAAGTTGTTATATGATCATATAAGCATGTTGCAATTGATATATGAGTGTTTAGGAATGAAATCATGAGTAATTTTGTGTTTTGGGTTGGAGCTCTGCTTAGAAGCAGACATACTCTCTGCTGAACCGAGCACATTGCTGTAATTTGCACCACATTTGTATTGAGGCCTTGTGTAATTTCTTGGATTCTTGAATCAATTCAATGAGCAATCTGCTTTTCAAGTCTGATCTATATGAGCTAGTAGTTATGACTTAAGCTAACATGTGAACATGTGTATGATGAATATGTTGACCTAATGTGAGCATGTTTTCATAGACTTGCAAGATTAATGGAGATATATGGTTTAAATGGAGATTTGAACCTTAAGTTTTGAAAACAAACTATGTGAAGATCATGTTCTACAAATTATGAACCTAGTAAGCTATACATGACTGATTTTGCACATAGATGAGCATGTTGTAGTGTACATATTCCTTGGAGCATGATCAAACCTGTTAAGCCATATGTTAGAAATATTTTCAATAAGAAGCTTTGCCTAGTGAGCTAACATGCTTGATTTCTACATGGTTTATATTCTGACTTTACGAGCATGTTAACCTAACTTGACTACCTATGCTTAGAGTTTTAAAGTTGTCTTATGTGTTTTAGATTGCATAGTTCAAGTTTAAAATGGTTTCAAAAGCAAACTTGAACATATTTTCAAAATCTAGTCGCATCACATGAATATCTACATGTTAATGAGATAAAATGCCATGATATGACTATAATATCTCTAGGTATGATTTATATGTATAGAACATGATGATTTCAAATAAAACAAGAGATTAAAGCATGATTTCAAGCTTTAAACAATAATAGTTATGAACAAGCAATACAAATGCTACAAGTATATGCATTAACAGAATTTGAAATCTCTATATGGGTATATAGCCAAGTAACGAGTCATGGTAACCGCTTGATAATGTTTTACTTGAATGTTATGTAAGACATAAGTTCAAACTTATACAAATGAACTCAAGAATGGTAAAGTGATATATGAAAGCTTCTAGCATGCATGTATGTTAGACTATAGGTGTAAATTGTATGTTAAAATGGAACAAAAATTGCAAGGCAAAAGCTCAGTCCTGGTCTGGCCAAGGGACAACGCAGCTACACCTTCCCTAGGCCTAGACATGGCGCAGCTATGCCGTGCAGTAGCCACATGTCGATTCTGTTTTTGGTCTAATGTTTGAAGCATACCTACATGATTACTTTAACTTATCTTATATGACTTATGTGCTAGTTAATGTGTTAAGGAACATGTTAAGTGATAGGGTCAAGTTATGATCATAACTTTCGGGTGTTAAGTCCAAAGAATATCTTCAAGAAATCAAGACGTCATTATAATTGTGATGACTTATAAACTTATTTTGTACCATATATGCTTACTTGTATCATATCAAGCTTGATTAATGACTATGTTAGCTAATGAACACCTTGAACATATAAATACGTTATAAATAGGATTCGAATGTGTTGAGTTCTTAAACGAGGATAAACTACGCGTAAGGCAAGTTTCCTTGAACCTTACTTTTATTGAGCAAGTATCCGAACCCTACTATTACTGTTGTGCAATATCGTTGCATTATTTATTCGACGAATACCGTAAACTTATCCCTTTGAATACAAGTTACATTACTTTATCGTTCAAATGAGCTAGTATGTTAAACCCTTGTGAAAGCTATTATTCATATTGAAATTAGTAATGTCCTTGAATATTGTGAAAGAGTCGATGCCATTTGATTCAGCTAGACTATACGCATGTTTATAAAAACTGTCCAAACCAATTGATTGGTGCGAGAATCTTGAAAACTGAGTTGGACAACCCTTTTGGTAAAGGGAGTGTATGTTGTTGGAAACCCCAACACATGAATAAATATTATTGTGGTGTTATGGATAACATAAAGTATCGTAGACTGATCATCTATAGTACTTGATATTTTTGGTTATCAGTTTAATATTGGTAACTCTAGTGAAAGTTCAATGGTCCTTAGTATTTGCTTTCAAATTATAAATTGCTTATCCAGTTGGATACATTGTTAGCCGTTGAATTCATATATATCTGTTGATTTATATTGAATTGTAATATCCCTTATTCATAATGTTATTCTGACACTTTGAACTATCCTAGAAATAACCCTTCGATATCCTAGACAAAAATTATGGAATAAATGGAAAATAAATATTAGAAATTCATAATGAAATTTTTTTTATATAAAAATATTATTTTAAGTTATAAAAAATAACTTTTAATATTTTGATATGAATAACATTAATATTTTAATATTAATGATAATTATTTAAAATGATTTTAATACTTTAAAAATCATTTGAAATTAATTTAAAGTGTCGTAAAAATATTTTAAGTTATTCTTTAATGACTTTTAATATTTTGTGATGAATATCATTAATAAATTAATATTAATGATAATTTTAATAAATGTATTAAATAAATTGTGGAAAGTTAGTTTTAATGATTTAAAATCATATAAAAATGATTTAAGGGTTATAAAAATATTCTATGTTATAAAATATAACTTTTAATATTTTGTCATGAAATAATAATGGCGATTAATTGATAATGGATTTAAATGTTTAAAATTATTTAACTATAATTTTAGGGTATTAAAATACTTTGAGATATTATAATTAAATATTAATGATAAATGAATTATGTGGTATTTAAATCATATATATATGATATTAATTATTGAAAAATCATGATAAATAGTAATAAATATTTATAATTTGTTATGAGCTAAGGAAAAATAGTTTTAACTGATGATTACATTATTTAATATAATTGTGAAGTATTTAGGCAGAATCTTATTGGGATTAGGCTCGATAATTATTCGATTAGGTAATCGGGATGTCGAAATAGTACCAAACTCAACTCAAACTATAATAGTTTGACTTGTGGTTAGGTCTTATGTGTCTTATAGACCGATTGGATTATGTGATAATGTGTTTAGGTTATTTTATAACAATAATTCACAGTAATACATTGTGATGATATTATTCTAATTTGGAGATCAATATTATTAATATTAGTTCTTCAGATGAAGTTAAATAGACTGTGTAGTAGTAGTCAACGATACATGCAAGTTTTTCTTCACTTTGTGCAAACCTTATATTTCAAATGTCAGTTTCATTTAAATTATTTTATTAAATGAAAATTTGATATTTATCAGTTATGATCTGGTAATACATAGTGTTTACGAATTCTGTTATTCAAAAGTTATGAATTCATGTTCATACATAACCAAGTCATATGAGTTATTATTATGGAAAAATGCATTTGATTTGATATCAAAGCATAATTTGTGAGAAAATAATTTTGTTTGGTACCAATGTATAAAAGCACAGTTTGTGAAAAAGAAATTTTGTTTGGTGCCGATATATATATACTGACACTATTAGAACCGACAGTGAGGAACTGTTGGTGGGCAATTATGGTTGTCCTTGGAAGTGAGGAGATGTCTCCGACATTTATAGCAATGATCGGTAGTAAACTGTCTCCGACATTTATTGCAATGATCGGACAGTACATAGAGGATGATATGCATACTCCTAGTTTTGTTTGGTTGAGCGGATTAACCCGGTTTGCTAAGTCTATAGGACTGACAGTAACTCGTAATGTGTGGGGTTTGGCAGATAATCCTCAGTATATATTTATGGAATTACTCTAAACTTTATGTTCATTTCATCCAGATTTAGTGTGTATAGAAAAACTCTGAACTTTATGTTCATTTATTTCAGAATTGATATATGTATAACATTCGTTTATTATTCAAAACTTGATGAGCTTTCTGTAGCTCATCCCTACAAATATTTTCTTCATTTGCAGATAGAAAGAATGTATTATAGAAGTTCAGGTATTGTGGATAAAAGGCTTAAGACATGGATACCTTGTTGAGAACTATAATGTAATAGTAATGACCTTTTTAAATCAATGTAACGGTATGTTATTAGTTTAGTGTATTATTAGTTGAGGTATTTAGTTGTTATTCTAATGGAATTAGAAAAGTGTACAGTATCTATATGAACTATATATCTGAATGATAGTATTAACAGACATTGGCTCTCTGATGCACTGAGGTAGCGCTTCACTCAGTTCTAAGAACTCTAACATTAATATTTATGGAGGTCAGATAGATAAGAATTATAGATATGAAAGAAATATCTATAAGATACTTAACCTGTACATCCAAGTGAGGGTACTCAGTTACAATGATTGTTCTGAATAGAACTACTATTTACTATGAGTACTGTGAATCTTGGATTTATAGGAATTATTATCTTATAGAATATTTACGTGAGCACCAAATTGGCTACAGTGAATGTAGAGAATTTGGGGGCGTCACAATCTGTAACTGTTCCAAAGGAGTAAACGAGAAATGGACAGCCCCTTTTTTAGTAAATGGACAAACACTAGAGGATAGAATGTTCAGAATAGTCCCAAAATCCATGACAGTAAAATATAAAGATTTTGCTTTGACAAAAGTTGTATAAAAATCCCCATAACACTCCAGATTTGTATAAAAATGTTGTACTAGTCTTATGAGATCCTGAATTTTATGAAATAAATGTATTCAAATTTTCTATTTTGATAAATAGTTAAATTGATAAAAGTTTAAAGTTAAGGGTGATATGTGAAAATTTTTCAAAGTAAGCAAGTTGTCATAAAATAACCGGTAGTAAAAGTACAGTAATACGCGTGGTTGCATGGTAGCACACAGTATTGATTATTGATGCTTATGTGAGAAGTCACTCAGTTATACTCAATTATTGCTACAATAATTGCTGCATCATATCTCTCATATTATTGATTCAATTATTGTCACAATATCATCTGCATAATATTTTATATATTATTAAATCAATATTTGAGACGACAAAGTTATTCATATTATTATTTGCAATATTGACAATGTTTAGAAGTTCGGTCAAGGATAGATTTGGTCACCTAATTACGCGCCAATAAGGAGAAATCGTTATCGAAAAGCCCCCTCTTTCCTGAGAACGACCTGGTTGTTAAATATTGTGAGTTATAATATTAATGATGATTGTTATTAAAAATTAAATTTGAGTTCGGAGTTGAATTTAGAGATGCAGACGTGATATTTGTGTCCGGAACAATAAAATTAGTAGAAATAGACTATAAACACAAAATTTGCCGGGGTTGACTTTTTGGTCACAAAAGTCAACAGTTGACTTTTTTAGAAAAAGTCAAATTTTGAAATTTCAAAAATAAAATTTTTGAGAAAAATATTTCCATTGTGTTGGGATTGTTAGTGTTAGTGGAAATCGACATTTATTTCGATAATAATTGATGTCTGGAGGTTATATTGACCAATCGGGTAATTAATCGAATAAATGAGCAATTAATTGCTATTAATTCACATGATTATAACTATTTGTTCACATGTGTGTACTATTGATTTACATTCTTGTACTATTAGGGGAGTTGGTGCAAGATTGATAATATTTGCATGACTAAGTTAAAAATGGAGGTATAGATGGAGGTACTATACTGTAATTTGTATTTTCACATGATTATAACTATTGATTCACATGATTGATCTATTGATTCACATTATTTACTATTAGGGGAGGTGGTGCAAGTTTGATAATACTTGCAGGACTAAATTAAAAATAAAGAAAAAGAGGAAGGTATTATACTGTAATATTTTGAGCCCCAAAACGTGCAATTATCGAAATTATATTTTTCTATAAATAGAAGCTCATTCTTCCTTTATTTCTCACCAATTCACTAAAGCTATAGAGCAATTATTATAGAGAGAAATTATAAAGAGAAAGAAGAAGAGAAGTCTGTTACCTCACTATTCCAGTATCCAGTTTTCTTCTAAGGTAAGGGATATTGTTATAATAGTAAGGGGTATTATTCTTTCGTATTCATAAAGAGAGTTATTTTCTTTCAATACTCGTAAGGGTTGTTATTCCATTCTTTATTATTCTGTTGGGAATAACCTGTCTGTGCGGTCTATTACATGCATGGTGAATTCTTCTGTTATTCCATTCTTTATTATTTTGTTGGAATAACCTATTTGTGCGGTCTATCGCATGCCTGATGAATTCTGTTGTTATTCCATTCTTTATTATTCTGTTGGAATATCCTCATGCATGCGGATTACGTATGACTTCGGTTCTATTCTTTATTATTACATTGGAATATCCTCGTCATGTGAAGATTACGCATGACTGGTTCCATTCTTTATTATTTTGTTGGGAATAACTTTATGCATGCGGTTACATCGCATACATGGTGAATTATTCTATTATTCCATTCTTTATTATTCTGTTGGAATAACCTGTCTATGTGGATTACCACATGCATGGTGAATGATCCTTCTTATTCATTTCTTATTAAATTGTGGAAATGATCTGTCTACGTGGATTACCGCATAGCGGGCAAAAATCCATTTACAGTTTCGTAATTTTTCTGACCCTCAAAAATTCAGGAAAAATTTGAAATGATAATTTGATGAGTTTTCTAGATTGTGTCCAAAAATGGCGATTTTAGATGTATAGATTATGAGTTATGAATTTTATGGGAAAAGACTATTTTAAAAGTAAACCCTTATAACTCATTGTGGTTAACTCCAAAATTGGTGAAATTTTTATTGGGAGTACATATATATAACAGGAGTACACCTTGTAAATTTCAGAATTTTTGGACAAAAGTACAATTTATGATAAATGTCTAAATATTCAGCAGTTTTGGCCATATGAAAAATAGTAAATGAATTTTAAAAATTCTGAGAAAAATATATGTTCAATATAGGACTATATTCTGCTAAATCCCATAAAAGAAATATTTTTTGGACTGATTTGGTATTTTTCATGAGAATGAACTAGTTATGAGTAAATGAATTACATATGTTATGTGAAGTAACAAAAATAGAAAATAGGATTTTATGGCTTGGGAATCCAATATAAGGTATATGCAGATTTTTGATGAGGGATTTGATCATTGGTGATCGAATCTTATGAGTATGTCATTTTTGAATGATTAAATGCATTATTTGGTAAAGTGTAAACAATTAAAATAAATTGTTTATAAGTTTAAGAAGTGATTAAAATATTGTTATAATATTAATAATATTAGATTATGAGTTAATTAAGTGATTGATAATATTTGGATAAATTTAAAGTCTTTAATATTTATCATTGTTTTCATTTGATTAATGCTTATATCATTGTCATCATCCTCATGCTTATATTGTGATGAAAGTCATCTTTGGCTTACGTGCAAAGATGGACTGTTAATTATTGATTTTATAGTTGTATATCTTTGGCTTACGTGCAAAGATGGACTGTTGATTATTGATTTTACAATTGTATATCTTTAGCTTACGTGCATTGATGGACAGTTGTTGGTATGATTATAACCAGGGATTATTCGGTATAATCATGACCATTGTTGAAAACACGAATATCCTTGGCTCGTAGTGGATAGATAATTCGTGGTCATAATACTAGTGAATATACTTAGCTGTAGTGCAGGGATGATTCAATGATGTGGATTATTTATTAAGCTGAGTCTTAGTGATAACATATTTATAATACTCTTTTAATTCGTAGAAGATAGTAGATATCATGCTCTACTTGACTCTTCTATAATGCAGTTGTATGTCTTTGGCCTGTAGTGCAAAGATAAATTGTTAATGAATATCTTTGGCCGTAGTGAAAAGATGAAATTATTAGTATGATTATGAGCATGAATTGTGATTTGGTATAACCATGATTTTTGATATTTCAGGTGAAGATATGTGATGAAAATTATCTTCGTCCTGGGTGCGAAGAGGAATTTAGAATCACAATTATGATTATGAGTTATTCATATGATTCTGGACAGGAATTGTTGATTAATGTTACAGGGATAAAGCATTATTGGTGGACATTTAACATAGAGAAGATAATAGATCTGATGGTCTATTTGACTCTTCTAATGGATTGCTCGTTCTGCTGCAACTATGGTTGAAAAGTTTTATCATCTACCATGTGTTCTAAATCTTTGATTTATTACTGATGAAGGCTATTGATGATGTAAATTATCTTTAGTCATGATATTCTTTACTGGGCTAGTTGTGCTCACCCTTTTTGCTTCACAATTCCTTTCAGGTAATAAGAGTGTAGCTGGGTCGAGCAGGGGTAACAGGAGAATAGAACGGTTGTCTATAGCTGTTGAGGATCTCCTTAAATAGTATAAAAATAATTTTATTGAGAACTTTAGATAAGTGTGTCGTATTGTATACGTCATTTGATATTTAATTTTGGTGAACCGAATTAGGTGAGGTGAACCCAACTTTCGAAGGGTGTTTTGCCACTATCACACAAGATGTCTAATGACATACAACCTCGTGTTATCATAAGATAGGGTTGTGCACATCCACTTGCTGAGTATATCTACGAGCACTACCTATATAATCTTGGAGTGTATTTGAAATATAATTCTCACTAGGAGACAACGGAGATAATTATATGTCAAGAGAGGAATCACCATTGGAAAGAAGGAGATATCAATCTTCTTGTTTTTCTTTGGGGACTATTGGGTCAACCAAGGATAATTCTATGGACATATGATATCTATCATAACTTAGACGCATGGCCTCCCATGTACGAAGGTTTCCTTGAGCACTTCCCAAAGACTTTAATTTTTAAAACAGTTATGGACTGTACTTTTATGTAAGGTACCATTGTAAGGTTGTGGTTAAGGCACCATGAGAATTACATACATTTGTATTAAAACTCACAGTTTATCTGTGGTCGTATTCTGCACGATAGTTCAATAGTTGTATAAATGAAGTTTGTATTTGATTTTTATAGTATGATATCTGGTGACTCAGAATAGGTTCTGTGGACCTATTTTGGGGGCGTCACAAGTCTAGGATATGCAACTGATGGAGGAAAAAGCATAGAAGAAATTCCACAAGATTCAAATAATTTTTTCAAAGGAGATTGTTGATAACAGATTTGATCGACAGACTTTTAATAAACTAATTATTTTGGAAACACAACGGTCTTAAACCGTACCTCATAGGCATTGCTACGAAAGAAAATGTCAAGAAGATCAGAAGAAAGGATAGGATTTACCAAATCAGATGGTGGAGCAAACTTAGGCTTACAGGATGGAATAGTTGACTTCCGACTTTGAGATGGTCCAGATGATTTCAACAGAGATGGACTAAAGGTTGACTCATTAGATGATGAAGAGTCCAAAGATTTCGTTTCAACATACAGCGCCTTCTTTAGTTTTCTGTGTTTGCGTGAAGGACCGATAGAAGATTGGGGAGGAATCGGTGCCTGATCGTCATCAAAATCGATCATTGATCGCTTATGAGTACGAGTTCTCATAGTTCTTGGGGTTTGTTGGTGAAGAAGATGAGAGTATAGAGTGAGAGAGAAAAGGCATCGGAGAAAAAATGAGATGTAAAGAGAATGGAGAAAGAGATACAGAGTTACAAAAAAAATAGATGCATGTATAAAATACTCACGTCCACTTACGTCTTCCAAGAAACCCATGTAGTCTCGTCTTTTCGGTTTTCAAAACAAATCATCATTATTATAGATATTGCGTATAAGATTTAAAGACTTAACCGGGCAGCCAAAAAATCACATAATCAATTATCCTAAATTTTAGCAGTTAGTAAGATATACATGCAGAATAGGATAACGATAATATATATTTAAAAAGAATTATTTGATACACATCCCAAGTTCTCTTCGCAGCATGCAAAATCTATCTTCACTTAATTGTTTAGTAAAAATATCTGCAATTTGATTTTCAGTTGGAATAAAAATCAATTTAATTAAACCTTTTGACACACTTGCTCTTAAAAAATGATGCCTTACTTCTATGTGCTTTGTACGTGAATGTGACACAGGATTTTTAGATATATCTATAACACTAGAATTATCACAGTATATGGGCACACATTCATATATTATATCAAAATCACTGATGAGTGGGATTTATACCTGCGAATCGGATACTTTATGACTTAAATAATTGCCTGAATTCATAGTTTTTATATAGTTTTATATGAATATAGTGTTATTGCGCTTAACTGATGTATTGCAGGGCTTTACAGTACTTTTCTAGCTTTAAAGGAGCAAATTGGTCAATTTATACATACACAGTTGCAAGCCAAAAGCTAAGTCTTATACTGCTACCAACGCCACCTCCTCCTTGTCCTCGCTGATGTCACCTTCATGTAACAAAGACCATCGACCCTTCTTAGGCTCGTGCTGCAGCGCGAGCTCCGTGTCTTACATACAAATGTGGCGCCACCCACATCTTATTTGCCTGTGCCGCGGCGCCACCTCCGGTGCCCAGACAGAGAGGGCTTGGTTTGACCTAGCAAAAGAAGCGAAGACTGATATAAAGGGAGAGAGAAGCCTCTGCATTGATACACAGAGAAGATCTGAGATAATAACATATCAGAGATAGATTAGCTTAGCTTAGTTTAGTTTTATTCTTCTGTATTTTCTCTTTCTAGCTCGTAGTTAATCTCTGTAAATATAGATTAGGGAGAAGGTTGGGTTTTCCTTAGAGCAACACGATCAATGAGTGACACAAATTGGAAAGCTTGATTTGAGCGGAATGCTTAGAGATTGAAGGGCCTTGACAGAGTTTCTTCTTATCTATTTATTTTCTCTAATTTTGTATTCTATAAATGTTGTCTTTATTGCTACATATATTTTTTTCAATAGCTATGAACTGAGTATTTTCTCTAAGGTTATAATGGAACCCTTTGTTATTTAAATTGACTATCTTACCTCTTTGGTTGGCACCATATGATTTGGTTTAATGCATTTATGCTCAATGACTCTCGCTAAGATATTAGTAATGATTTTGGTAATTTACATGATATCGATAGAAGGATTGTAGATTCACACCTAAATATATTGGCATGTGATTCTGGGTTTTGACTGTATAAGTTGTGCGTAGAATAGACATATATTTGTGCCACGTGCGACCTATTTGAGAACTTATGCTTAAATCCTTGTTCTGATCAATTCATATAGACATATATAGGATTGTATCTAGCTTAGGCGTTCTGTTCTGTTCTATTCCCTAACGGCTGGATCTGGAAAGGATTTGTTTGTGCATACTTCGATAGAGGTGTATGAGCACTTGGGTGTTCTTGGTCGACAAATTGTCGTGACCATTAAGACTAGAGAGAGAAGGGTAAGTAGTTTAATGAAGCATAGCACGCCAGGTGTTCGACAGAATGCCTGAGTGGGGTGAAGTTGTAGCCTTAGCTTGTAATTCCTTTGATTACCAGTCGTTATCCATTTACTTACTTTGATAATTAGTTATACTTAGATTAATCACTCTTTCATTTATTGTTGTTCGAATAAGACTTTAGCGATATAAAGTCGGTACTTGGTAAATATTAGTGATAGTTCCTCGTGGGTTCGACACTTTCCTTATCACTGTATTACTTGTTATACAGCGTATACTTGCGCGTGTTTAGTGATCGGTTTTTTGACCAACAAGTTTTTGGCGCGTTGCCAGGGAACTATTATTCTAATATTGTCCAATAATTATTTCAATCAATTTAGTCTTACTTTGAATGTATATATATATTTCTTTTATTTGTTTGATCTTTCTTTCTTTTTGTTTTTAAGTTTACAGATTATGGACGATCAATGTTTTCAATGGCCTTATGAGCAGACGACTTAATCAAGCTCGGACGAAGGACTCAAGCAATTGCAAGTTCAATTTGCAAATGCCTTGAGGTTTTTTGACAATCTTGAGTGTCAGTCCACTCAGAATGTCTACGATCAGGAACGAGCTGACTTTGAACCGATCTCCTATCAACCAAACTGCCCGGGTTATCCAAACTCTTGGGACTACAGTCAAGAACAATATCATGATCCGAATCATACCTCTCAGTTTGAATATCAGTCTCCACCGCAATATGAGTTGATGTCTTAACCCAATGACAGCTTTCCTGAGTACTCACCACAAGAAGAAAAGAACAGGCTTGAGGAGCTTCTCACCAACTTTATTGAGAAAAATGAGGTTCGGATGGCAAGTTAAGAAGTTGCATTGTAGAGCCTCGAAAGTCAATTGAGGCAACTCGTCAATGCAATTACAAATCCATCGCCAAATTTTGTACCAGTCATAATTGATCTCGACAATGAAGTAGTAGAGCAGTGCACGGTGGATATGCAAGGAGAAAGCGATGAGTCTCACCAAAGTGTTAACGACAATGTCAATGTGCAAATTGACCAACCTGTGGAGGATGAGCTAGAAGAAGAGAGGATCAGCAGTGGGTACACTGTCAAGAGTAATCAACAGTTAGAAACCACGCGCACAACTGTGGAAACCCTAAAGGGCCCAATTTCCATCGAATATTTATTTTATTCCATAAATATCTCAATTAAAATATTCATTTTATTTTATAAATATTTTAATAATAATTTCCATCGAATATTTATTTTATTTCATAAATATCTCAATTAAAATATTTATTTTATTTGATAAATATTTTAATTAATAATTTTCATCGAATATTTTTTTTATTCCATAAATATCTCAATTAAAATATTCATTTTATTTGATAAATATTTTAATTAATTATTTTTAATTTAATTTAATTTTTTGTTTATTTTAATTTAATTTAATATTTTTTTGCCCGCCGAGGCGAGGTAATTTAGTTTGATAACATCCGCCGAGGGCGTGGTTACCCATACTCAGTTTCTGCAGTTTCTGCAATTCGCGAACATAACAAGGCCAATTTAGGCCAAAAAATCTCACACAAGTTCACCCGTGTGTTCTCGTGAAGCACACAGAACAGGGCCAAAAACTTCCAATTTTCTTGTCCATAAATTAATTTAAGCATACCCAGATACTATAATTCATATATGATCATTACCCAACATTTCTAACTTGATTTTAACAACTTATTTCATATAATTACTTGAATCAAAACACATAATTTCATAGTTCTTATGAAAAACTCCATTTTTCACATTATTAACGAAATCAACTGTTGTGAACTCGTTTTTCGAACAGATCAATCAGTTTAAATTTCATTCTTTTCGTTTTTACATGTATAAGGAAAATCATTCATCAATTTACTGATTAATATGCAATTTAAACATAAAGTTTTGTACTTATAAACCATATTCATATATTTTTCTCTATAAAACTATAAAACTCCAATTTAAATATGATTTCATGGATTAATTACTCTAAAATACATATAGATCATATATAATTGAATTATACAGGTTAATAAACATATACAACATCATATATTTAACAATTAGCCATGAAAATTCAATTACAGAAAACTAAAAGCCAATTTTCATGAAAAGTTTCTAAGTACGTAAATTAAAAGTTTAGGCTAAGGAATTACCCCTTAATTTTCTTTGTTAGATTGTTAGAGAGTGGAACAAAACTCCTTAATCCTCCAATTCCTTCTTCAATTCCCTCGATCTCTCTCTTTTCTCTCAGTAGTTCACTGACTTAGGTTTTTAGGAAATGAGAAAGACGTGAAAGAAAAGGCCTAATATAAGTGCGCATATCGGCGTAGTAGTGGTCAGTTAATCCCATAGTGGGTTAACTGGCCAACTTCCTTTAAGGCCATGTTTGACTATCTTATTAACATTATTTCCCATTAATTTAATTAAACACTTATTATATAGTTTTATTAATGTCACAGCCATTTAAGTAATTAATCACATATCTTATTCAATTTAATTATATAAAATAGAATAATTCCACATTAAATCACATAGTCACATAATTAATTTCTAATTTATTAATTATGTCAAGTCATTAAATCGCCAATTAATTATTAAATTAATTAGAATAACATTATGCTTAAATAACTCATTTAATCAAATAAGAACAATTAAATACATACTTTTGAATAATAAAATTCTCCACATTAATTTAATCAATGTAACACGTATAATTAAATTAATCTTCCATAAATTCATCAATTAATTATTTAACCTAATAATAATATCATCGAAAAATATTTATTTAATTTAATAAATATTCAAATTAAATTACAAAAATCTTGTTCGTCACATCTTTCCCCCTTAAAAGGATTCTGTCCCCAAAATCACGACTCAATCAATTTGTCCCATTACATTATCCCCCCTTACAAAGATTTTGTCCCTATAATCGATTACCCATAAATTAAGCAAATAAATGGGGATAATTCTTCATCATATGCTCTTCGAGTTCCCACGTAGCTTCTTCAGCGTTGTGGTTCCTCCAAATTACCTTAACAAAAGGTATTACTTTATTTCTGAGTACTTGCTCTTTCTTGTCAACAATCTGAACATAAACTTCTTCATAGGACAAATCTTTCTCAAATTACTAGGGTTCATATTCAATCACATGTTTGTAATCGGGTTTGTAGGGTCGTAAAACAGAAACATGGAAAACATTATGGATATGTCCTAAGGCTGGAGGTAAAACTACCTCATAGGCAACTTTACCAATTCTTTGCAAAACTTCAAAGGGTCCAATGAACCATGGGCTCAATTTCTCCTTCTTACCAAATCTGATCATTCCCTTCCAGGGAGAGACTTTCAAAAATACCAAGTTACCCGATTCGAACTCAACATTCTTACGGTGTGGATCAACGTATTTCTTCTGCCTATCCTAAGCTGCTACTAGTCTTTCCCGTATTACTTTGACTATCTCTGATGTTTGTTGTACCAGTTCTGGTCCTAGTAACTATCTCTCGCCAACTTTATCCCAGTAAAATAGAGTTCTGCACTTTCTGTCGTACAACGCTTCATAAGGTGTCATACCAATACTAACGTGGTAACTATTGTTATAGCCGAATTCTACAAGCGGTAAGTGATCATCCCAATTTCCCTTAAAATCTATGATGCATGATCACAATATATCCTCAAATGTCTGAATTGTTCTTTCGCTCTGCCCATCTGTCTGAGGGTGATATGTCGTACTCATTCTCCACTGCGTACCCATATATTCCTGTAGTCGTTTCCAAAAGTTTGATGTAAAGCGCAGATTCCTATCTGAGACAATTGACACTGAAACTCCGTGCCTCAAAATAATCTCTTTCACATATAACCTTGCCAACTGGTCTAAGTTGATTTTGATTCTGATCGGAAGGAAGTGTGCGAATTTTGTTAATCGATCAACGATAACCCATACTGCGTCATAGCTTTTCTGAGTTGTCGGAAGGCAAACCAAGAAATCTATTGTAATTTGTTCCCATTTCCATTTTGGGATCTCTAAAGGCTATAGCAACCCACTCGGCCTCTAATGTTCTGCTTTCACTTTCTGGCATGTCAGACACTTGGCAATACACTCTGAAACATCTCGTTTCAAATTTGGCCACCAAAAATGTTGTCAAAGATCTTGGTACATCTTGGCACTACCAAGGTGAATCGAATACCGTGAGCTTTGAGCCTCGCTCAAAATGTCTTAATCTTTGGCACTGGCGGTACCCAAACTCTGCTCTCAAATCTTAGTTTTCCCTCGATGTCTATTTTGAATCTTAGTTCGGTTCCTTTGGATATCTTCTTTTTCACCTTTTCACATTCTTCGTCCTGAAGTTGAGCCTCTTTAACTTTATCCAACAAGGTTGTACCAGTTTGCATCTGGAATAACTTCTCGTCAATCTCCATAGGATACTTCACTTCCAATTCCAGCTTCTCCTTCGCTTAAATTAGCTCCTCCCGAGTGGTCAACATCATCAATTTCTCCAAACCGTTTCTACTTAACCCGTCAGCTACCATATTTGCTTTACCCGGATGGTATAAAATTTCATAATCATAGTCCTTAATTAACTCTAGCCACCTTCTATGGCGCATATTCAAGTCTTTCTGTGTAAAAATATATTTTTGACTCTTGTGGTCTGTATATATTTCACACTTCTCCCCATAAAGATAGTGTCTGCAGATCATCAAAGCAAATACCACCGCAGCTAATTCCAAGTCATGGGTCAGAGACCCCTTCTCATAGTCCTTCAATTGTCATGACGCATACACAATGACCCTGTCATTTTGCATAAGCACACAACCCATTCCTTTTGCGACGCATCACTATAAACCACAAAATTTCCTGTGTCATCCGGAAGAGATAACACAGGTGTTGTACTCCATCTCTTCTTAAGTTCTTGAAAGCTTTTCTCACACTTCTCCCTCCAAATGAATTTCATAACTCTCCTCATCAAATTCGTCAGCGGGGTTGCGATCTTGGAAAAGTCCTGAATGAATCTTCTATAATAACCTGTCAATCCAAGAAAACTTCTTATTTCTAACGGTGTCTTCGGCTGATCCCAGTTCATCACAGCTTCGACTTTAGAGGGGTCTACCAAAATTATTTCCTTATTATTCACATGTCCAAGAAATTGTACCCTTTCAATGCAGAATTCACACTTCAAAAATTTGGCGTACAACTTCTTTCTTCTCAATGCCTCTAACATTACTTTTAAATGCTCTACGTGTTCTTCCTTGGTTTTTGAATATACCAAAATGTCACCTATAAAGAGCACTACGAATTTATCCAAAAATGGTTTGAATACTCTGTTCATGAGATCCACAAATGCTGCAAGCGCATTCGTTAGACCAAATAACATCAGTAAAAATTCATAGTGACCATATCGAGTCCTAAATGCTATCTTCGGTACATCCTCTGGCCTCGCCTTCAGTTGATGATAACCACTCCACAAGTCTATCTTTGAAAAGTATCTTTCTCCCTTCAATTAATATTACAGATCGTCGATCCTCGGTAATGGATATCTATTCTTAATGGTGGCCGTATTTAGTTCTTTATAGTCGATGCAAAGCCGCTGATCCCGTCCTTTTTCTTCACAAATAACATCGACGCTCCCCACGATGATACGTTTGGTTGGATGTACTTCTTGTCCAATAGCTCTTGTATTTGCACCATCAATTCTTTCATCTCTACCAGAGCCATCCGGTATGATGCCTTCGATATTGGGGTCGTTCCTGGCGTTAAATCGATCACAAACTCAACCTCTCTATCTGGTGGAAGTCCTGGAAGATCATCCGAAAATACGTCTATGAAGTCCCTCACGACTGGTATATCTCCCACTTTCGGGTTCTCTTTACGATTGTCGACTATGTAGGCTAAATATCCTACACAGCCTTATCTTAACAACTTCCTGGCATGCATCATCATCAGATAACTCGCTTGTCTAGGTGACTTACTGCCATAAAACACAACCTTTAACAAAGTCATAAGGTTAATACATTTCTTCTAGTAATCAATTATAGCCCTATAATTGAATAACCAATCCATTCCCAGAATGACGTCAAATTCCCTAAGTCTAATCGCGATAAGATCTACGTTCATAATTTTACCCTTAATATCCACCTACAATTCTTGTGTACGCATTTAATAGGGATCACTTCTCTATTTACAATTTCTATGTTCAGGGAGTATTCTAACTCATTGTGATGCCCCCAAATTTGGGTATCTTCTAACCCAGCATATGGTGCTACACGGTGCTACGGTTCAAACATACATTCAATTGAAATGCCTCAAAAGAACAAATATGTCTTATTTATATTCTAAACAATATTACCATTCCCCAAGTTCTTAATAACCATTACATTTGTTCTTGTCATAATATCAAATAATAAAAACATTCACCTATACTATTGCAAAGGTAATCTATAGGTTCACCTTAGCCTTCCATTTATCTTTACTGGATCCTTCAGTCCGTTCAGTCTTAGCTGCATTCATATTGTTCAAGCAAGAGTGAGCATAACTAGCTCAACAGGTATGACAATTCCATTCAAACAATATTCTTGAAACATACAAATTGTATATCTTCAATAAGTGAACAATAGTTATGAAGTACTATCGATAATTCAAAATAGCACTTCTCATTTCTTAAAACATTTTACAATGAACAACATTTAGTAAAACATCAATTCTGGTCCAAGACCTTGAGCATTTCATACTTTCTTTGAAAAGGACAATTCGACACCAAGTTCGTAAGTTCGGCATTACTTACGAGCACGTCTAGGTGATCAGCCTATAGTACTCTATGTTGTACAACACTACTTTCTTTAAACGTATGTACGTTTAAGTTTTGGAAACCTCACGTGCCTGCCGTTTGATGACAAAACATTTGTTTAGCATACTCAGTCGTCATTTGAAAACTATTCCAACATAGTTTGGCAAAACTTGACAACATTTACAATAGTTCGATAGATTATAAGAAATCCAAAGAAACATCTTAAGTCTAGCCGAAGGAATTGGCTTCGACTTCATCATACAACAATTCATGCGTAAGATACATGAATTACAAAGCTCGTCCAGATTTAACATAGACAAGGGTTAGAACACTTGCCTTTAGCATCTGCTACTGTATAAATACTTTTCCTTTGAGTCTTTAAGGTTTCTACAATACATGATCACATAACATACCACATTAGGTCATATATAATTGATGAGTGAGTTTTATACACATGAATTGGATACATTCGAGCTTAATTTATTGTTGTTCTCAAGTCTTTTAGATTAGTTTTTAAGTGTTTATGTCTATTCAAGCATGTTTTATGTTGTTTTGTAGGAATTAGGACAAAAGTTACATGGATCGACGTTCGGGGTGGCTAGATTCCCGTTTTTGGCTTGCCATTTACACAGCAGTCACTTCAGAGCCAATTTGAGTATTTCTACAGAACTTATTTCGAACGTTTTAAAGAATGAAAGTTGTAGATATACTTTTCCTATTTCCGGATCATCTTGAATCATCTAAATCGGAGTTCAAACGAAGAAGTTATGGTCATTTTCCCAAAGGACGTCGGAGCAGAAAATGTCAGAAAAAGTGGTAGCGCCGGGGAGCTAATTTTAGGCTTATTTGCAGCGCCGAGGCACTATAAGGCAGTGTCTGAGCGTCGTTACCAAAGCAAAGCGTCAAGGCCGAAAGAGGTTGGAGTGCAGGCGGACGCGTTTTTTGAGGCGAATTTTGACACCTTTTTTACTCCAAATTGGATTGGGTTTGTTCCTAAACTAAAAATTGGACTTGTAACCTATAAATACATGATGTAAGGCATAAAATTGGAAGAGATTACATAGCTTAGCCTAGATTAAACACTCCTTTTGATTAGAACATAACCCTAGTTCTTATTAGTTTTGGAGATTGAAGCAACTTGGAGACCATTGAAGATTCAAAACAGGAGCGAAAGAGGAGTCTCAAGGCTACTGACAATAGATTATATTCTCTTCTCTTCTCTTACTTTTATCTTTTAATGTCTACTCAATTGTGGATTCTTGAATTTAATTCATTAATTATGAACTAACTCTTTTATTAAGATTTCAATTGAACTTTTTATGGCTATGAATTAGTTATTCATTATATTCCAATTATTTGTGTCAAAGTGAGTTGTTTATCTTGCCTTATGCTTATTGATTAATTATCTGATCAGTAATTACCTTGTTACTCTAGAAGGAATTGAGAAAGGAATTCTAGGGTTAGAATTGGACATGATATCATGTGACTTAGTTATTTGCACAGTGAATAATTAGGTTTGTGAATAGAATAAGAATATCTATCTGCCACATGTAACACATAAGGAATTGGGATTGTAACAAGTTTAATTCAATTGTTTTGCATAGAGATATAGCAAAATTAATCTGGGTTAAATAGGAGGTAGTTGATCACTCGAGAGAGGGCTTTTGGCATTTGAGAATTCCTGTTAACAATTCAGTAGACATAATAATTGGGATAATTAGATAATTGGTTTATAGTTCATAATTGGGGATATTGGAGTCTTAGCCTTTATTTATTTGAATTCATTTATAAAGTAACCTAGTTTTAATTGATTAATTTATTTTTATTAATTTGAAAAATCACACTTTGCAATTGTTTAAATAAAATTGATTTGGTTAAGAGTTAGTAATTGGTAATTTTTATTAAATAATTTCTCGTGGGAACGATACTCTACTTTCACTTTATTACTTACTGACCGTGTATACTTGCACGTATTCATTGATTGCGAAATCGACCAACAAGTTTTTTGGCGCGCGTTCTTGGGAATTAATTTAATAATTTTTACCAATATTAATTTCAATCAAATTAGTCTTAATTTAAACATTTTTATTTTTATTTTTAATTCTCTTCCTATATTTCTCTCATTTCGGTGTACCATGGATGAGTTTGAGTATCAATGGCCATACACAAACATGATTCAACCAATGGAAACATATGCGTCCACAATCCACACAAAGAAGTAGCGATGGTTTGTGAAATTTGTGCTGGAAATCATATGAGTCATCAATGTGCCATCAGTTTCGAGCTTGTACAATATAGTGGGCCAATACAAATTGAGGCAACTTCGAAGACATTTGAGGTTATCGCAGCCCAACACAGTTGAAGGATGACAAGAATGACTCAGCCAAGGGGAGCGGAGATTGATAGACTCGAGGCATTTTCTGCATTGTCAGCACAGTTTGAGAAACTTTCGAGGATGTTTGAAGCTTTTAAAGCTCAACGTCATCAAAGTGTGGCGGTTACTTGTGATTATTGTGCTGGAAATCATATGAGTCATCAATGTGCCATCAGTTTCGAGCCGGTACAGTATGGTGGTGATTACCCCAACAATTATGTCTATCCCAATAAATATTATCAGGATTAGGGGTATCACCCGGATTTTTCATGGAGCCATACTCATCAAGATCAAATTTATGCTCCAAGTCCAACATACCAATCGGATTTCTCATGTCCACCTCCACTACAACAGGAAGAACATTCAAATTTGGAGGAAACTTTGTCCAAGTACATAGCTTCATGTGAGGAGAGGGGGATTAATCAAGAGATATTGAGTCAAAATTTTATGAACCAAATAGAATAACTAACCAATGCCTCAAACATCTGTCTTGAAAAAGAGGAGACAAGTGGGGATAATGACAACAAGGTCGGTGAAGAACTAATTGTGAGAACCAATGATGATGAGCCAATGTTATTTATGCCTCAAGTGCCTTCTCCTCCACAGCTCAAGAGTCCCATTAGATTTATAAAACCTTGTCCGATTGGTAGTCATAAGTAAATCGACAATACTCTCTCGTGATGTAAAAGCAAGCACACCTTGAAACCATGGTGCGATGAGTTGGAGAAGATAGAAGAAAAAATTGTTGTGTCCGATGAAGCCTCAATGCCAGAATATATTCGCAAACACAATGGAGAAACCACCTAGATGCTGGACGTTCTTGAATGTGATCTTATCTAAAGAAAGCGTGCTAGGTGACTTTAATACAATGGCTATTACAAATGGGAACCTACCAAAAGCTATATTATTTTCGATGGATGGAGGGTTTCTCAACTTTCGAAGAGGAATTGGATAGCGTTGACCAGACAAAGTCAGGCTGAAATACTGTAAAACAAGCGCTTATTGGGAGGCAACCCAAGTTTAATTTTTATTTTTAATTTTTATTCAGTTTTATATTAGTAGTTTGGAATTTGCATTTATTTAGGATTTAATAAAATTGCTTCTATCATGGTTTTACAGGTTATTCAAGTCAAATTCAAGTGTGGTGCCCAATTTGTTCCATGTGCTTAGCCTATTCTCCGAACTTAGCGGACAAGGAGGAAGATTGCTATATTTTCAGGGAAGTCCTCTACTTTAATTTTTTCTATTGTAGCCATTGAGGACAATGTCTAGTTTAAGTTTGGGGGCATTTTAGTGTCTTACTGCATATAGTTAGTTATCTGCATAGTAGTTTATTTTTTTTTATATGTTAGCATTATGTTTTTTTAGGTTGCATATAATACATGGTATTTTTTTTTATTTTTTTTTGCATCTTCATATATGTGTTCATGTAGTATAATTGCATTTTTTCTTATTTTTGCATGAATCTGTGTGATAGGTTGGTGTGGTCTTAGCTCGGCCTATGATAAGATTGGTTTTGCATGTTAACTTGAATAAAGGTTGATAATTGATGATGAGTTCTAATTTTAATCATGATGATAATCTGAGAGCACATCTAAAACTTATGTAACCGGTTAGCACTTAAAGTTTAACTGCTTTAATCCACTTGGTTCAAGGGTTTCATAATTTGTTTACGAGGAAAATCTTTGTTAAAATTTAAGGAAATTAGTGAACCATGATAAAGGTTGGAATGACGTAAAAGCTTGAGTTTGGGGGAATCTATGGGATATATATACTAAAAAAAATTGATGAAGAAAAAAAAAATAGAAAATCCAGAAAAAAGAAAAAAGAAAAGAAAAGAGATGATGAAAAAAAGAAGAAGAGAAAAACCGTGGTTAGTTTTATTTCGGGGCCTTTGTTACTTGAGAAAGTATGCACTAAGGGGTGTCTTAACACCTAGTGCCCTAAGGTCTTATATAGTGCAGGAGTCGTTGGTTGAAAGCTCGCTAAGGGGTGGCAATCATAGCCTAATGGAATGAGACATTGCACAACCATAAAAAAAACACGAAAGAGCAAAATGGCCTCGTGGTTGAATAAAAGTATAAATAAATACCATATTTACCCTTAGATTTGGTAATTGCTTAGTTTTAACTTGAGTTGTCATGTTCACAAAAGTAATTGAATTGGGCCGAAATTTTCCTTATAAGAAGTTTGTTATGTGATTATCTTGAATCGTGGTTGATTAGAATGGTTAACAAGCACACACACAACATGGGTGATGATGTGATTTGGGTTGACTAATTGGTTAGAGTTATGGATTTTGAATTGATTGGATATATTATTTGAGTACCAATGGTATCTTTGAGGCTGTTGCTATATATCATCTTGATTTATTACTTACCTTAATTCAGATATATTAGGAAGTAGATTATGCATATGCATTCATTTAGTTGAGTTATTTTGTTTATTTTAGTTCTTTTGTGTTTTTTTGGAGGACAAGCAAAGGTTGAAGTTTGGGGTATTTGATTTGATGAGTGAGTTTTATACATGAATTGGATACATTCGCTTAATTTATTGTTGTTCTCAAGTCTTGTAGATTATTTTTTAAGTATTTATGTCTATTCAAGCATGTTTTATGTTGTTTTGTAGGAATTGGGACAAAAGTTACATGGATTGACGTTCGGGGTGGCTAGATTCGCGTTTTCGGCTTGCCATTTACACAACAGTCACTTCAGAGCCAATTTGAGTATTGCTACAGACATTATTTCGAAATTCTTAAAGAAAAAAATTTGTAGATCTACTTTTCCTATTTCCGGATCATCTTGAATCATCTAAATCGGAGTTCGGACGAAGAAGTTATGGCCATTTTCCCAAAGGACGTCGGAGCAGAAAATGTCAGAAAAAGTGATAGCGCCCGGGCGCTAATTTTAGGCTTATTTACAGTGCCAGGGCACTATAAGGCAGTGTCTGAGCGTCGTGCCCAGCGCTGGGACACTGGGGAAGAGGTTGGGTGTGGCCTGGATGCGTTTTGGGCGAATTTTGACACCTTTTTGACTCCAAATTGGATTGGGTTTGTTCCTAAACTAAAAATTGGACTTGTAACCTATAAATACATGATGTAAGGCATAAAATAGGAAGAGATTACATAGCTTAGCCTAGATTAAACACTCCTTTAGATTAGAACATAACCCTAGTTCTTTTTAGTTTTGGAGATTGAAGCAACTTGGAGACCATTGAAGATTCAAAGCAGGAGCGAAAGAGGAGTCTCAAGGCTACTGACAATAGATTATATTCTCTTCTCTTCTCTTACTTTTATCTTTTAATGTCTATTCAATTGTTGATTCTTGAATTAAATTCATTAATTATGAACTAACTCTTTTATTAAGATTTCAATTGAACTTTTTATGGCTATGGATTAGTTATTCATTATATTCCAATTATTTGTGTCAAAGTGAGTTGTTTATCTTGCCTTATGCTTATTGATTTATTATCTGATCAGTAATTACCTTGTTACTCTAGAAGGAATTGAGAAAGGAATTCTAGGGTTAGAACTGGGCATAATATTATGTGACTTAGTTATTTGCATAGTGAATAATTAGGTTTATGAATAGAATGAGAATATCTATTTGCCGCATTTAACACATAAGGAATTGGGATTGTAATGAGTTTAATTCAATTGTTTTGCATAGAGATATAGCAAAATTAATCTGGGTTAAATAGAAGGCAGTTGATCACTCGAGAGAGGGCTTTTGGCATTTGAGAATTCCTGTTAACAATTCAGTAGACATAATAATTGGGATAATTGGATATTTGGTTTATAGTTCATAATTGGGGATATTAGAGTCTTAGCCTTTATTTATTTGAATTCATTTATAAAGTAACCTAGTTTTAATTGATTAATTTAGTTTTATTAATTAGAAAAATTACACTTTGCAATTGTTTAAATAAAATTGATTTGGTTAAGAGTTAGTACTTGGTGATTTTTATTAAATAATTCCTCGTGGGAACGATACTCTACTTTCACTTTATTACTTGTTGACCGTGTATACTTGCACGTATTCATTGATTTCGAAATCGATCAACAATAATCAAGAATGTTTACTACTATATCTTACCCTTCTTCTCAATCTAATTGTTCATTAGATTTGGTTATCATTGGTTACGGTTTATCGTATTACATTGTTCTTACGTTCACGTTCGAGTAACTTATCTTCAACCTTTAGTTGTATTACTTAAGGTTTATAACATCTTAAACAATGTTACTTTAAGTTTATTAATGTGTTAGTTCATCATCAATTAACCAATTTCTTTTTTATCTTTAAAAACCTTCTTCTCCATGCATTACATAGTGTTGGCACTGCGACGCCAGCTTCTGTTCTACAACTCATGTTGCGACACGGGTTTCCAGTAGGGATGCCTCAGTCTTGGCGCTGCGGTGCCACTCTCAGTACTAGAGTTCGCGTTACGGTGCCACATTCTAGTACCTCAACAATCGGTCTCGCACTGCAGTTGTGACACCCCAAAAATAGGTATACATCACTCATCTTGAGTCGCCAAATACACGATACAGAAATCAAATACAAACGTCTTTAATACAATTGTCGTGTAAAAATACGACAAAATATAGTTAAGTTTTTACATGAATATTATCTCATTGACAATATCCAAATTCAAATTCAATTCTCATTACATTTATTATCACACTAAGTAGTGAGGACTACTAAAATAACCATCTCGGACCGTTACTCCATTCCTCGACTAGTCCCGGCTATGTTCTCATTTCTTGAAGAGAACAATGAAAGCAAAAGGGTGAGCCCAACTAGCCCAATAAGAAATATTATGACTAAGATAGTGCAGAATAAATTATCATTACCCTTCAACAGTGTTAAACTGATAAAATACAATAAACATCATGTTTAACTGTAGCGGAACAAATAATCCATTAAAAGAGTCAAGTAGAGCATGATATCTACTATCTTCTATGATTTAAAAAGTTTTTTTATCCACTTTATCGCTGAGACTCAGCTTAATAAATATACCACATCATCGAATCATCCCTGCGCTACGGGCCAAGGATATTCATGTAATCTTTAATGGTTATGATTATACCGAATAATTCTTGGTCATAATCATACCAAAACTGTCCATCAATGCACTACACGCCAATGAAGACTTTTACCACATCATTTATATCATTACGGTTCATGATTATACCGAATGATCCTTGGTCATTATCATACCAATCAATAGTCCATCTATGCACGTAAGCCAAATATGACTTTCATCACAATATAAGCATGAGGATGATGACAATGATATAATAATTTAATTAAAAGAAAGTAAAAGATAAATTTTAAAGATTTATAATTTAATTTATCCAGAATTGAAAAATATTTAAATTGTCAACATGATACTACTTTGTGGAGTAAAATTCAAGAATAATATTCATGTATCAAAAATAATTTGGACATAAAAGAAATATATATTTCGGGTAAATAGTTTCCCGTGAATAGTACCTTGTGAATAGTACTTCGGGAATAGTACCTCGTAAATACTACCCCAGCATGAAAAGTGTCCCAAATACCCGAGTGAATAATATTCGAGTGAATAGTAATTGGGTGAATAGTAACTCGTGACTAGTACTTCGACATGAAAAGTGCCCCGAATACACAAGTGAATAGTAATTGGGTAAATAGTAACTCATGAATAGTATTCCAGCATGAAAATATCAATAATTATCAAGAAAGCTTAGAATAATATTTTCATGAAAAGATACTAGATGAAGCGCAAATATCAAGGATATTCTACTAATTTCACGGAGTATAGAAGCAATACTTTAACAAAATGAGGGTATAATCAGGAATATGAGACGAAATAATATTACTCACATACTACAAAGTACGGAAGAAAATATTATTCCTTCTGAATACTGAACAAAAATAATATCCCTTACCTCAGAAAAAGATTGGATGCTGGAATAGTGAAGTAGCAGACTTCTCTTCTTCTTTCTCTCTATAACTTCTCTCTATAGCTTCTCTCTCTATAATTACTCTTGTGAGTCTTAGTGAATTGGTGAGAATGACAAAAGAATGATCTTCTATTTATAGGAAAATATAGTTTTGATAATTACACGTTTTGGGTCTCGAAATATTACAGTATAATACCTTCATCTTTTCCTCAATTTTTAATTGAGTCCTACAAGTATTATCAAACTTGAACCACCTCCCCTAATAGTACATCATGTTAATCAATAGTTCAGTCATGTGAATCAATACTTTTATACATGTGAAAAAAATAGTTACAGTATAGTACCTTCATCTATACCTCCATTTTAAATTTAGTCATGCAAGTATTATCAATCTTGCACCACCTCCCCTAATAGTACATGCATGTGAATCAATAGTACATACATGTGAACAAATAGTTATAAACATGTGAATTAATAGCAATTAATTGCTCATTTATCTGATTAATTACCCGATTGGTCAATATAACCTTATCGAAATAAATGTCGATTTCGACTAACACTAATAATCCCTGCACAATGGAAATATCAATTTCATATTTAATCAACACGAACTTACTCATCATTAATATTATAACTCACAATATTTAACAACTAGATCATTCCTAGGAAAGAGGGGGCTTTTCGATAAGGATTTCACACTATTGGCGCGCAATTAGGTGACCAAACCCCTTTCATCGACAGAACTTTCTAGACATCGTCAATATTGCAAATAATAACTTTGTTGTTTAAATTATTGATTTAAAAATATAAAATATTATGCAGATGATACTGTAACAATAATTGAATCAATAATATGAGAGATATTATGAAACAATTACTGTAGAAATAATTGAGTATAACTAAGTGACTTCTCATGTAACCATCAATAATCAAAGATATTGTATAATACCGTGTGCTACTATGCTACCACGCGTATTACTATACTTTTACTACTGGGTAGTTCAACAGTTTAACGATAAAACTTTCACCATTATTTTTATAAAAGATATTTCTATCGTTTTCTAACTCCAACAATACTTCCATTGTGGGGTCCACCAATGATTGTGCCGTCGTACGAATATTCCTTGTTAAAACGAATATTCCCTGACCAATCGAATATTTTATAACCACTTGTTTACTTTGCAAAATTTGTAAATATTACCCACAACTATAACATTATATCAAATCCACACCTTAATATTAAAAAAAAATATATTTCGAGAAATTAAATCTCTATTCATAAAATTTGGGTCTTACAATCTCCTCTCCTTATGAAATTTCACCCTCAAAATTTACGTACGTACCTGGTAGGCCGAAGAGGTGAGGATACCTTGTTTTCTTTTTCGGATTGTACCTTCCCAGTTATTCCCTTTCTATCATGATTTTTCCATTTCTCATCTCCTGTAATTCAGATATCATTCTTGAATACATCTTCAAAACAAAGGTTAATTGACATGCCACATATTATCCCTATACTCTAACCGACCAATTAAATAACAAATAACTTAGGTAGGTCAGACTAGTGAAGGATTAACCCGTCTCTCCCCTCCTAGTTCTAGTCTCACATCTAAGCCAGGGATCATATCTGTAACGATCGAGAAATTCAGATTTTTATTGTAAAATGATTTTATTAAATTAAATAATAATAAAATCATATTTTGTGTAATATCAAGATGGTTGTCATTTTATAACCTATTGATATTGGAATGTCGTAGTATTTGAGCTACGTGAAGGAATTAAAGCGTTTGAATTTCTAAGACGAAAATGAAAGTTTTCCGAGAAATTTTCCGAAAAGCACTATTCATCGGTATTTGCTCGGGAGTTATTTTTGTATTTTCGAGAAATACATAATGATAGAATATTAAGGTAAGATGGATTATGTAATAATAATCTAGTTATGGAAAACGTAATATTACATTTGCGGACTTAAGCTATAAACGTTAAGAAAAGCGAAGTAGGAATGAGTAAAGTAATAATTGTACAATACTTTGGTATTGTGCAAAGGAATGAAAACAAGTGTAATACGGAGTATTATACGAGTTTGTATGAAGGATGAATTATTGTATATAAATTCTATATGAATTAGAATACGAGAATGATGCATAAACTATATGTATATGTATTATGTAATATTAATGGACTTGTAAAGATTGGTTGGGATTGCTACAAGCCCAAGTGAATTGAATGTTAAGGCCCAATGTTAGTTAATGAATAAGTTAATTAATGCAAGCCCAAAGGAAATGTTAATCTAAGCTAAATTAAAGTCCATTGGATTATTGTGACCCATGGGATAAACCATATGAATATGGTAAATGAGTAATGACCAAGTAAAATAAGTGATGGACAAGCAAAAGATAAGAGTTGTGCCTTGCAAGTAATGAATAGAAAGGAGGTGGGATTGGTTTAAAGACTAAACTACCCTAACCTTGGAAATCCTATAAATAGAGAAGGTTGTAAAGCTATTTGGCACTTGTTCAAATAATCCAAACACTCTCTCAAAGTGCTTAATTGTTAGGGTGATTAAGTTGCAATAAGTCACTTACTTAAGAAAGAAGAAGAAAGAAGCTACTTACCAAAAACTTCTAAAGTAAGATCCCTTCTCCAATTATCTTCTATCTCTATCATGATAGGTTGATAAGAAAAGCTTGGATTAAGGAACATGAATGATAAAAAGAAAGAAATATGTGTAAGTAATGAACTTAAGTCATATAAGTTGGTAATAAGTCATTTAAGCTAGCATAAGTTATAAACTTATGTGAAAGTATTATGAACTTGTAATGAGTTTAGTAATATAAGTGATATGGAAGTAAAAGAACTTGTATGATCATATGTATCAAGTATACATAAGTAAAGTAATATGTTGAGAACATATATGTATGATGATTAAGAAACTTTTATTATCATAAGTCATGAATGATGAGATCATAAGTAGTTTATGATTTATCAAGTTATAAGCTTATGAAGAAATAAGTCACAATCTAACCATGAGTATAAGTTGTTGGAATAAGTAGGTAAATATGTTCATATGACGAATGGAATTCATTTGTAGTGTTGAACAAGTTATAAGAATGAAGATTTACCGGAAATCGAACGATTAGACGATAATCGTCGAATTCGTGAAATTCTCGGATTAGAAGTCAAATTTTGAGTTTGAACTCGAAAATGTTATTTTCCATTGGAGACAAGTCATATTCGTCATTTAAGAGTTGCAGACTCGAAAATGATCGGATTCCGACTTAGAATGAAGAAACGAGCGTTGAACGTTCACGAATGTTTATCGTTTTCGTTAAAAATGAACCAATAGGTGAATTTTTAGTAAACGAAGTCAAATAGATGAAATTATTACATGAACGCGTAGATTACATAATTTGTTAACCGTAGGCATTTGAATGGGCCAATTCGGACATATAACAAAGGAGTTATGCATCCGGGAAGTTCGCAAAATGTCAAAGACTGAATTTTTTTTCTGCAGACAGAGTTGCCGCCATGCGCCAACCCTATACCAAATTGGTCACGCCATGAAAGTGCAAGCGAAGGTCCGAGCACACTGAAACTTCGCACCGCAACACGAACCTTAATATCACAGGTGGTACCAGCATGGCGCCCATGTTTAGACCATGACGACATATTTGAGAGTGGTGTCGCTGCATGCTCCATCGAAAAGTAAGGACTCATGCCAAGTAAGCGCCAAGTCCGGGACCTCTTCATCATCAACTCACATGCAGTAGCACGGCATAGAGAGAGGGCAAGCCAAGTACCACAAAGACCAAACCCTAGACAAGTGATAGTAAAGAATGATTAAGAGTATAAAGAATAGAAAGGAATGAATTCAAAATAAACTTGTATGGAAGTAACATTGGTAAAACATTGTTAAACCTTAAAGAGTAATGTGTAAAGGTTGATAATAACTTATCCAACTATGAATGCAAGTAGAATAATAAACGGGAATTAATAGTAAACAAATCTAATACATGATTAGATTGAGATGAAGGGTAAGATATAGTCATATACACACTAGATTATGTGACCTAATGTGAGGCATTATGTGATCATGTGTTGTAGAGACTTGAAAGATTCAATCCTAAAGTAATTATACTGTAGAAAACGCTGAAGGCAAGTAATCTAACTCTTGTCTCAGTTCAATCTGAACAAGTTTTTGAAGTTCATGTATCCTTACGCATGAATTGAAGTACAATGAAGTTAAAGCCAGTTCTTTTGGCTAGACATGACATATTTAGTGGATTGTTGATAATCTATTCATCTGTTATCAAGTGTGATTATCTTTTGTCAACTGTTTGATATGGTTTTCAAAAGAAGACTGAAATGTTAAATAAATGTTTTGTCGGTAAAACGGCAGGCACGTGAGGTTGCCAAATGATTAAACGTACATACGTTTAATGGATGTTGTGTTGATCAACATAGAGTACAATAGGTTGATCACCTAAAAGTGCTCGTAAGTAATACCGGGCTTACAAACTGAGTTCCGAGTTGTCCTTTTTAAAGAAAGAATGAATACTCGAGGTCTTTGACCAGAGTGAATGTTTTACTAAATATTGTGATTATTGTAAAACATTTTGAAAGAAAGATGAAGTGCTATTTTGATTTATCAATAGTACTTCATAACTATTGTTCAGTTATCGAAGATATATGATTCATATGTATCAAGCATGTTTTTGTTATACTTGCTGAGCTAGTTATGCTCACTCTTGCTTGAACCATATGAATGCAGCTAAGACTGAACGTCCCGAAGGATCGAAAAAGGATAAAGGAAAAGCTAAGGCAGATTATTAAGCTGTCTTGTAATAGTATAGGTCTATTGTTGTAATGTAATGAATATTAAGACAAATAACCTTTGTAATGGGTATAGAACTTGGGAAATGTAAATATTACTTTTAATATATAGACGTTATGTTCATTCTTTGAGACTTTTCAATGGAATTAATGTATGAAAGTTTGTATAGTATAGCACCATCTGTCGGGTTGGAAGATACCCAGATTTGTTGGCGCTACAGGTTGGTATCAAAGCCTAGGTTATAAAACTTAAGGGGGAAATAGAACCTTAAGTCATAACCTTAAGAAAGAATAAAGAAGTAAAAGATGAAAGATAACCTTATAAAAATGCATTATATTATGTTATGTGTTTTTATTAATTTACTGACGTGTACTAATCAAACTATATTTTTTTATTGTAGATGTCAAGAGAAAATGATATGAATAGAGATATACATATAGTGAGCGAGGATTTGGTTAATCGGGTAGAAATACTACCAAATCCCGTAGTACTAGAACCGGAAGTGGTGGCAATCGAGTCTGGAGACTCGGACAATTTAGACTACATGTCTGTGTTTGATGGCATGCTAGAGGAAGAGGTGGACGTAATGTCCTTTGATCAGGTTCCACCTTCAGAAGAGTTGACTACAGAGGAGTCAATGAAGGCACAGTTTATGTCAGTATTGGATAGAAATGTCCATTACTGTCAAGAGGTTAAGGAGTTGAAAGAAGAACTCCAAGATGTCCGGGAGGACAAGACTAGCATGGAAGGAATGTGGGAAGATGAGCACGTTAATAGAATTCTAGCTAAGGACAAGGTCCGAGAGCTGAAATGTGAAGTCTTTGAGCTTAAGCAGGAGCTAAAGACTAAACAGCAGAAGTTGGAGAGGATGTCCTATATACATAGGAGTTCTCACGTGGACTTCCAGCAGCAAGTAGCTGGATATCCAGTGGAAGCAGGGCAGACTCGACATACCATTAGTCGAGATGTCATAGCTGATTTGGCCAAGAAAGATTTCGAGAATGCCATTCGGCAGATGTAATCTAGCAATAGCTAGAGTAATTAGATATGTAAATATTATGTATCTAGTAGTGACGTAAAACCCTCTTTTGTATATCAAGGGTAGTCTTTTGTAAATCCTAATTTTTGGAAAGTAATTGCGGGATGGTAATGTAATCAGCTAAGGCTGAGTAATGTAAACAATGTAGTGTTATACTACAAGTTATGAATCAATATAAGTCTTTTTATGGAATATATTGAGTAATGAGTATGAGTTATTGTTTCATTACAAATAATAACTAATCAACAAGAAGAAAGTAATAGTGATGTGTTGTTTTCTTAACAGCAAAATGCCGCCAAGAAGGAGACAACGAAATCAAGACACTAATGTTAACCAACCGGAGGGTGGTCCGGTTAATCCAATGCAGGAGTTCGTTAATCTTTTAACGGCCGCATTTAATAGAACGGGGGCTAATGTACCCGTAATTCCTGGAGTAGTACGAGCTACTACTTTTAAGGACTTTAAAAGTGTAGGTCCGTCGGAGTACAAAGGAACTTCGAACCCTATTGAAGCCCAGACTTGGGTAAAAGAAATTGAGAAAGCATTTGTTATAGAAAATGTTGAGGATGGTCAAAAGGTTGCCTTTGCAACCTATTTTATGAAAGGAGAGGCCAACTTCTGGTGGGAGGCAAACCAGGCTAGGGCTAATATAGGAAACCTAACGTGGGAGAGGTTTAAGGAGATTTTCATCGAGAACTATTTTCCCACGAGTATGCAAGGGAGAATGGAAATGAGGTTTCTTGAATTAAAACAAGGGGATATGACAGTTCCCCAGTATGCTGGCAAGTTTAATGAACTGGCAAGATTTGCTCCACATCAAGTGGACACTGGAGTGAGGAAGGCTAGGAGATTCGAGCAGGGCTTGAAACCCTGGCTCTATAGCCAGATCTAGGTGTTTCAAAGTACTTCCTTTGGAACCATTTTAGAGAAGGCAATAATTGCTTGAAAAGGTGGAATGAGGCTCTCAAACCAAGACCACAAAGATAAGAAAAATAAGGGTAAAGTTGATGGGGAATCAAGATCAAGGAGGAGCAAAGATGAGAGGGCGATTTCATTTAAAAAAGAAAGGGCTTTAACTCTGGGAATACCGGAGTAAAACAAGGGATTCCAAGAGAAGGATGGAGGCTCAGAAAACTCAGGAAAGACTAACTTAGAGTCTCTGCCTCAAAGGAAAGGTCGTATGTTATAATTGTGTATAGGAAGGGCATATTTCGCCAAACTGTCCCAATTCAAAGAAAAACCACGGATGTTTTGTATGTGGATCAACTGACCACATAACGAAGAATTGCCCGAAGAAGGGTATGGAAGGAAATAAGGGCACTAATAGCGATAAGTTGGCTATTAGTGGTCCAGCTCAGTTGGGTAGATCAATGGCCCGCACTTTTAATATGACGGTCCAAGATTTGGTGGCATCAGGGGATGTAGTTGCAGGTATTATTCTGATCAATAACATAAATGCATATGTGCTATTTGATTCAGGTGCTACTTGTTCGTTTATAGCATGTGATTTTGCTAGACGACTAGGATTACTTCCCGAAAAGTTGCATATACCTTTGAACATTAAGGTAGCAAACGAAGAGATAATTCCTGTTGAAAGTATTCATAGAGGTTGTTGCGTAGATATACGTGGTTGTAAGTTATCGGTAGACTTAATACCGATAAAGTTAGGAGAATTCGATGTGATTATCGGAATGGATTGGTTGGTTAACCATGGAGCCATTATAGATTGCCAAAAGAAATGTGTGAGCATCAGGACGTTGAAACAACCTCCTGTAATATTTTACGGTAATAAATCGCCGGGGCGTTCGTGTTGTCTTACGATAACACAAACTAGAAAACTTTTAAGGAAGGGGTGTGTAGGTTATCTGTGCCATGTTGTTGATATCCAGTATGTGGGAGCAACCATTGAATAAATACCTATAGTAAACAATTCATGGATGTATTTCCAAGTGAGTTACCGGGTTTACCGCCGGATCGGGAGATCGAATTCGTAATAGACATTGTGCTAGAGCTAGCACACGCCTCAAAGGCACCGATATCGTATGGCGCATGTGGAAATGAAGGAGTTAATGGTTCAGTTACAGGAACTATTGGATAGAAAGTACATTTAGCCAAGTGTTTCTCCGTGGGGGGCACCGGTGTTGTTTGTCAAGAAGAAAGACGGATCGTTAAGGCTTTATATCGACTATCGGGAGTTGAACAAGTTAACGATAAAGAATAAATACCCATTGCCCAGGATTGATGATCTCTTTGATCTGTTAAAAGGGGCAAAGTATTTTTCTAAAATAGATTTGCGGACGGGGTATCACCAGTTGAAGGTTAGGAAGGAGGATGTACCAAAGATGACATTCAGGACTTGTTATGGTCATTATGAGTTTCTGGTGATGTCATTTGGGTTGACGAATGCACCAACTGCATTTATGGATATGATGAACAGAGTGTTCAAACCATATTTGGACAAGTTCGTCGTTGTGTTTATCAATGATATTCTAGTCTATTCTAAGACGCCAGAAGATCACGCTGAACATTTAAGATTAGTGTTGGAAACACCAAGGAAGGAGAAGTTATATGCGAAATTCAGAAAGTGTGAATTTTGGCTAAAAAAGGTACGGTTTTTAGGTCATGTCATCGACCAAGAAGGGATTTCAAAGGATCCAAAGAAAGGTAGAAGCGATGATGAATCGGGAACAACCGAAAACACCGAATCGAGGTGCGAGTTTCCTAGGGTTAGCGGGATACTATCGAAGATTTATCCAAGATTTTTCGAAGATAGCTACCCCGTTTACTAACTTGACAAGGAAGACGGTGAAATACGTATGGACGGACAAATGTGAAGACAGTTTTCAAGAACAGAAGAAAAGATTAAGTGAAGCACCTGTTTTGTCATTGCCAGATGACACAAGAAATTTCGTAGAATATAGTGATGCTTCGCACAGAGGACTTGGTTGCGTGCTCATGCAGCATGGCAAAGTCATTGCATATGTATCACGGCAGTTGAAGGATTATGAGAAAGTTTATCCTACTTATGATCTGGAATTGGTCGCGGTAGTATTTGCCCTAAAGATATTAAGACATTATCTTTATGGGGAGAAATGTGAGATATTTACGGACTACAAGAGTCTAAAGTATATTTTCACTCAGAAGGAATTGAATATGAGGTAGAGAAGATGGCTAGAATTGATAAAGGATTATGATTGTGAAATCCTGTATCACCCTGGGAAAGCCAATGTAGTTACTGACGCCTTAAGTAGGAAGGGTCGGGAAAAGTTATCTATGTTAACGACTCAAAATGAGTTAATAACAGAGATGGCTAGGATGGAAATAGAAGTAAAGCTGCAAAGTGATTCAAGGCAGATACTTTTTACGACGGAGATGCAAAATACCATCGTAGAGAGAGTCAAGGAGGTACAACTCAAGACTGATGAGTGTAACCAAATGAAGAAGCGGTTATCCGAGAAGGAAGCTGCTAAGTATAGTCTTGATAATGAGGGATTATTAAGATTTGAAGGAAGAATTTGGGTTTTGAGTGAGACAGAATTAAAAGAGCAAGTGTTACAAGAAGCTCATAGTTCACGGTACTCGATACATCCTGGTAGCACTAAGATGTATCAAGACCTTCGACAGAGTTTTTGGTGGCCAAACATGAAGAGAGAAATAGCAGAGTATGTGAGTAGGTGCTTGACTTGTCAAAAAGTTAAGGCCGAACATCAACGACCCAGTGGCTTGTTACAATCATTGGAGATTCCAAAATGGAAGTGGGAGCATATCACGATGGACTTCGTGGTAGGACTTCCGATAACAACAAAAGGGTACGATACGATTTGGGTAAAAGTGGACCGATTGACAAAGTCGGCTCACTTTTTGCCAATTCGGGTCAAGTATAACTTAGACCAGTTAGCTAAACTTTATGTTAAGGAAATTATTTCCAGACATGGAGTACCAGTATCGATTGTGTCAGATCGTGATCCACGATTCACATCGAACTTTTGGAGGAGTTTGCAAGAACAGCTAGGAACACAGTTGAAGTTAAGCACAGCTTATCATCCACAAACTGATGGGCAGAGCGAGAGAATAATTCAGACGTTAGAAGACATGTTGAGGTCTTGCGTAATGGATTTCAAGGGTAGTTGGGATGATCACCTACCCCATTGGTAGAGTTTGCGTATAACAACAGTTATCATGCAAGCATAGGTATGCCGCCTTATGAAGCTCTGTACGGAAGAAGGTGCAGAACACCATTGTGTTGGGACGAGGTGGGAGAACGCCGGATGCTAGGACCAGAATTGGTGCATAAGACAGCAGATGTGGTTAAGTTAATTCGGATGCGTCTTGTTTTAGCTCAGGACAGACAAAAGAAGTATTCGGACTCATATAGATTAAACCGAGAGTTTGAAGTAGGTTTGTATGTGTTTCTAAAGGTATCTCCCTGGAAAGGAAAGATACGCTTTGGAAAGAAATGGAAGTTAAGTCCAAGGTTTATAGGACCTTTTGAAGTATTAAAACTGATAGGAGAGGTAGCGTATATGATAGCATTACCTCCAGACCTAGAAAGAATACATAACGTGTTTCACGTATCTGTATTACGTCCATATAAGCCTAACTATAAGCACGTAATCAAGTATGAGCTGATTCATATCGAGAAGGATTTATTATATGAAGAATCGCCGATTCAAATCATTGATAGAAAAGAGCAAGTTCTGAGGAACAAAGTAATACCATCAGTAAAGGTATTATGGAAGAACCATGATGCTGAAGAAGCAACGTGGGAATTAGAAGAAAAGATGAAGAAAAATTTTCCTCATCTATTTGAGTAGAGTAAGACGAGATTCTGGGGACATAATCTTTATAAGGGGGAAGAATGTAACGACCGAGAAATTCAGATTTTTATTGTAAAATGATTTTATTAAATTAAATAATAATAAAATCATATTTTGTGTAATATCAAGATGGTTGTCATTTTATAACCTATTGATATTGGAATGTCATAGTATTTGAGCTACGTAAAGGAATTAAAGTGTTTGAATTTCTAAGATGAAAATGAAAGTTTTCCGATAAATTTTTCCGAAAAAACTATTCATCCAGATTTGCTTGAGTTATTTTTGAATTTCTGAGAAATACGTAATGATAGAATATTAAGGTAAGACAGATTATGTAATAATAATCTAGTTATGGAAAATGTAATATTTCACTTGCGGACTTAAGTTATAAACGTTAAGAAAAGCGAAGTAGGAATGAGTAAAGTAATAATTGTACAATACTTTGGTATTGTGCAAAAGAATGAAAAACAAGTGTAATACTTGAGTATTATACAAGTTTGTATGAAGGATGAATTATTGTATATAAATTCTATATGAATTAGAATACGAGAATGATGCATAAACTATATGTATATGTATTATGTAATATTAATGGACTTGTAAAGATTGGTTGGGATTGCTACAAGCCCAAGTGAATTGAATGTTAAGGCCCAATGTTAGTTAATGAATAAGTTAATTAATGCAAGCCCAAAGGAAATGTTAATCTAAGCTAAATTAAAGTCCATTGGATTATTGTGACCTATGGGATAAACCATATGAATATGGTAAATGAGTAATGACCAAGTAAAATAAGTGATGGACAAGCAAAAGATAAGAGTCAGGCCTTGCAAGTAATGAATAGAAAGGAGGTGGGATTGGTTTAAAGACTAAACTACCCTAACCTTGGAAATCCTATAAATAGAGAAGGTTGTAAAGCTATTTGGCACTTGTTCAAATAATCCAAACACTCTCTCAAAGTGCTTAATTGTTAGGGTGATTAAGTTGCAATAAGTCACTTACTTAAGAAAGAAGAAGAAAGAAGCTACTTACCAAAAACTTCTAAAGTAAGATCCCTTCTCCAATTATCTTCTATCTCTATAATGATAGGTTGATAAGAAAAGCTTGGATTAAGGAACATGAATGATAAAAAGAAATAAGTATGTGTAATTAATGAACTTAAGCCATATAAGTTGGTAATAAGTCATTTAAGTTAGCCTAAGTTATAAACTTATGTGAAAGTATTATGAACTTCTAATGAGTTTAGTAATATAAGTAATATGGAAGTAAAAGAACTTGTATGATCATATGTATCAAGTATTCATAAGTAAAGTAATATGTTGAGAATATATATGTATGATGATTAAGAAACTTTAATTATCATAAGTCATGAATGATGATGATGAGACCATGATTTATCAAGTTAGTTTATAATTTAAAATCCAACCATGTTATTGTTGGAATAAGTAGGTTAATATGTTCATATGACGAATGGAATTCATTTGTAATGTTGAACAAGTCATAAGAATGAAGATTTATCGGAAATCGCACGATTAGACGATAATCTTCGAATTCGTGAAATTCTCGGATTAGAAGTCAAATTTTGAGTTTGAACTCAGAAATGTTATTTTCCATTGGAGACAAGTCATATTCGTCATTTAAGAGTTGCAGTCTCAAAAATGACCGGATTCCGACTTAGAACGAAGAAATGAGCGTTGAACGTTCACGAACGTTTATCGTTTTCGTTAAAAATGAACCAATAGGTGAATTTTTAGCAAACAATGTCAAATAGATGAAATTCTTATATGAACGAGTAGATTACGTAATTTGTGAACCGTAGGCTTTTGAATGGGCCAATTCGGACTTATAACGAAGGAGTTATGCGTCCGGGAAGTTCGCAAAATGTCAAAGACTGAATTTTTTTTCTGGTGCACAGAGTTGGCGCCGCGGCGCCAACCCTAGACCAAATTGGTCACAGCCATTACAAAACAAAGGTCCCAAAGCACACCGAAACTCGCAGCGCAGCATGAACCTTAGTATCATTGGTGGTGGCAAATACCATGTTTAGGACCATAACATACAGGAGAGTGGCAGCATGCTGCCCATCGAAGTAAGGACTCGCATACTTGTAGCGCCAAGTCTGGGACCTCTTCACTGTCAACTCACGCCGCAACGTGGCATAGAGAGGGCAAGCCAGCACTGCAGGGCCAGCCCTAGACAAGTGATACTAAAGAATGATTAAGAGTATGAAGAACAGAAAGGAATGAATTCAAAATAAACTTGTATGGAAGTAATATTGGTAAAACATTGTTAAACCTTAAAGAGTAATGTGTAAAGGTTGATAATAACTTATCCAACTATGAATGCAAGTAGAATAATAAACGGGAATTGATAGTAAACAAATCTAATACATGATTAGATTGAGATGAAGGGTAAGATATAGTCATATACACACTAGATTATGTGACCTAATGTGAGGCATTATGTGATCATGTGTTGTAGAGACTTGAAAGATTCAATCGTAAAGTAATTATACTGTAGAAAACGCTGAAGGCAAGTATTCTAACTCTTGTCTCGATTCAATCAACAAAGTTTTTGAAGTTCATGTATCATTACGCATGAATTGAAGTACAATGAAGTTAAAGCCAGTTCTTTTGGCTAGACTTGACATATTGAGTGGATTGTTGATAATCTATTCATCTGTTATCAAATGTGATTATCTTTTGTCAACTACTTGATATGGTTTTCAAAAGAAGACTTAAATGTTAAACAAATGTTTTGTCGGTAAAACGACAAGCACGTGAGGTTGCCAAATGATTAAACGTACATACGTTTAATGGATAGTGTTGATCAACATAGAGTACAATAGGCTGATCACCTAGAAGTGCTTGTAAGTAATACCGAGCTTAAGGACTGAGTTTCGGGTTATCCTTTTTAAAGAAAGAATGAATACTCGAGGTCTTTGACCGGAGTGAATGTTTTACTAAATATTGTGATTATTGTAAAACATTTTAAAAGAAAGATGAAGTGCTATTTTGATTTATCAATAGTACTTCATAACTATTGTTCAGTTATCGAAGATATACGATTCATATGTATCAAGCATGTTGTTATTGAAATTGTTATACTTGTTGTGCTAGTTATGCTCACTCTTGCTTGAACCATATGAATGCAGCTAAGACTGAACATCCCGAAGGATCGAAAAAGGATAAAGGAAAAGCTAAGGCAGATTATTAAGTTGTCTTGTAATAGTATAGGTCTATTGTTGTAATGTAATGAATATTATGACAAAGAACCTTTGTAACGGGTATAGAACCTGGGAAATGTAAATATTACTTTTAATATACAGACGTTATGTTCGTTCTTTGAGACTTTTCAATGGAATGAATGTATGAAAGTTTGTATAGTATAACACCATCTGTCGGGTTGGAAGATACTTGGATTTGGGGGCGCTACAATATCCCTAAGCTTTAATACCAATTGTGATGCCCCCAAAATAGGTATACATCACTCATCTTGAGTCGCCAAATACATGGTACAGAAATCAAAATATAAACTTCTTTAATATAATTGTCGTGTAAAAATAGGACAAAAAATAGTTTAGTTTTTACATGAATATTGTATCATAGACAATATGCAAACTCAAATTCAATTCTCATTACATTTATTATCACACTAAGTAGTGAGGACTACTAAAATAACCATCTTGGACCGTCACTCAATTCCCCGACTATTCCCGGCTACGTTCTCATTTCCTCAAGAGAACAATGAAAGCAAAAGGGTGAGCTCAACTAGCCCAATAAGAAATATTATGACTAAGATAATGCAGAATAAATTATCATTAGCCTTCAACAATGTTAAACTGATAAAATACAATAAACATCAAGTTTAACTTCAATGGAACAAGTAATCCATTAGAAGAGTCAAGTAGAGCATGATATCTACTATTTTCTATGATTTAAAAAGTTTTTTCATCCACTTTAACACTGACACTCATCTTAATAAATAAACCACATCATCGAATCGTCCCTGCACTACGGGCCAAGGATATTCATGTAATCATCAATGGTCATCAGTATACCGAATAATCCCTGATCATAATCATACCTACAACTGTTCATTAATGCACTACGGGCTAATGTGGACTTTTACCACATCATTTATAACATTACGGGTCATGATTATACCTAATAATCCCTGGTCATAATCATACCAATCAACAGTCCATCTATGCACGTAAGCCAAAGATGACTTTCATCACAATTTATGCATGAGGATGATGACAATGATATAAATATTAATCAAACAAAATCAAGGATAAATATTAAAGACTTTAAATTTATCTAGAGTTTAAAAATATCTATATTATCAACATGATACTGCTTTGTGGAGTAAAATTCAAGAATAATATATATTCATGTATCAAAAATAATTTGAACAGAAAAGAAATATATTTTTTGGGTGAATAGTTCCCCGTGAATAGTACCTTATAAATAGGCATAAAAAGTTCCCCAAATACCCGAGTGAATAATAACCTATTAATAGTAACTCATGAATAGTACTCTATCATGAAAAGTGCCCCGAATACCCGAGTGAATAATATTCGAGTGAATAGTAAATGGGAAAATAGTAACCCGTAAATAGTAACTTATAAATAGTATTTTGGCATGAAAAGATCAATAATTATCAAGAAAGCTCAGAATAATATTTCCATGAAAAGATACTAGATAAAGCGCAAATATCAAGGATATTCTACTAATTTCACGGAGTATAGAAGCAATACTTTAACAAAATGAGGGTATAATCAGGAATATGAGACGAAATAATATTACTCACATACTACAGAGTATGGAAGAAAATATTATTCCTTATGAATACTGAACAAAAAAAATATCCATTACCTCAGAAGAAGATTGGATTCTGGAATAGTGAAATAGCAGACTTCTCTTCTTCTTTCTCCCTATAGCTTCTCTCTCTATAATTGCTCTTATGAGTCTTAGTGAATTCGTGAGAATGAAAGAAGAATGAGCTTCTATTTATAGGAAAATATAGTTTTGATAATTGCACATTTTGGGGCTCAAAATATTACAGTATAATACCTTTATCTTGTCCTCCATTTTAATTTAGTCCTACAAGTATTATCAAACTTGCACCACCTCCCTTAATGGTAAATAATGTGAATCAATAGTTCAGTCATGTGAATCAATAGCTCTATACATGTGAAAAAATAGTTACAGTATAGTACCTTCATCTATACCTCCATTTTTAATTTAGTCATGCAAGTATTATCAATCTTGCACCAACTCCCCTAATAGTACATGTATGTGAATCAATAATACATACATGTGAACAAATAGTTATGAGCATGTGACTTAATAGCAATTAATTGCACATTTATCCGATTAATTACCCGATTGGTCAATATAACCTTATCGAAATAAATGTCGATTTGGACTAACAATAATAATCCCAACACAATAGAAATATCAATTTCATCTTTAATCAACATGAACTTATTCATCATTAATATTATAACTCATAATATTTAACAGCTAGATCATTCCCAGGAAAGTGGGAGCTTTCCGATAATGATTTCTCTCTATTGGCGCGCAATTAGGTGACCAAACCCTTTTCCTCGGTAGAACTTTCTAGACATCGTCAATATTGAAAATAATAATATGAATAACTTTGTCATTTCAATTATTAATTTAAAAATATATAATATTATGCAGATGATATTGTGATATTAATTGAATCAATAATACGAGAGATATTATGAAGCAATTACTGTAGCAATAATTGAGTATAATTGAGTGGCTTCTCATGTAAGCATCAATAATCAAAGATATTGTACAATACCGTGTGCTACTATGCAACCACGCATATTATTCTACTTTTACTACTAGGTAGTTCAACAATTTAACTGTAAAACTTTCGCCGTTATTTTTATAAAAGACATTTCTATCATTTTCTAACTCCGACAATACTTCCGTTGTGGGGTCCACCAATGATTAAGCCGTCGTATGAATATTCCTTGTTAAAACGAATATTCCCCGACCAATCGAATATTTTATAACCACTTGCTTACTTTGCAAAATTTATAAATATTACCCACAACTATAATATTATATCAAATTCACACCTTAATATTAAAAAAATATTTCGAGAAATTAAGTCTTTATTTATAAAATTTAGGGTCTTACAGTAGCGCCTGCCATTACTCTCTATGTCGCGCTTCGATGTTACTTCCTGGAGACAGAGGTTCTGGCCCGACGCTACGGTGCAGGCTTCCCCTCCTTGGGCCATGCTGCAGCGCCGACCCTGTCTTAGCAAACTTTTGACATATAATTTTCTTATGTGAATTTCCCGGACTCATAACTTATTCGTTATAAATCCAAATTGGATCATTCAAAAGCCATTTGCTCACAAATCACATGAACCACGTGTTCATGTAAGAATTTTATATTTTCGAATCTTTTACCTTAGAATTCACCAATTAGTTCAATTTAACAAAAACGATAAACGTTCGTGAACGTTCAACGCTCGTTTCTTTGTCCTAAGTCGGAATTTGGTCATTTTTGAGTCCGTAACTCTAAAAATGCAAACTTGGACTATTCTCCATCGAAAACCAATGTTTTTGAGTTCAATGTCAAAAATTGACTTCCATTTCGAGAATTTCACGATTTCGACGATTATCGTCTAATTTCGTAAATTTTTCCATAACTTTGTTACTTGAGATTTTTAAATCATTTCAAATGGATTCATTCCATCATACTAACATCCTAACAAAACATATTTCAATAAATTATTCACATCATAAGTTCTTACATGTTCTTCATAAGTTTATAACTTCCATAAGTATGAAGTACTTGTTCATGGCTTATTAAGGTTTATATCTATTGATTAGCCAATACATGCTCCACTAATCAACACTTCTCTATCAAATTATAATTGAAGAGATGAAAGATTAATGATTTAGGATCTTACCCTTGAAGATCAAACTTTGTTCTTCTTCTTGCTTCTTTAATTATAAAAGCCAAGTTTTTCTTGCTTTTTTCTCTCTACTAAATAAGTTATAAGTTATTGGTGAATTTTGATCAATACAAATAATGAAAATCCAAAGCTTCTATTTATAGAAAATCCTAGATTAGGGTAGTTTGGTCATTAAGCAATCCAACCTCCTTAATTAACCTCCTTACTATTCATTACTTGGAGTTCATGATATTTATCATTTGCTTGCTCACCAAGATCAACCATGTGATCATGGGGCCCACATGGGTTGCCCCATGGGTCATTCTTACCCATTAGATCAATCCACGGATCCAGTTCTTACTTTGGGCTTTAGGTTTAATTACCTTTAACTTATTCTTTGGGCTTGCATTTAACAAACATTGGGCTTTAACATTAATTCCAATTGAACTTTAACCATTCCTACACTTGGACTTGTATAATCCCTACCAAATCCTACAAGTCCAATACATTTTGCTTAAAGTCTTATAACGTATAATCTATGTATTATTCTTGTATACTAACTCGTATACTTATTCCTCATATATGATATACCATCATTCATACATACTCAAATAATACCTTATATCATACTCGTATTCATTACCTCGTACAATACTTACGTATCATACGATCATCATTTAATTCATAAACGCTTTACTTTCCCTAATGTTCTCGAATTTAGTACGCATGCGAAAAACTCTGTTTGCTATACTCGAATTATTATTACATAATTCATCTTCCCTTAATATTCTATCATTATGTATTTCTCGGAAGTTCAAAAATAATTCCTGAGCAGAAATCAGTGAAGAGTATTTTTTGAAAAATTTCTCAAAAAACTTTTAATTTCATCTTAGAAATTCAAACACTTTAATTCTACCACGTAGTCAAAATACTAAGACATTCCAACATATCTAGGTTATAGAACAACCTTCATCTTATTAACACATAATAATAACATATAATATAATTTTATTCATTATTTAATTAAATAAAATTATTTTGCAATAATTCCGAATTTCTCGGTCGTTACACTCATCCTTAGGCAATTCTAAGTTCTTAGCAAAGTCATTAGATATAAATGAACAAGTGGCACCCGAATCAAATAGTACATAAGCATTAACTTTATTGATTGGAATAATACCTGACACCACATCGCGAGACTTCACAACATCCTGTAGTGTCATGTTGAAGGTCCTAGCGGTTGGTCGGCTGGTTGCGATTGGTCCCGTGGTAGTTAAAGTACTTCCACCGCTATTTCACATGTTCCCTCCTGATCCTGCCCCTCCAGACCCCTTCTTGGGACAGTCCCTTGCCAGATGGTCCTTTGAGCCGCAAGTGAAGCAGACGCCCTTCTTTGGGTTAGGATAGTTAGGTGTTATGTGGCCTTCCTGACCACAATTGTAGCACACCCATTTTCCCTTCATACAAACCCACAGGTGAGCTTTCCCGCAGGTCAGGCATGCTTCGATTCTCTTCTTCTGACCTCCTTACTGATTTTTGGTTGATGAGTTGTCAGTCCACCTCTTCTTTAGATTGTTACTTCCTCCCGTGTTACTGCCACTAGCTTTGTTATTTCCTTTACTTTCACTCTTTTTCTTTTTCTGATCTTGGTTATACTTGGTTACCGCATCGCTTCCACCTTCAGCGAGTATGGCCTTCTCTAGCTCCCCAGCAAAAGTGTTCAATTGCAACATTGACACTTTGCTATATAACTAGGGCTTCAATCCCTGCTCGAATCACCTAGCCTTTCTCTCGTCAGTATGCACTTGATACGTGGGAAACCTAGCCAACTCGCTGAATTTTGTCGCATAGTCTGGTACGAACATATTCCCCTATTTTAACTCTAGAAACTGGACCTTCATTTGGTTTTGCAAGCTGGTAATAAAATATATCTCAAAAAACATCTCCTTGAACCTCTCCTAGGTAATCACACCTTCACCTCCCCGGACCTTATTTGTTTGCCACCAATAAATGGCTTCGGATTTCATCATGAACATTGCGTAGGCGGTTTTCTGTTCCTCTCTGACTTTGGTGATGTTAAAAACTTTTTCCATCTCCATAACCTAAGTATCGGGTTCATGGAGCCTTTAAACTCTGGCGGTCCCATCGCCTTGAAGTCCTTGAATGTAGTATTTGGTGGAGCTTGTGGTAAATTATTAATCGCTCTTGTCAGTAAATTCACCAACTGTTGAATGAGGTTAGCATTGGCGTCGTTATTGTTGTTATTCGTTTACCCTTCCTAGGATGGTCGACGATTTGGTCGTCTTCTTGGCGGCATTTTTCTGTTAAGAAATCTGCTTATTAGATCTTTATTCAATTCTCTAAATATTTAAGGCTTATCTCAAACATTTTAACGTAATTACTTAACACATTATCTCAAATAACTCTGATATATTTATTTATTCAAAAGTTTTAACGAAATACGATAGCATCACTGTTATTTCCATCAACTATCCCGAGACAAAAAATCTGCAGGATTTAAAACATCAAAATATTCCTCTATTTATAAACACATCGAAATTTACAATATTAACTACCAGATAGGTTTTCACATAATTAAACTATTCCTATCACTGCCTGCTAAGGCATTGAATAGCTTTGCTATGCTCGTCTTCCATAATACGGGACACTGTCCTGCAATTTACAATATACGACAGTAGTCCTTTGAACTGAATTGGGTTTCTCATAACCCAATCTTGGGCCTCATCAATTGCATTTTGAAGTGTAGAGTGCATCTCCTCAAGCTTGGCCTTCTTCGCCCGACAGTTATCTTCTGGAAGATCTACACGTCGTGATTCGCTTACCCATGCCTCCTCTACTATGGTCAGCCATTTCTCTTTCAGTTCATTCTTCAAGTCCTCTATTTCTTATGACTTCAGCTCAGTTTGGCCCTTCTTATGAACCAAATCTCACTCTACGTTTCACAGATGTGTGCGAAGAGCCTTAACCCCTCCATCCCTCTGCTCGATGGTAAGTTGTTGAATAACTGTCCGCTCCCTCAGCTCCTGAACAGTATCTCGTAACTCTATTTTATGATCATATAGCTCGTCGTACATCTCGGCACTAATAGAGTTTGGTGGGAACTCATCTTCCTCCTCTTCTTCCTCAGGGTCCTCCTCTAGATCAGACTCAGGCTCATGCTCTTGACCAACAACAGTGATCAATGAAGATGGCTCTCTCTGTACCAACAGCTCCCGAACGACATGGATGTCTCGGGGCTCCTCCTCTCTAGGTACTCGGGGTTCTTCCTCCCCAGCTTGACTAGATCCTCCAACATCCGACATCCTGACAACACAGTTTTAAGTTTTAGTTATTAATCGATACTCACGAGCACATAAGTTTATCACACAAGCACATAAAGTCTTTTATTATCTTCAATGAATTAAGAAATTCATTTCTTATAACTCGATAAGAGTTTTTTACCACTATGTTCTTAATCTCCTATAAGGCTACTACCTAGGGTTCATAACCTACAGCTTTGATACCAACCTGTGACACCCCCAAATTTGGGTACTTCAATTCCCACATGATTTGGTGTTCACTGTCCAAACATCATGTATCTATCTACCCATAATAAATGAAAAACCATAAATAGATAGAAATAAATCCTCTCCTTATGGAGTTACAACATCTGAATGTAAATACATCAATCCTAGGTCGTACTAACCTTAAATCTCAAATACATAAACATAAACAAATAATAAGTCTTACACAACTTTAACATAAGTCTAAAACATAAATACATCAAATAAACAACAAGTCTTCATCACTTGTTAACTTTGCCCTTGCCTTTGCTATTAGAAGGTTCATCAGACCTTTCGTTCTTAACTTCAATGTTATTATTACGTAAGAGTGCGCACGATTGCCCACAAGTATAATAATATAAAAATAAAATAATAACATGCAAATGAATCAAAGACTTCTGAAATAAGAAAACTCGACTTTTGAATCAAGAATGAATAACAAGAATCAAAAGAACTTCTGAGGGTCATAAGACCTTGAACTATGTCCTAGGTTGTCAAGTGTTTATACTTGAAACCTTTAACAGTCATAAGACTATGGACTCTTCTTCTCGTACTTAGGGGGATCATCCCTTAGTACCATACTGTGCACAATATCTTAACGCTAAAGCATAATTAATCCCTTATAACAGGGTTGTTCATCTCAATTTGAAATTAGAGTCAGCAACAAAAGAAGTTTGGTTTGGATAAGCTCAACAATGGTTCTGAAATTTAGAACGTTCATCAACTATGACTAGTCAAATTAATAAGGGTTTGCTAGTCTTACAAGGTTAAATAATAATTGACATTCAATTTGAATAATAAAGTTCAAGATGTATACAATCGAATAAGTATTGTATAACAGGAATTATGCTTTTAAAGAATGATAACATCTAATATGAAATCTTGACTTGAATAATAATAAACAAGATAGGATAAAGAACTTGCTTTATGTAAAGAAATAAGGTTTATGAACTTACCTCATGCGTAGCCTAAACGATTTCTACTCATGTTCACCACAAGTCCTACACACATACCATATGTATTGACGACATTCATTAGTTACATTTTCACTTAATTATTTAATATAACTCCATTTTATTTAACAAATCATTACCCTTCTAATTTAATTACTTAATTAAATTAGAATATTTTCATTCCCTTACTATAATTACACTTTCGAATAAATTATTTTATAATAATTTCAATCGAATATTTATTTTATTCCATAAATATTTTAACTAAAATATTTATTTTACTTGATAAATATTTTAATAATAATTTCAATCGAATATTTATTTTATTCCACAAATATCTTAATTAAAATATTCATTTTATTTTATAAATATTTTAATAATAATTTCCATCAAATATTTTTTTTATTCTATATATATCTTGTTAGAGTTTATGCCTCTAGAGGCCAATTATTTGATATAATTGCTTAACATTTTGATATTATATATGATTGAATAAATGAATGATTTTATTATGGTTTTATTTACTACGTTATATAAATGTTAACATAATAAAATTCCTTAGAATAGTGATACCAATTATATAGTTTCAAGTATGTGACTTGAACATGAGATTATATACTAACAATTAGTATCATTATTCTTAAATATCCCTAGTCAAGTATCATTGTGGATGGGACAACAATGATACATTGAGACTAGTATGTGGATTGACTGAGACACCCCCAAATCCGGGTACTTCCATTTCCGCATGATTTGGTGATCACCGTACAAGTATCATCTATCTATCTACCCATAAATAAAAGCAAATCATGCAATAGATAGAATTAAATAAATAAATCTCCCCTTATGGGGTTACATCATCTGCATAAAATAAAATCCCAGGTCATTCTAACCTTAACCTTCCCCTTGCCTTTACTAGTGGAAGGCTCGTCTGATCTTTCGTTCTTAACTGCAATGTTATTATTACGCAAGAGTGAGCACGATTGCCCACAAGTATAACAATATAACAAATGAATAATAACATGCGAATAAATCAAAGACTTCTGAAATAGGAAACTCAGCTTTTGAATCAAAAATAAATAGCAATAGGCAAAAGAACTTCTGATGGTCATAAGACCTTGAACTATGTCCTAGGTTGTCAAGTGTTTATACTTGAAACCTTTAACAGTCATAAGACTATGGACTCCACTTCTCGTACTTAGGGGGATCATCCCTTAGTACCATATTGTGCACAATATCTTCATGCTAATGCATAAATAATCCCCTATACAGGGTTGTTCATCTCAGTTTGACATTAGAGTCAGCACCAAAGAAAGTTTGGTTTGGATAATTCATCAAGGGTTCTGAAATTTAGAACGCTCATCAAATATGGACTAGTCGATTCATTAACGGTTTGCTAGTCTAACAAAGTTTAACAATATCGGATAATTTAAAATTGAATAGCAATCTCAAAAGATATACAATAGAATAATTATTGTATAACAGAATCATACTTTGAAAGATTAATACACTTTAATATAATAAAATGGACTTGATCAATAATAACAAGAATTTGCTCGAAGTAAAGAGACAACTTATAAGCTCATATTAAGATAACGAGTAAGGTTATGAAACTTGCCTCGTGCGTAGATTACACGTTAATTATACTCATTCATTGATTTAAATCCTACATATCATTTACATTCACCATACCAGTCAATTATAACGTATTAATCATCACAAGTTCATTCTTCTTGTCTAACTCTAATTCATGACTATACTTAGTCAAATTACTACACTCATTGTCACAATTAACACTTCATGAACAATAAGCTAACTATGCATTCAATCATTCAATTCACACATAAATGTGTTATTGACATGTTAAAAATTTATTTTAACACCTCATTATATGTCTACAATGTTTTTATGATCATTAGAATAAATTACTAACACATTGCTAGACTTGAGCATTTAAAAACTCTTTTTACGGACCATTACGCTAAGTGGCATTTGCATTTCTGCCACCGTTAAGCTTCGTTCTTGGCATCAAGGACTTGATGACGTCAAGGCGCGAGGACTTTAGTGCATATGCGGCGTTTGAGTTTTAGGCACAGTTTAGGCCAGCGGCGAAAAACTCTAGTTTATGAATTTCCAGTTCGCGAAGAACACAGAATCAGGCGAATTTGTCATTTTATGGTCATTAAATTCATCAAATTAAACATACCCATATACTAGAATTCGTACATAATCATTACCTAACCTTTATAGAGCAATTTTAACCAATTAAAACACATAATCACCGGATTAAACATGTAATTTTACTGCTCTTGGTGTTCTTGAAGGTTTTGAACATAAAACATGAAAATTAACACTACGGATTCATTATAACACCAAATCCATCCATTCAAGTTTTTTTTTCTTCATTTTAGCATGCATAATCATATACAAGTGTGAGTTTTACAAAACAATTTATGTTTGACATATTAATTTTACGTATAAGGGCCATATGGCCATATTCTATACTCTATAATTTTTGAAACAACAACATACGTTATAATATTATGAAATTGATGATATGGAACCATCTAATACATAGGAAAACACATTAAAACAACATCTTAACACATATATGCACATAATATTTACTCTTTCCAATTTATAGAGACTTTACAGAAAACTTGAAAGCCATATTTATAAAAACCTTAATAACGTAAATAAACTGGGTTGAAGAATTTACCCAAAGCGTAGAGTGTAGATTAGTAAGGAAAACTTCCTCAGGTGCTTCTTCAATCACTCACCCACTTACAATCTCCCTTAACAATTTTCTAAATTTCAATCTGAATTCTCAAACTCTCTCTCTGTTTTTTCTTTTCCAAACTTAGCAGATAATAAGAAAAAGGAAAAGAACTGACGCGTTGAGGTCAGTTACCCGATCATGGGTAACTGCTAATAACTCCCATTAAAGCCATGTTTGGCTAGCCTTAAAAGGCATATACCCAATTAATTTAATTAAACTTTTATACTATAGTTTAATAGTGTCACACCCCTTTATCAAATATCTTATATAATTTATTTTAAATAACATATAATAATTTCTCATTAATTTACGTAGTCACATAATTAAATTTCTCATTTATTAATAATGTCAAGTTATTAAATCTCTAATTAATTATTAAATTAATTAAAATACTATTAGGCTTATTAAATATTTCTTTTAATTCAATAAGCCCACATAAATACATACTTCTAATAATAAAATTCTCCACATTAATTTAATGAATAAAACACATATAATTAAATTAATCTACCACAATTTCATCAATTAATTATTTAATCTAATAATTAATTCAATAAATATATTTAAATTAAATTACAAAATCTCATTTGTCACATCTTTCACCCTTTCCTAAAAAGGATTACGTCCCCTCGAAATCACAACTAAACAATTAATCCAAGTTACATTCTCTCCCCCCTACAAAGATTACTCGCCTCCGAATCGCTTATAATAGTCTAAGTACATAAATGAGGATAATTATTCATCATATTCTCTTCGAGTTCCCACGTAGCTTATTCAGTGTTGTGGTTCCTCCAAATTACCTTAATAGAAGGTATTACTTTATTTCTTAGAACTTGCTCTTTTCAATCAACAATTTGAACAGGAATTTCTTCGTAAGATAAGTCTTTGTCGGAATTTAGGGGTTCGTATTCAATCACGTGCTTGTAATCGGTTTTGTAGGGTCGTAGGACTGAGACATGGAAAACGTTGTGGACATTCTCTAGAGCTGGAGGTAAGGTTACCTAATAAGCAACTTCTCCGACCCTTCGCAGAACATCAAAGGGTCCAATGAATCTTGGACTTAATTTCCCTTTCTTTCTAAATCTGATCTTTCTCTTCCAGGGAGAGACCTTTAAGAACACATAACTACTTGATTCAAACTCAACATTTTTACGGTGTGGATCGGCGAATTTCTTCTGTGTATCTTGAGCTGCTATCAATCTTGTCCAGGTCACTTTGACTATTTTTGCTGTCTGCAGTACCAATTCCGGGCCTAGTAATTGTCTTTCGCTAACTTCATCCCAGTATAGCGGAGTTCTGCACTTTCTGCCATATAATGCTTCATAAGGCGGCATGCCAATACTAGCGTGATAACTGTTGTTGTATCCGAACTCTACGAGCGGTAGATGATCATCTCAATTTCCTTTAAAGTCCATTATGCAAGCTCTTAATATGTCTTCTAATGTTTGAATTTTTCTTTCACTCTGTCCATCTGTCTGAGGGTGATATGTCATGCTCATTCGTAACTATGTACCCATGCATTCTTGTAAACATTTCCAGAAGGTCGACGTAAATAGGGATCTCTATCTGAAACAATTGACACCAAAACTTCGTGCCTTAAAAACAATCTTTTTCACATATAACTTTGCCAACTGATCTAAGTTGAATTTGATTTTGATCGGAAGAAAGTGTGCGGATTTTGTCAATCGGTCAACAATAACCTATACTGCGTCGTAGCCTTTCTGAGTTGTCTGTAGGCCAACCACGAAATCCATCGTAATATGTTCCCATTTCCAATTTGGAATCTCTAAAGGTTGTAGTAACCCACTTGGCCTCTGATGTTCTGCTTTCACTTTCTGACATGTCAAACACTTGGTAGCACATTCTACAACCTCTCGTTTCAAATTCGGCCACTAGAAATGTTGTCAAAGATCTTGGTACATCTTGGTACTACCAGGGTGAATCGAATATCGTGAGTTATGAGCCTCGCTCAAAATTTCTTCCTTAATCTCTGGTACCGACGGTTCCCAAATTATATTCTTAAATCTCAGTATTCCTTCCCTATCCATCTTGAATCTTGATTCGGTTCTTTCGGATATCTTCATTTTCACTGTTTTACACTCGTCATCTTTAAGTTGAGCCTTCTTAACCTTGTCTAGTAGAGTTGTACCAGATTGCATCTGAAACAGCTTCTCGTCAATCTCCTTAGGACACTTCACTTCCAATTCCAACTTTTCCATTACTGAAATTAACTCCTCTTGATCGGTCAACATCATCAGTTTCTCCCGACCCTTTCTACTTAAGGCATCGGCAACCACATTTGCCTTACCCGGATGGTATAGAATCTCATAATCGTAGTCCTTAATTAACTCCAACCACCTTCTTTGGCGCATGTTCAAGTCTTTCTGTGTAAAAATATATTTCAGACTCTTGTGATCTGTATATATTTCACACTTCTCCCCATAGAGATAGTGCCTCAAGATTTTCAAAGCAAAAACCACTGCAGCTAACTCCAAGTCATGGGTCGGATACCCCTTCTCATAATCTTTCAATTATCGTGATGCATACACAATGACTCTGCCGTTCTGCATAAGCACACAACTAAGTCCTTTATGCGATGCATCATTATAAACCATGAAATTACCTGTATCATCCGGAAGAGATAACACAGGTGCTGAACTCAACCTCTTCTTTAATTCTTGAAAGCATTCCTCACAGTTCTCCGTCCAAACAAATTTCACCGATTTCCTAGTCAAATTCGTCAACGGAGTTGCGATCTTGGAAAAATCCTGAATGAATCTTCTTTAATAACCTTCCACTCTGAGAAAACTTCTTACTTCCGACGGCGTCTTCGGCTGATCCCAGTTAATCACAACTTCGACTTTGCAGGGATCCACCGAAATTCTATCCTTATCGATCACATGTCCTAGAAATTGTACTCTTTCATTCCAAAATTCACATTTTGAAAACTTAGCATACAACTTCTCCCTTCTCAATGTCTCTAATGTCACCCTCAAATGATCTTCATTTTCTTCCTTGGTTTCTGAATATACCAAAATATCATCTATAAATACCACTACGAATTTGTCCAAAAACGGCTTGAACACTCCATTCATTAAGCCCATAAATGTTGTAGGAGCATTCGTTAGACCAAATTACATTACCAAAAATTCATAGTGACCATATCGTGTTCTAAACACTGTCTTCGGTACATCCTCTGGTCTCACCATCAGTTGATGATAACCACTCCTCAAGTCTATCTTTGAAAAGTATCTCGCTCCCTTTAACTGGTCAAACAGGTCGTTGATCCTCGGCAATGGATATCTATTCTTAATTGTGACCTTATTCAGTTCTCTATAGTCAATGCAGAGCCGCATTGTCCCATCCTTCTTCTTCACGAATAAAATTAGCGCTCCCCACGGCGATACGCTTGGTTGGATATATTTCTTGTCTAGTAATTCTTGTAGTTGGACCATCAGTTCTTTCATTTCTACCAGTGCCATTCAGCACGGTGCCTTCGATATTGGAGCCGTTCCTGGAGCCAAATCGATCACGAATTCAACTGCTCTATCTGGAGGAAGTCCTGGCAATTCGTTCGAAAATACGTCTATGAAATCTCTCACTACTGGTATCTCATCTATTTTCGGATTCTCTTTATGACTATCGACTGTGTAAGTTAGATATCCTACACAGCCTTGCCTTAACAACCTCCTGGCCTGCATCATCGTCAGACAACTCGCTTATCTCGGTGACTTGCTACCATAAAACACAACCTTTGACAGAGTCATAAGGTTAATACGCTTCTTCTGGCAGTCAATTACCGCCCCATAATTGGATAACAAGTCCATACCCAAAATAACATCAAATTCTCCAAGGCGAATAGGGATAAGATCTACGTTCATGATATTACCCTTAATATCCACTCTATAGTTCTTATGCACGTACTTAACATGGATTATTTCTCTATTCGCAATTTCTATGTTAATGGGTTATTCTAACTCGCCCTTAGGTAATTCTAATTTCTTAGCAAAGTCATCGGATATAAATGAACAAGTAGCACCCGAATCAAATAATACATAAGCATTAACTTTATTGATCGGAATGATACCTGACACCACATCGCGAGACTGCACTGCATCCTGTACTGTCATGTTGAATGTTTTGGCGATCGGTCGGTTGGTTGCAGTTGGTCATGTGATAGTCAGTGTGCTTCCATCGCTGTTTCCTCTATTCCCTCCTGATCCCGTTCCTCCAGATCCCTTCTTAGGACAATCCCTTGCAAGATGATCCTTTGAGCCACAAGTGAAGCAGGCACCCTTCTTTGGGTTAGGACAGTTTGGTGCTATGTGGCCTTCCTGACAACAATTGTAACACACTCGTTTTCCCTTCATGCAAACTCCCAGATGAGTTTTTCTGCAGTTTTGGCACGGTTCGATCTTCTTCTTTTGCCCTCCTTGTTGACTTTCAGCTGACGAGTTATCAGACCACTTCCTCTTCTGATTATGGCTACCCCCCGTGCTACTCCCACTAGTCTAGTTAATTCCTCCATTCTCACTCTTTTTCTTCTTATGATCCTGATTATATTTAGTTACCACATAGCTTCCACCTTCAGCGAGTATGGCCTTCTCTAAAACTCCAGCAAAAGTGTTCAATTGAAACATTGACACCTTGCTATACAACCAGGGCTTCAGTCCCTGCTCAAAATGTCTTGCCTTCCTCTCATCAATATACACTTGGTATATGGTGAACCTAGCCAACTCGTTGAATCTTGCCGCATAATCAGCTACGGACATATTCTCTTGTTTCAATTCTAGAAACTGAACTTCCATTTGGTTTTGCGAACTGGTCAAAAAATACATCTCGAAAAACATTTCCTTGAATCTCTCCCAGGTTATTACACCTTTTCCTCCTCGTACTTTGTTTATCTGCCACCAATAACTGGCTTCAGACGTCAGTATGAATATTGCGTATGCGGTTTTCTGGTTTTCTCTTACTCTAGCGACATCAAACACCTTCTCCATCTCCATAACCCATGTTTGAGCCTCGATTGGGTTTATGGAACCCTTAAACTCTAGCGGTCCCACCGCTTTGAAATCCTTGAACGAGGTATTTGGTGGAGCTTGTGGTTGATTGTTAATTGCTCCGGCTAATAAGTTCACCAATTGCTGAACAGGGTTAGCATTGGCGTCGTTGTTATTCATTGGTTCTTCTTGAGTTTGTTGACGGTTTTGTCTCCTTTTAGGCGGCATATTTTTGTTAAGAAAATACGCTTATTAGGTCTTTATTAAATCCCTTAAACATTTAAGGCTTAACTAAAACATTTAATTATAATGCACTTAACACATCAATTCAAATAAACTCTGACATTTTCATTAAATTCAAAAGTTTTAACATCGTACGATAGCATCGCTGCTATTTACATCAACTATCCTGAGATAAAGAATCTATAGGATTTAAAACATTAAAATATTCCTTTGTTTATAAATACATCAGAATTTACATCTTTAACTACCAGATAGGTTTCACATAAATAAACTAATCCTATCACTGCCTATTAAGGCGCTGAATAGCCTTGCCACATTCCTCTTCCATAATGCGGGACATCGTCCTATGATCTAGCATATATGATGGTAGTCCTTCAAACTGGATTGGATATCTCATCACTCGATCCTGGGCCTCATCCATTTCGTTTTGAAGTGTAGAGTATGTCTGCCCAAGCTTAGCCTTCTTCGCACGACAATCCTCTTCTGCAAGATCAGTATGACGTAACTTTCTTACCTAGCCCTCCTTTGCTATGGCCAGCCTTTCTGAGCTCTCTTTCAGATCTCTCTTCAACTTTTCTATTTCTTCAGACTTCTCCTCGGTTTGACCCTTCTCGTGAACCAAATCCCACTCCACATTTCCTAAACGTGTGTGAAGAGTCACAATTTCCCCATCCTTCTGCTCGATGGTGATCTGCTGAATAACAGCCCTCTCCTTCAGCTCCTGAACAGTGTCTTGCAACTCTATGTTACGATCATAAAGCACTTCATACATCTTAGCATTGATGGAGTTCGGTGGGAACTCCTCTTCCTCCTCTTCTTCATCAGAATCCTTCTTTGGATCCGTCTCAGGCTCGTGCTCCTGACCAACAACAGTGATCAAAGGAGATGGCTCTCTTTATATCAACTATTCCCTGACGACATGAATGTCTCGGGGCTCCTCCTCTGTAGGTACTCAGGGTTCCTCCTCCCCAGCTCGACTAGCTCCTCTAACATCCGACATCCTGACAACAAAATTTTAAGTTTTAGTTACTAATCCGTGCTATCAAACACATAATTTAACACATAAGCACATAAAGTCTTTTATTATCTTCAATGAATTAAGAAATTCATTTCTTATAACTCGATAAGAGTTTACCACCACTATGTTCTCGATCTCCTACAAGGCTACTACCTAAGGTTGTTCCCCCACCTAAGGTTCATAACCTACAGCTTTGATACCAACCTGAGACACCCCCAAATCCGGGTACTTCCATTTATGCAGGATTTGTTGTTCACTATACAAGTATCATATATCTATCTACCCATAAATAAAAGCAAATCATGCAATACATAGAATTAAATAAATAAATCTCCCCTTATGGCGTTACATCATCTGCATAAAATAAAATACCAGGTCATTCTAACCTTAAACATCTGTGCGGAATCAATAACAATAACAAGTTTTAAATAACATCAAGTCTGAACATAAATACATAATAACAACAAGTCTTCTTTATTTGTTAACCTTGCCCTTGCCTTTACTATTGGAAGGCTCGTCTGATCTTTTGTTCTTAACTTCAATGTTATTATTACGCATGAGTGAGCACGATTTCCCACAAGTATAAGACTATAACAAATGAATAATAACATGGGAATAAATCAAAGACTTTTGAAATAGGAAACTCAGCTTTTGAATCAAAAATAAATAGCAAGAAGCTAAAGAACTTCTGAGGGTCATTAGACCTTAAATTATGTCCTAGGTTGTCAAGTGTTTATAGTTGAAACCTTTAACAGTCATAAGACTATGGACTCCTCTTCTCGTACTTAGGGGGATCAGCCCTTAGTACCATACTGTGCACAATATCTTAATGATAACGCATAAATAATCCCCTATACAGGGTTGTTCATCTCAGTTTGACATTAGAGTCCGCACCAAAGGAAGTTTGGTGTGGATAATTCATTAAGGGTTTTGAAATTTAGAACACTCATCAAATATAGACTAGTCGAGTCATTAAGAGTTCGCTAGTCTTACAAAGTTCAACAGTATCTGATAATTTAAAATTGAATAGCAATCTCAAAAGGTATACAATAAAATAATTATTGTATAACAGAATCATACTCTGAAAGATTAATACACTTTATTATAATAAAATGGCCTCGATCAATAATAACGAGAATTTGCTCGAAGTAAAGAGACAACTTATAAGCTCATATTAAGATAACGAGTAAGGTTAGGAAACTTGCCTCATGCGTAGATTACACGTTAATTAAACTTGTTCCTTGATTTAAATCCTACATATCATTTACGTTCACCATACCAGTCAATTATAACGTATTAATCATCACAAGTTCATTCTTCCTGTCTAACTGGAATTCATGACCATACTTAGTCAAATTACTACACTCATTGTCACAATTAACACTTCATGAACAATAAGCTAACTATGCATTCAATCATTCAATTCATACATAAATGTGTTATTGACATGTTAAAAAATTATTTTAACACCTCATTATATGTCTAACATGTTTTTATGATCATTAGATTAAATTACTAACACATTGCTAGACTTGAGCATTTAAAAACTCATTTCTGGACCATTACGCTAAGTGGCATCATGCAATGCGCCATTATTAAAGCTTTTTCTTGGCCATGACGACAAGAACTTTAGGCAAGATGACGTGGTGGCGTTCTTGACGAGTTGAGTTTTAGGCCTGGAGTTGGCGCCGTGGTGCAAAACTCCAGTTTCTGAATTTCCAGTTCGCGAAGAACACAGAATCAGGCAAATTTTTCATTTCATGGTCATTAAATTCATCAAATTAAAAATACCCATATACTAGAATTCGTACATAATCATTACCCAACCTTTATAGAGCAATTTTAACCAATTAAAACACATAATCACCGAATTAAAACATGTAATTTTACTGTTCTTGGCGTTCTTGAAGGTTTTGAACATAAAACATGAAAATTAACACTACAGATTCATTATAACACCAAATCCATCCATACAAGTTTTGTTTTCTTAATTTTAGCATGCATAATCATATACAAGTATGAGTTTTACAAAATAATTTATGTTTGACATATTAATTTTACGTATAAGGGTCATAAGGCCATATTCTATACTCTGTAATTTTTGAAACAACAACATACATTATAATATTGTGAAATTGATGATATGGAACCATCTAATACATAGGAAAACACATTAAAACAACATCTTAACATATATATGCACATAATCTTTACTCTTTCCAATTTACAGAGACTTTACAAAAAACTTGAAAGCCATATTTATAAAAACTTTAATAACATAAATAAACTGGGTTGAAGAATTTACCCAAAGCGTAGAGTGTAGATTAGTAAGGAAAACTTCCTCAGGTGCTTCTTCAATCACTCACCCACTTACTATCTCCCTTAACAATTTTCTAAATTTCTCTCTGAATTCTCAAACTCTCTCTGTTTTTCTTTTCCAAACTTAGTAGATAATAAGAAAAAGAGAAGACGTATAATAATAAAGGAAAAGAATTGACGCGTTGAGGTCAGTTACCTGATCATGGGTAACTGCTAATAACTACCACTAAGGCCATGTTTGGCTTGCCTTAAAAGGCTTATAGCCAATTAATTTAATTAAACTTTTATACTATAGTTTAATAGTGTCACACCCCTTTATCAAGTATCTTATTTAATTTATTTTAAATAACATATAATAATTTCTCATTAATTCACGTAGTCACATAATTATATTTCTCATGTATTAATAATGTCAAATTATTAAATCTCTAATTAATTATTAGATTAATTAAAATACTATTAGGCTTATTAAATATTTCTTTTAATTCAATAAGCCCACATAAATACATACTTCGAATAATAAAAAATCTCCACATTAATTTAATGAATAAAACACATATAATTAAATTAATCTAGCACAATTTCATCAATTAATTATTTAATCTAATAATTAATTCAATAAATATTAAAATTAAATTAATAGTACACGTTAGAGAACGATGTACTGGACAGACGCACCATGAGAATTCTATGTGGAACATTATGCAAAGTGTCATTAGTGATTCTCATAGTGACAATGATGTAATGATCCTCCGACCTAAAATCACTATATTACTACACGGGAATTTATGTACTTTGATATCATCAAAGGTCACCTTTAATAGGGTGGACTATAAAGGTGATTATTGGGTACATTATGAATTGTGTGAGGAATATGAGTGATCTAGATGAAATTTAACCCTCCTATATATTAGGGGTGATATCCATATGCCTCTTGATTGAGTAGGACTATGAAATGCATGGCCATGCTCAAATAGTGATTTGTTTCATATAGTCTACTCATTGATCAAGAAAATTCAGATCAAATTATGAAGAGTATAACACATTCCATGACTCGAGTTTAATCTAGGATGTTAAGGTTAAAAGGATTAAATTACATTATAACATTGGTCATGAAAAGGTTATATCGAATCATCGATCTTATTATTACTTGGGTAGCAGTGATGCATTACTAGATGTCGCTCACTATTTATAATTTTATAATATGATTTAAAAATTATTTCCAACGTAATAATAACTTATAGGGTCACACACATAGAATGTAATTAAAAGGGAATTAATTTAAATCGAAAGGATTTAAATATATAAATATAATTGATAGTATTTAAATTACAAATTTAAATTAATAGGATAATTTGTATATATGTGTATATTTATTAAGTAAGACTTAATTAATATATAATTTATATAAATTCGGATTTTAGGTTATTAATAAGATTAGGTTTTGATTAATCCTTTTTTGACTGTTATATATAGATAATATATCAGCCAATTTAGGTGGAGAATCATAAACCAAAAACCCTAGCCGCTCTTAGAGAGAGACTAGAGAGAAAATCAAAAATCATGTTCCTTTGGTGGCTAGTACCGCAGCACCCTTTGCAGAATCGTGCGACGGTTCGAGTGCGTTCGTGTGGCTACCATAGAGACGTAGTTTCGTGAGGAATTGCATTGGAGATTCGAAGCGTTTCAGAAGCGATTTCATAATCGGTATAATCTCTTAACACTGAATTAATATTTGTTTCGCATGGATCCTATTTTGGGTTTCAGAAATTATTTTGGTTTGTTCAATTTATATTTTGTTGTGCGTTGCTTTGTTGTGCCAAAATCCCAACATATTTTAATTAAAATATTCATTGTATTTTATAAATATTTTAATAATAATTTCCATCGAATATTTATTTTATTCCATAAATATCTCAATTAAAATATTCATTTTATTTGATAAATATTTTAATTAATAATTTTCATCGAATATTTATTTTATTCCATAAATTTCTCAAGTAAAATATTCAATTTATTTGATAAATATTTTAATTAATTATTTTTTAATTTTAATTTTTTTAATTTATTTTATTTTATTTTTGCCCGGCGGGGCAGGGTAATTTAGTTTGGTAACACCCGCCGGGGGCAGGTTACCCAGACTCAGTTTCTGCAGTTCGCGAACATAACGAGACACTTTAGGCCAAAAAATTTCACACAAGTTCAACCGTGTGTTCTCGTGAAGAACACAGAACATGGCCTAAAACTTCCAAATTCCTTGTCCATAAATTAATTTAAGCATACCCAGATAATATAATTCATATTGATCATTACCCAACCTTTCCAACATGATTTTAACAACTTATTTTATATAATTACTTGAATTAAAACACATAATTTCACAGTATAATTTCACATATAATTTTCATGTAAAGTTTCTAAATACGTAAATTAAAAGTATAGGTTAAGGAATTACCCCTTAATTTTCTCTGTTAGATTGTTAGAGAGTGAAAGAAAACTCCTTAATTCTCCAATTCCTTCTTCAATTCCCTCAATCTCTCTCTTTTCTCTCTGTAGTTCACTGACTTAGGTTTTTAGGAAATGAGAAAGATGAAAAAGAAAAGGCCCAATATAAGTGCGCATACCGGCGTAGTAGTGGTCGGTTAATCCTGTAGTGGGTTAACTGGCCAACTTCCTTTAAGGCCATGTTTGGCTATCTTATTAAAATTCTTTCCCATTAATTTAATTAAACTCTTATTATACAGTTTTAATAATGTCACACCCATTTAAGTAATTAATTAAATACCTTATTTAATTTAATTAAATAAAATAGAATAATTCTACATTAAATCACATAGTCACATAATTAATTTCTCATTTATTAATTATGTCGAGTCATTAAATCTCTAATTAATTATTAAATTAATCAGAATAACATTATGCTTAAATAATTCATTTAATCAAATAAGAACAATTAAATACATACTTTCGAATAAACATTAATTTAATCAATATAACACATATAATTAAATTAATTTTCCATAAATTTATCAATTAATTATTTAACCCAATAATTAAATCATCAAAAAATATTAATTTAATTTAATAAATATTCAAATTAAATTAGAAAAATCTCGTTCGTCACACTAACACTGTCGTAAATGTGTTTAGCCGAAACATCAAAACCTTGTTATACAACCAGGGCTTCAATCCTTGTTCGAACCTTCTCGCCTTACGTTCATCGGTATTGACTTGGTATGGAGAAAACCTTGGTAGTTCATTAATCTTTGCAGCATACTCTGACAAAGTCATGGTTCATTGCTTCAATTATAAGAATTGAACTTCCATCTGATTTTGAGAGTTCATCAGGAAATACATCTCTAAAAACATTTCTTTAAACCTATTGCATGCTATTATTCTCTATCCCCCAAGAACCTTATTCGCCTGCTACCAATAGCTAGTTTCAGACTTCAGCATGAACGTTGCGAAAGCGGTCTTTTGATCCTCGTTGACTCTAGCAACGTCGAACACCTCCATTTCCATGATCCAAGTTTGGGCTTCAACTGTATTCATAGGCCCCTGAAACTCTGGCGGTCCAACTGCTTTGAAGTCTTTGAAGGTCGTGACTTAGGCTTGCGGCTGATTCGCAAGTGCTCCCATTAAGAAAGTGACCAACTGCTGAACCGGGTTAGTGTTGGCTTCATTATTATTGTTAGTAGTCCCCTCAGGAGGTGGTTGTTGAAATGGTTGTCTTCTTCTAAGAGGCATTTTCTATTAAAATATATGCTTATTAGTTCATTACTCAATGTCTTGAATATTTAAAGTTTAACTTAAACATTTTAAGATTAAAGCTATAACACATTACATTTTAATAAACTTTGATATTTTTATTCATTTATAATCATAATAAGGATAACATCTCTGCTATCAGGATTACATACTCATACTACCCCTTTATTTATCTCAAAATAAGGGATTTACAATTTATTTATTCACATACTTAGTCACATATTATTATTATTATTATTATTATTATTATTATTATTATTATTATTATTATTATTATTATTATTATTATTATTATTATTCCTATCTTGGCATATTAAGACATCGAGAGGCTTCTCTACGCTCTTCCTCCATAATATGATATGTCGTTCTACGATCCATCACGAACCATGACAAGTCTTTAAACTAAGGTGGGTAATAAAAGACTCGATCCTGGGCCCTATCAATCGTAGAATGAAAGGCATGATCCATTTCATTCATCTTAGCCTTCTTCGTTTGAACCTTAGTTTCAGCACGGTCTGCACGCTGAGTAGCCTTCATCCAAGCATCCTTTGCTCTCGCACGCTTAGCAGACTCCTCCTTCAAGTCATCTTTCAGCTTTTCCACTTCAGTTTTCATCTTCTCATCTAAGCCAACAACTCCTCTTGATGTCCTTCTATGTGAACTAGGTTCCACTCTGTGTTTCCAAGTCATGAGTCTAGTTCATGAATCTCGACATCCTTTTGCTCTATAGTAGCTTGACGCATATCAGCCAACTCCTTCAGCTCCTCAACCCTATCCTGTAATTCTATGTTTTGATCATACAATGCATCATACATCTCAGCTGATATGGAGTTTGGTGGAAACTGCACAGGATCCTCTTCCCCATCCTCCTCCTCTATCTCCTCAGAGTTCTTCTCCTCAGGATCAGACACAGGCTCCCTCTGGATTAACTGTTCCCGCACAATGTGGACATCTCGGGGTTCCTCATCTCTAGGTATCTGAGGTATCATTTCCCTAGCTGGACTGGATCCTCCATCATTAGACATCCTAACAACAAAATACTTTTAAGTTTTATTTATTACGTGACACTCTTCAATACTCGTGAGTACATAAGTTATTAACACATAACACATAAAGTCTTTTATTGTTTATCTTCAATGAATTCCTTAACTTATTCCTTAGAACTCGATATGAGTTTATCACCACTATGTTTTCTGTCTCCTTAAAGGTTACTTCCTAAGGTTTCCCCACCTAAAGTTCATAACCCTAAGCTTTGATACCAACTCGTGACACCCCCAAATCCAGGTACTTCATTTCCACAGGATTTGGTGCTCACTTTCCAAAATATTCACATCTAATTACCCATAAATAATGATAAAGACATAACTTAAATAATAATCTTCCCCATTAAAGGGTTACATCAACTTTAAACATTCCCAGGTAATCTAACCTTTAATTATTACATAAGTCTACGAAATACAAAACAAAATAACTTAAGTCTTAAAACATGAGTTCAGTAAATAAACTAAACAAGTCTTCATCATTTGGACATTTTGCCCTTGCCTTTGTTGGAAGATGGCTCATCAAAATTTTCAACCTTAGTTACAGTGTTAAATGCAAGAGTGAGCAAACAATTGCTCACTGATATAAAGAATGATAATAGCAACAACATAAGGTTAAGCATTGAATACTGAGTAATAGAGAACTTGTTCTACGAATCAAGAATAGAAAACAAGCTCATGAGTTATATCTGAGGGTCTTTAAGACCATGAACTATGTCTCGAGGTTATTAAGTATTTCTACTTCCACCTTTAACGGTCATTAGACTATATAGAGCTTAACTTTCGTACTTAAGGGTATCAGCCTTTAGTACCATATATTATGCACAAACATCTAAACGTTAACACGTACATAATCCCCTATATTAGGGTTGTTCATCTCAGTTTGATTTTAGGATTTCCTCACTAAAGGAAATTTTGTTTAGAATTAACTTATTAGTGGTTCTAGAATTTTAGAACACTATTCAATTATAGATTAGTCCAATCAATAAGAGTTTGCTTTCTATTTTAAGGTTCAACACGATAATATAGAATTGAACAATGTTATTTAATTCAAAGATTGAATAACAACAATATACAATTGAATAGACATGGTATATATGCAACGTACTACATTCAAAAGAGTTAGGACAATCTCATTTAAATAAATGATTTAAACAGTATATGCCTTGAATAACAAGAACAAGAGTCTGGTATGTGGAACTCGCTCGATGTAAAGAATTAGATTACAATAGCTTGCATGATCATAACAAGATGGAATTGATAAGCTTCCTCAACTTAAATAAAGGATTTGAGAACTTGCATAATGATAAATTAGGTTTAGAAAGCTTGCTTGACAACAAAGGATAAATATAATTATAAAATTTGTATTCATTACAAAGAGGATGAAGTTAGGGAACTTATCTCGTGTGTAAGCTACACAAGTATAATAAACGTTCATCAATTATCCAACATATACCATTAGGACCACAATACCAATTAGTTATATTCATATTAACTTCATTATCATATTCATTCACTTAACACGAAACTAAATTCTCAATTATATTATAGTATACAACATGGTGGTTATAGAACAACACCAATTCTAATGACATCACATTCCAAACTCTCACAACTTATTAACTCGTAACTTTTGGTTTCAATGTTGTGATTTCAATATGTTATTATGTCTTATAACATGTTTTAGGTCCTTTTATAATCATCAAAATATGCTAAGTTAACATCTCCAAGCTATACTGTTAGCAGCTCATTACTGGGTCTAACTAACCACAAGCGTGGCCGCGCCATAGTTACCATAGAATCCCGTGGCGCTGCCATGCTGCTTAAGAGGCAACAACCACGCTTCGACACGAGAATCGGTTTTGCGAACACAAAAAATCGGACTGCATTTCTAGTCCAAAAATTCCAATTTTCATGTAACATGAACAAACTCACACACTACAAACTTAACTAAAGCCTTATAGCATATACAATCAAGCATTTTAACAGCTAAAACATCATAACAACCACATTTAGAGGATTAAAAACAATATTTTTATTCTACAATCAACTTTTTAACACATATTCTACCAAAACCAACTTTTCATCTTAAACATGACTACACATGAATTTGATACTCCAAAATCATTTGAAAACAATATATAACAGATTATAATCTATCTTCACCACAAATATTAACTACTCTACCAAATCATCAATCCAATTTCCTCTTTTTCCCAAGAAAACTCAAGAACATAAAACATGATTTTTTTCATAAATTTGACCACTAAAAAATTACTTATATATGATGATTAGTAGATTATATACTCATACTATCAACAATAATCGAATAAAACTCATTTACAGAGAATAAATATTGAAAATCAAAATTAGAAATTTGGAATAGATTACCTTGAATTCCTTGTTTTCACTAGCAACAATGATAAAAAGTATCCTTTGATTCCAATTCACAGAGAACCCTCAATTTCTCTCTAGCTCTCTCTCAATTTTTTCTCTCTAATCACTCTGTGTTTTCTTTCTTGTTCCTCTTCTCTGAATTTAGCCTTAGGAAAATAATACGTATAATTATATGGCCTTGGTCTCTCTCCCAAGTACGTCAGGTAAGAACTCCAATAGGTTGCGTTAGTTGACTTAAGCCAAAGGCCACAAGGCCTTGTTTGGCTAGACACTAAAACCATCCCCTTTTAATTTATTTTTATAACCCTTATATTATATAGTTCCTTGTATCACACTTTAATTTGATTAACTTATGCTCTTATCATTAAAATTATAACTTCCATTATAATTATTTTTATACTTAACAAATTATTACACGCATAATTTAATTATTAAATTAAACTATAACATTATTTTATTTTATTTAATTATTTTCTTAAATATTAAGCAATTCATTTAATATAATGAAATTAAACAATTCATTTAATTTAATTATTTCATTAAATTAAATCTTTAAATAATAAAATTACCATTCATGAATTTAGTTAACATACATACTTAACTTAATTATCGTATTACAACTTCATTAATTATTTATTTTTCTCAATAAATAAATAAATTAAAATATTTATTTAATTCAATAAATATTTAAATTTAATTACAAAATTTCTTAATCGTTACATCCTTCCCTCCTTAAAAGGATTTTGTCCCTAGAATCACGACTCAATAAATTAATTCATTACAATGGATATGATGAACCTAGTATTCAAGGAATATTTGGATCATTTTGTGGTTGTCTTTATGGATGACATCCTCATCTATTCCAAAAGCCATGAGGATCATGAGCAACACTTGAAGCTGATACTCCAAAAGCTTTGTGAAAATAAGCTATATGCCAAGTTGAAGAAATACGAGTTCTGGCTTGAGGAAGTAGCATTCCTGGGGTACGTGATATCGAAGTATGGAATATCAGTTTACCCGGCAAAGATTGAAGCAATACAAAGTTGGGAGAAACCTAAGTCAGTAACCGAAGTACGTAGCTTTCTGGGCTTAGTTGGTTATTATCGGAGATTCGTTGAAGGATTTTCTCAAATCACTACTCAATTAACTCAACTGACTCGAAAAGATACAAAGTTCGGATGGAGCGAGGAATGTGAGAAGAGCTTCTAAGAACTCAAGAGAAGACTCATTTCTGTAACGCCCCGAAATCCGGTCTATTTTCACACCCGGATTTCGTACGTCACGATCCCACTTCTTTCCAAACATACATCATTATATAGCTAAATATAACAACATACATTCTCAAATCCCAGGTTCTAATACCTTATAACCTCGTTAATTACAAATAATGATAATTACATTATTCTTTACATCTTACAAGAGTGACTTTTATCTAGCATCAAGGATACATAATAGTTCATTAAACTAATCTATAGTTCAATTAAACTATTCTACATTATAAGTCTTGGCTTGATCTTTACGCTCATTCATATATTGAATAGCACTTTGTCTGGATAACCATCAGCTTGATCTTTACGGGATCCTTAAGTTCTTTCTAACATCGTTCGCTGAAAATGTTTTTATTTAAAGCAAGTATGAGCATTCAATTGCTCAGCAAGTCATAGCAGTTTAATAAACAACTTCAAGAATTTAACAATCTTTTAAGACTTCAATAACCGAACAAAGGTTATGAAGCAGCTTGAATAATAGGAATAATTTTGATTCCTATCATTTTAAAACATTAGTCACATTCACTTTGAAATACTTCTATTTTTCTACCTTTTTCCATACATATCTTGTCTGGATAGAATCATTAGCACAGACTTAACAATAACGGTTCATATATAAATAGAACATTCTTATATTGAACAGTTCAATAATATAACAGTTCATCTCATAGAAATACCGAAGTGTTAAAATAATGGCACAAGGCCTCATACATTCTACCACCTTGTACAAATATCTCACATTTACACATAGACAAAACTTCTAATGTTCAGCAACTGAGAAAGTTTAAGAAACTAGCATTCATTTAGAATATGAAAGAAGTTAGGAAACTTACCTTACGTACAACTAAAGCTTATAATTTATGCTGAACTACTTATTCCCAATCCCTATATAGCACATAAGGAAATAGCACATACACCAATTAGTCATATACTTGACTTAAGCATTGGTTTAAGCATAACTTTACTTCTTAGGGTTCGCGTTCTTGTATTCTAAGTTTACATGACCAACTTCCTTTACTACCGATTTATGGCTTCATGACATACGGAGATGTCTTGCTCATATGATCGCCATCTTTGATGATTTACATTCTTATCTTTTTCTTATAACCCTTCTAGGACTCAGCACACATTGTGTCACTGCTAGTACTTTGGTTTAAACCTTATCATTACTTTGGTTTTGTTGCGGTTTGACACTTAGTTTAATTTAGCTTAATGGGATGTTTGTTATAGTTTAGTTTAGATTAATGGGATGTTTTTGACCTTTTTACTTCTCATTTAATTAGTTGGTTTTTGATATATTGTTGGATGAGGTGATTGTAATTGTAATTTATGTTATTGGCCATATTGCCAGCTTGTGTATGTGATGTTGGGAAAATAGGTACAGGTACAGGTACAAGATGTGGGTTAAATCCCTGGATATTGCAAAAATAAATAAAATATTTTTTAAAAAACACTATCCTCGACGGAATGGTGGTATACTCGACGGATTTCCATTGAGTTTAAGTTATTTTCCCATTTTTATCAGACTGCCACGTGGCATACTTATCATCGACCGAATAACCTCGACGGAATGGTGGTATACTAAACAAATTTACGTCGAGTTTAAGTTATTTTTCCAATTTTAGGAGACTGCCACGCGGCATGCTTATCATCGACCGAATATCCTCGACCGACACTCTTCAGTCGGGGATATATTAACTCCAACTGAATATTCGGTCGATAATACTTCCGTTGAATCTAAGTATTCCCGACCGAAAAATCGACGGACTTAATTTCGATGTGCTTATATACGACCGAATTTCCGATGGAATATTCCATCGTAAATAAGGTTGTCCTCGACAGAATAACCTTATTATCGACGGAATATTCCGTCGAAAATAAGCCTTTTGTTTTAGTGAGTAGTCCATATGGTACTCTGAGTGGCTTCCCACAAATAACCAACAAAAAAGTTCCCATCTCATCTACACTGTTTTCAGATTGAGTTAGATCGGTTGCCAGTTTCATATATACCTTCGCTCTCTGAAGGAATTATTTAGCCCAGCTCCCATAAAGTCAACCATCAAAGGTTACGACTGTATTACAACCTAAACTCATCTTAACTTATCTGAACCATTAAAACTATAATGTTCGTTAAGTTGATTTCTTATTCCTTATGGCTTTCTGGCAACTAAATGCCATACCTCAGGATTCAATCTTTATCGTCTAAGTCATACAGTCTTTTGTATACTCGGAATGATTATTCAATGTCAATACTATGCGTTCATTGCGTTAAGCATTTTACATTACCTTATTCTTATCTTACAACGTTTGGTTCATTCGACTCGTAACGTCATCCAAGTTATTAATACTAACTCGGCTTCTTAATGATATACTTCATTGTCTTTAATTCAGTTCTTTACCGTTCATAGGTTTAATCAATGGTCTTCATTACCCTAAGGTCAACCATACACGGGGTACAGGTTCTGCCCGTTTAATATTCGTGTACACTCAACCTTCACGTCCGTTAAAGTATTTAACGCTTACATTTTATTCTAACATTCCCTCTTCGACTCATATTCGGTTTTCATTAATCTTGGTACCGTTCATTATAGCTTTCTTAATAGTTCATATCTTACTTACTACTTTCATCAACGTCTAAGTCATACACCCAGTGTATACTTAGAACGTTCGCCCGATGCGAATACGATTCACGAGGATCGTTTATGTATTCAATAATCACGTTGCTCGTCTCTTAATTTTATTCAACCTTCAACCAAGGTTTTAATCGCTCTCATTCTCCATCCATTACATGAACCCAACGTTCATCATTCCTTCTTAATGTCGAAGCTATGCCATTCGTTGTATGCTAAGACCGATCGTTCATCGTAACAGCATTACGTTCACATTCTTTGTGTTTTAATCTTGTTCAATCTTACCGTTCAACCTTTACTAAAGGTTTAAGTCACTTGATTAAGTGTTACATTATCCGAACTATATGTTCTTTATCTTCCCTTATACTTTCCCCAAGAGTTGAGCAGTTAAAAGCTCTTCTATGGACCTTGCCATACACCGCTTTCCGCCGCCACCTTCCTCTTCTTTCTTTCTTTTGCCGCATTTCCACTCAAGTGATAGCTAATCGCCCGAGTTGACGTTGCGGCGCCACCTCCCAAGGCTTAATTGGCGCTGCGGCGCCAGGCCTAAAACTCAAAAATTTTTTCTATGTGTTGAACATGTTTGAGATGCTCACTTCACAATCTCATAACTTCATCATTATAACTCAATACGAGGTCATTCCAAAGTCATTCTCTTCCTTATCTTATGAACTTGAATTCCTCTCAAACAGAAATTTATTCTGAATCCGTTAACATGCAATTAAATTGGCTTAAATTCCATTACTCGTTCATTTTACGTTCTTAACGCTCTTTGTTCGTTCGTCCGTAATTCGATCATCCAAACTTGGAACTCATTCATTCTGGAGTCCACGACTCACGTTTTTTACATTCTCTTATATTCTTATGATACCCTACATGTTCGTGTTCATTTACATACTTTCTACTTCTTGTTCGTCTTTTACAAAATTTTCGCCATAATATCGTTATAGCTAAGTTTAATCCGTTCTTCATGAACGTTTCTACCGTTCCTAACCAAGCAATAAGTAACTAACTTATACGCGATGGTTTTAAACTTGTCCATTAATAAAAAATTATACTACGATGGTTTTAAATATGTCCATCAACAACGTTCTTCGTGTTCTTCTCGCGTTCTTCGCGTTCTTCATTTGTTCTTCATTTTTAATTGATATATTGATTATGATTTCACTTTTTATTGGAATTTGGTGTTAATAAACACCATTCCTTACTTATTTCACCGAATCGTTTATATGATTCATCGGATCGTTCAAATTTATTACGAAACTTATACCTCCTTAAGAAATTTATAAACTAAACTTCTAATTCTTATTTCTTCATTTTCTCATAATTTCAACCATATGAAATCATTGTTAACATCTTCTACTTCTATTCTCATAAGCTATGTTTTCTGTGTTTTTAACACAGAAAACTTAAAGAAAATTTACTTAGAAGTTAGGTTTTCGGATTACCTTTCTTCTTTAATCTCCTCCTGTTAGAAAAAGTTTGCACACGAGCAAGCTTTTCCTCCTCCTTTTCCTTCCCATCCGAACTCTCTATTCCTCTCCCTCTCTCTCTCAAGTGTTGGTGATTTTTCAAAATCCCAACAAATGAGCTTAAGCTCTCCTTTTATAGAAAACTAGGGCTAGGGGTAAAATTTTCATTTTCCCCAAAGTTACTATTCCCACCTTCTTACTATTCCCACCTCCTTACTATTCATACCTCCTTACTATTCACGAAGCTTCTCCTCGAAGCTTCATGCTTCTGTCTTGCGGAATTTGTCCGACAGTTCAAAAACTGCGATTCTCAAAATCCAAATATTTTTAGATATTTCGTCTTTTCTTTACCGAATAACTTTTACGTATTCTTCGGATCTCCTAAAAATTGAAAAACATTTTTTGATGTTAAGCGTTTTCCTTCACGTTTTCCCCTAACGTAGTTAAACGAATAAAAAGTACATAAAAGTTAAATTTTTCGACGGAATGTCATTTTGATATACCAAACTCTCAAAAAGGCTTAGGTTATTCAAACCCTAACCCTTAGGATTTCGTCGGGTGAATAGTGTCTATTTCGTCTTTTTCCTCAGAAATATTTTTATTCCCAAAAAAATTTTATTTCTGTCTTAAAAAATCTTACTCGTTCAGTCTAGCTTGTAGCCAGAATCCTCCCGTATTATAATCATCCTAGGTTATAAAACGATTAATAAACATATAGCACAAAATATTATTAATAAAAATTCAATTTATTAACAATTAATTCTTTAAATCTTAAATTCAGGATAATCTAATTTTTCGGGTTATCACAATTTTAGCACCTGTTCTGACTATACCATCAGGTTCGGAGGGATTTGTCATTTACAGCGATGCTTTAAGAATAGGTTTAAGATGTGTTCTCATGAAACATAGGAAAGTCGTAGCCTATGCCTCACGACAACTCAACGAATATGAGAGAAATTATCCTACTCTTGATCTAGAGTTGGCAGCAGTCATTTTCGCATAAAAGATCTGGAGGCACTACCTGTATAGGGAGAAAGTGGAGATTTATACAGATCATCAAAGCCTCAAATATTTATTCACCCAAAAGAAACTCAATATGTGGCAACGACGTTGGCTCGAGCTGTTGAAAGATTACGACCATACCATTTAACACCACTCTAGAAAACCGAACATGATAGCTGACGCGTTGAGTAAAAGATCTTATGCGGGTACGAGTGCGATGTTGTTAACACAAAGACCCCTTTTGTATAACTTACAAAGGATGGAGATAGAGTAAAAGACTCCTAGTACCCACGTGATGATGTCAAATATACGAGTAGAATTGACTTTAATCGATAAAGTTAAAGTTGATCAACCCACGGACCCGGAGTTGATGCATATGAAGAAGAAAGTACAAGAAGGTGTTATTCCAAAAGCAAGAATTAACAAAGAAGGAATACTTCGAGTCAACTCCAGACTTTGTGTTCCTAACGACTCTGAATTAAAGTACAAAATTATGATGGAATCACACAACACACCATTTGCAATCCATCCTGGAAGTACCAAAATGTATCGTGATCTTCAACATATATTTTGGTGGAGCAATATGAAGAGAGAGATCATCGAGTTTATCTCAAGGTGTTTAACTTGTCAACGTGTTAAGGCGGAACATCAAGTACCAAAAGGTCCATTGCAACCACTTGAAATTCCAGAATGGAAGTAGGAGCACATCAACATGGATTTCTTTACTGGTCTTCCCAAGGTTTCTCAACCACTTGAAATTCCAGAATGGAAGTAGGAGCACATCAACATGGATTTCTTACTGGTCTTCCCAAGGTTTCTCAAGATATAGATGCAATTTGGGTCATTATTGATAGATTAACCAAGTCTGCTCATTTATTGCCTATATGAGAAACTTATTCAATTGAACGTCATGCTCGTATATATATAAATGAGATTGTGAGATTGCATGGTATGCCAGTATCTATAGTTTCTGATATAGACCCAAGATTCACTTTACAATTTTGGGTTAGCTTGCAGAAAGCTATGGGCAATGATCTACGATTCAGTTTTGCATATCATCCTCAGACGGACGGGAAATCGGAAAGGACTATTCAAACTCTTGATGATCTATTAAGACTCTATGTCCTAGACTTTAAAGGAAGTTGGGACAAGTACTTGCCATTGGTAGAATTCTCCTACAACAACAGTTATCAAGCAAGTATAGGCATGACTCCATTCGAGGCGTTGTATGGACAAAAGTGTCGTTCCCAAGTATGATGGGACGAGGTGGGTGAAGCAACGTTGTTGTGACCAGAAATGGTACGCATGACTATGGAAAAGATTAAAATGATCCGGCAACGTATACAAATCTCACAAGATCGATAAAAGAGTTATATTGATCTTTATTGAAGGGACATGGAATTCATTGTTGGAGATCATGTATTATTACGTGTTTCTCTATGGAAAGGAGTTACAAGATTTGAAAAGAGAGGAAATCTCAACCCTCAATTCATTGGTCCATTTGAAATCCTCGACCGAGTAGGAACTGTGGCCTATAAACTCGCTTTACCACCAAGTATGTCTCGTTTTTATAACATTTTACACATATTTATGCTACATAAATATGTGAAAGACGTGAACCACATTATTGAATTAGAACCGTTTGCAATCCATCCTGGAAGTACCAAAATGTATCGTGAATCTTCGACATATATTTTGGTGGAGCAATATGAAGAAAGAGATCGCAGAGTTTATCTCAAGGTGTTTAACTTGTCAACGTGTCAAGGTGGAACATCAAGTACCAAAAGGTCCATTGAAACCACTAGAAATTCCAGAATTGAAGTGGGAGCACATCAACATGGATTTCATTACTGGTCTTCCCAAGGTTTCTCAAGGCATATATGCAATTTGGGTTATTATCGATAAATTAACCAAGTCTCCTCATTTCTTGCCTATACGAGAAACTTATTCACTTGAACGTCTTGCTCATATGTATATAAATGAGATTGTGAGATTGCATGGTATGCCAGTATCCATAGTTTTTGATCGAGACCCAAGATTCACTTCACGATTTTAGGTTAGCTTACAGAAAGCTATGGGCACTAATCTACGATTCAGTTCTGCATATCATCCTTAGACGAACGTGCAATCAGAAAGGAATATTCAAACTCTTGAAGATCTATTAAGACTCTGTGTCCTAGACATCAACGGAAGTTGGGACAATTACTTGTCTTGGTGGAATTCTCCTACAACAACAGTTATCAAGCAAGTATAGGCATGACTCCATTCGAGGCGTTATATTGACAAAAGTGTCATTCCCCAGTATGATGGGACGATGTGAGTGAAGCAACATTTTTTGGACCAGAAATGGTACGCATGACTATCGAAAAGATTCAAATGATCCGGCAACGTATTCAAACCTCACAAGATCGACAAAAGAGTGATGCTAATCTTCATCGAAGGGATGTGGAATTCAATGTTGGAGATCATGTATTATTACGTGTTGCTCAATGGAAATGAGTTACGAGATTTGGAATGAGAGGAAAGCTCAACCCTTGATTAATTGGTCCATTTGAAATTCTCGACCGATTAGTAACTGTGGCCTATAGACTCGCTTTACCACCAAGTATGTCTCGTGTTCATAACGTTTTCCACATATCAATGCTACATAAATATGTGAAAGACCCAAACCACATTATTAAATTAGAACCAGAAGAGATAGCAAAAGATTTAACATATGAAGAGGTACCTGTTAAAATCTTGGATAAGAAGGAACATATTTTACGCTCAAATGTTATACCACAAGTAAAAGTTTTATAGAGAAACCACGATATTGAGGAAATGACTTGGGAGTTAGAATCTGAAATGAAAACAAGGTATCCTCACCTTTTCGACATACCAGGTACATACATTAATTTTGAGGATGAAATTTTGTAAGGATGGGAGGTTATAAGACCCTAACTTTTTATGAATAAAGATTTAATTTCTCTAATTATTATTTTGAATAATAAGGTGTTGATTTGATATAATGCTTTAGTTATGGTTAAAATTTGCAAATTTTGCAAAGTAAGCAAGTGAATATAAAATATTCGTTTGGTTGGGGAATATTCTTTTTGTCAGAGAATATCTGTACGACAACGCAATCATTGGTGTACCACATAACATAATAACTATCAAATATAGAAAGTGACAGAAATAATTTTTTATAAAAAATAACAAAAAAACTTTTACCGTTAACTGTTAAAATTCCATGTGATAAAAGTACAATAATAGGCGTGGTTGCAAAGTAGCACACAGTATTGCACAATATTTTTGATTATTGAGTCTTACGTAAGAAGTCACTCAAATTCATTCAATAATTGTCATAGTAATTGTTGCATAGTATCTCATATTATTGATTTAATTATTGTCACAGTATCATCTGCATAATATTTTATATTATTAAATCAATAATTGACATGACAAAATTCTTTATATTATTAGTTAGCATTATTAGCAATGTCTAGAAAATTCTGTCGAGGAAAGGGGTTAGATTATATAATTGCGCGCCAATAAGGATAAATCCTTATCAGAAAGCCCCATCTTTCCTGGGAATGATCTAGTTGTTAATATTGTGAGCTTATAATATTATTTATGAATAATTTTTATGTGGTAGATATTGGTTCAATTTTGATATAAATGAAGGAATTTAGCATGAAGTATTTGTTGAAAGTTTGGAAATTATTTTCTCCGATAAAATATTCATTCAAATATATTATTATAATATTACAATTATTTTATAATTTCAGTGGTAATATTATTATAATTATATATAATCTTTAGCATGTGAATAAAAGTGAAGTGAAGGTTATCAATTTGAGTTGGTATTTTTCAAAACCATGTGTTGTTATTCATTTTCTTGTGTAATTATTTTTCTTCTTTCTTCCAAGTTGGTGGGTGGCAACTTATCATGCAATTCTTCTCCAAATTATGGGCCCCAATTATTGAAAATGAGAGGAGTTAGGCAAAATTAGGCAAAGAAGAAAAAAAAGACAGTTAGGCAACCTGTTTGTTTTTCCTCCGAAGATGCACTATAAATAGGGGGTAACCCCTCCTTCTTAAAACACACCTTCAATATCAGAAATTCTTATTCTATAGTATTGTTAGTATTTTTCTTGAGTATAAAGATACTTTGAGTGTAGCTTTTCGTGCAAGATTTTCTCAGAATAATATTTGATATTCCAGTCAAATCTAGTTTCTACAAAGGTAAATGATATTATTTTATTGCAATACTCGTAAGAAATATTATTTTTTTTCATACTCCATATTATGTAAGGGATGCTACTTCATTTCATATTCCTAAATTTAAACTTACTATGGTAAGTATTGCTTCTATAATTCCTGAAGTGATTAGAAAATCCTTAAGTTTTACGCTTCATCTAATATCATTTCACTGGAATATTGGTCTAAACTTTCTTATTAAATTTTAAAATTTTCATGTCTTGGTACTATTCATGCAGGACTATTCATATGAACTATTCATATAGTACTATTCATACATACGGTACTATTCACGAATACTGTTCACAACAGAATTTAATTTTCTTTTCTATCCAAATTATATTTGATACATGAATATCATTCTTGAATTTTACTTCACAAATAGTTATCAATGTATAATTTGGACATTTTTTAACTCTAGATAAATTGAATTAGAATTCTCTAATATTTATCCTTTATATCATTGTCATTATCCCCATGCTTATATTGTACTGGAAGTTATCTTTGGCCCGTAGTGCGATAATGGACTGTTGATTGGTATGATTATGACTAGGAATTGTGTATTGGTATAATCATAACCTTTAATGTTACGGATAAGGTTTGCGGTGAAAGTCCTCTTTGGCCCGTAGTGCATAGATGGACAATTGTTTAGCATGATCATGACCACTGGTGATACTAACGAATATCTTTGGCCCGTAGTGATTGGATAATTCTTTGATTTGAAATATTTATTGAATGATGTTACATGGATAAAATATTGATGATGGACTTTTAAATCATAAAAGATAGTAGATATCATGCTCTATTTGACCCTTCCAATGGATTGATGTTTCCACTGCAGTTGTAATCTAAAACTTGTTGTCTATTTTATTCTATTAGATTTTTCTCTGTTGAGGACTAAGGATAATTTGTTCTATATTATCTTAGTCAAAATATTCTTTACTGGGCTAGTTGAGCTCACCCTTTTCCTTGTGGTTCCATTGGCGAGAATGTAGCTATGACTAATCGGGAAGTGGAGTAATGGTCTAAGATGGTTATTATAGCAGTCCTCACTATTTTGTAAAATAGTGTAACAATAATTGTAATGAGGACTTTATTTGAGTTGGGATATTGTCTACAAGACAATATTTGTATTAAAACTATTAGCGTATGTGTTGTCGTATTTGGCACGACAGTTGTATTAATGAAGTTTATATTTGGTTCCTGTACCATGTATTTGCCAACTCAAAATGGGTTGTGTGGACCTATTTTGAGGGCGTCACAGTTGGCTCCCAGTAAGTGCTTGATTTTGAGTCTTTTTGCATGACTACTTCCAATTTCTAATCTGGATTGGCCTGGATATTTTAGCCTGTTGTTTGTATTTTTCACAAAACAAACAATGCTTTGTTGCTTGCCGATTCAATTATATTTTTAGAGGCGAATTTGACTTCAGATCATCAATGAGTATTTTTAGACTACCAACCTCTCTACATTCCTTGTGTCCCACATGTTTAAACACTTCTACCAAATCACTCTCTTCCTTATCATTTGGGATATATTGAAAAATTCTTTGAACACTTTAATTTTCATTTTCTGATCGAACACTTTCATAGTCAGTTCTCCATTTGGCACATCTATTAGTGTTTGTCCTGTTACAAGGAATGGTCTTCCCAAGATGATCGGGACATTCTTATCTTCTTCAAAGTCTAACACCACAAAATCAGCTGGAAATATCAATGTGTCAACCTTTACCAACACATCTTTTATATCCCCAACGGATAAGTTATCGATCTATCTGCGAGTTATAAACTAATATTTATTGGCTTTTCGTCCTTAAAGCCCTGGTTTCTGTATATGGATAGTGGCATAAGGTTTATACTTGCTCCTACATCATATAGTGCTCTTCCCACATCTTGATTACCAATTGCACAAGGAATAGTGAAACTCCTTGGATCATTCAACTTAGGGGGTAGCTTTTTCTGTAGGACTGCACTGCACTCTTCCGTTAGCGCCACTATTTCGAATTCATCAAGCTTGCATTTTGTTAAGAGTATATCTTTCATGAACTTGACGTAGCGCGGAATCTGCTCTAATGCTTCGGCGAACGGAATGTTAATGTGCAACTATTTAAAGATGTCCATGAACTTGGAGAACTAGTTCTTGAGCTTTTGACTTTTTAAACGTTGAGGGTACGGTAAGGTACAGGTGGTGTGACTGTATTCTATTTTTCTTCCTTCGGCTTTTCCACAACTATTTCCTTAACCATCCTTTTTGAATCTCTCCCATCATTTTCATAATCCTTATTAGTGATTGTTTTCCCATCAGAATCTGAAACCAATACTTTTCAACTCTTAAGCGTAATAGCATTACACTGCTCACGACCATCTCTAGGATTCTTTCAGTATCACTCGGCAAAGACCCTTGAGGTCTATTGTTCAAAGCAATTGTAAGCTATCCCATTTGCTTTTCCAGATTTTTAATTGCAGCCGCCTGAATTTTCATTGCCACCTCATTACCTGATATGTATTTCAAAAGTAGCTCCTCTAAATCTGACTTCTTCTCATGTTGCGGAGCTAACTGTTGGTGTTGATTTTGAAAATTGGGGGGGGGGAGGGGGGTGGGGGGGAAGGCACGATAACCGTGGAGCTTGCTGCTTATTCTGATTATTATTTCATAAAAAGTTTGGATGGTTTCTTGCCCCCGGATTGTAGGTATTCTGATACTGGTTTGGTGGGCGATTATAACTACCCACAAACTGAACTGCTGCCAGATTTATTGCACATTGATCTGTCGGATGATCCCCCGCACATAACTCACATACATATACTACCTGTTCAACCTGTATTCCCTGTATTCCCATGAGGGCATCCATTTTCTTCAACAGTGTAGATATCTGAGCGGCTAAAGTTGTAACTCTATCCACTTATAACACTCAAGTTGACTTAGGTTGAGTCATCCATGCAATTGGCCACCGGTAGTTGTTAGCTGCAATAGTCTCAATCACATCGTATGCCTCCTCAAACCTCTTAGCCATAAATGCTCCTCCCGACGCTGTATATATGTTTTTCCAAAGATTACTGTTCAACCCATTATAAAAGGTGTTCATCTGCAACCACTTGGGCAATCCGTGATGTGGATATTTCCTCAATAACTCTTTATCTCTTTCCCAAGCTTCATATAGTGACTCCCCATGTTGTTGTTCAAAAGTAGTATTCTCATTCCTCATTTTTGCTATTTTCGCCGATGGAAAGAATTTTGCTAAGAACTTCTGAGCCAAGTCATCCCAAGTAGTAATTGAACTTGATGGTAATGAATGTAGCCAACTCTTTGCCTTATCTCTCAGTGTGAATGAGAATAACCGAAGCCTCACTGCATCATCCGATACCCTATTATACTTGAAGGTATCACATATTTCCAGAAAGCTCACAAGATGCTCATTCGGGTCGTCGTTAGCCAAACCCCAAACTGCGCCGAGTTCTGAATAATCTGTATTATACCATGCTTTATCTTAGAGTTATTATCAGTAATAACAGGTCATGAAAACCTGAAACAAGAAATAAAACAAAAACAAAAACAAAAATGTTTAACTAAAACTTATATAATTAAGCTGATATTGAAAGTAATAAAATCAATTATCTTTTCCCCGGCAACGGTACCAAAAACTTGTTGGGTAAAATCTAGTTACGTACAGCACGCAAGTATACTGGTCAACAAGTAATAAAGTGATAAGCCGAGTATCGTTCCCATATAGAAAATATTGAGTTTTATCCTAACAATTACCAATGTGACACCCCCAAAATAGGTTCAATCCACCCAACCCATTCTGAGTCGTCAAATACATGGTACAGAAAACAACTACAACTTTATTAATACAATTGTCGTACAAAATATGACAACATAAATACTGTGAGTTTAAATACAAATATTGTCTTCTAGACAATATCCACACTCAAATAAGTCCTTATTACACTTATTGATACACTATTTTACAAAATAGTGAGGACCACTATAACAACTTCCTTGGAACATCACTCCATACACCGACTAGTTCCTGCTAAATTCTCACCTCATGAGAAGAAAAATGGAACAAAAAGGAAAATAGTGAGCCCAACTAGCCCAGTAAAGAATATTATGACTAAGATAATATACAACAAATTATCCTTGGTTTTCAATAGGGAAAAATCTGATAGAATATAATAGACAACAAGTTTTAGATCAACAACTGCAGCGGAAACAACAATTCATTAGAAGAGTTAAGTAGAGAATGAAATCTGCTATCATCTATGAATTTAAAAGCCCATCATCAATATTTTCTCCATGTAACATCAATCAATATACATCTTGAATTAAATATTCATCTTTGCACTACGAGCCAAAGATATACTTTTGTATCACTAGTTGGTTATGTTCATCTCAACACCTGTTCATCATTGCACTACGGGGCAAAGATATTCATCAGGTAATCATACATCTTTGCACTACAAGCCAAAGATATTCATCAAGTATCACCATTAAGGACTGAGGATGATGAAAAACATTTTAGAGAACGAATCCAGTGAGATAAAAGGATAAAGTTTAGAGATTCTTTCTTTAGATAACTCAAGTTTAAAAATACTCCATAATAAACCATAATGGAGTAAAATTCAAGAATAAGGATCAAAAACATAGATACAATCAAAGATAGTAACCATAATAGACATATGGGACAAAGAAGAAAAAAATTCATTTTTCGGTGAATAGTGTCGTATTTGTGAATAGTGCCATATACGTGAATAGTAACCCCGACACAAAAAGGTAGAAATTCCACAATAAAACTTATATCAATAATTCGGCATAATGATATTGAAAAAAATAATATAATTTAAGAAGAAAATAACATCCCTTACCTGAAAATAACATTATTTCTGATTGGAATATCGGATGTAAAGCTGAAGAAAACTTGCACTGAATAGCAACTCTCAAAGTATCTAAATACTCACAAAAATACGTTCGACAATATAGAGAGAGAAAACTTATGTTTCTAGTGTGATTTTCAATTCTAACTTATGCCCCTATTTATAGAAAAATGCTAGAACGTCAAAGGAGACTAAAATAATAAAATAATATTATTTCTTTTCTTTTCTTTTCTTCTACGCATGCTGCAATTGAATTGATGAGCAGCCATCTTGGAAGAAAAAATAGCAGCCCACATGTTTTAAAAACAAAAGTGGTTCCCACCCAATTTTTAATAAATACATTTTAATTTCCGAAACTTCAATAATTCATTTAAAATAGCCCTTTTATCAGAAAAATACAAATTTTATGTCTATTCCATATAAAATCAAATTCTCTACAACTTTGTAGCTTTAAGTTTTACCAAATTCCAAACCGAAAATATCCGAAATCCATAAACGGATGATTTTCAATACCTCATAAAATTCATAACAAATCATACATTAATTTTTAACTATTTAAAATTTGTGGACATATACTCAACTTATATATGTATAATATATCCAAAAATCACAATGATCCAACGGTCGGATTAAAATTATAACCCACGCAATAGAATTTTAAAAACACTGATTTGATTTTTAATACCGCTATTCAGACAAAAATACTGATAAAACACCTCAACATTAATTCTTTCATTTATATCCACATAAACATAAATATTTCCTTATCATAAATCAGTAATTAATTATTTATAAATAATATTACAGAATCACAATAATAACAACCAGGTCGTTCACAGGAAAGAGAGGGCTTTCCGATAAGGATTTCTCCTTACTGGCGCACAATTAGGTGACCAGACCTCCCCTTGACAGAACTTTCTATACATTGCCCATAATGCTATCTAATAATATTATTCAAATAATATTAATTATTGATCTGATAATGGGAAATACTGTGCAGTGACAATTATTGAAACAACAATAATATAAAATATCAACGCAACAATTATTGAATCAATAAAATAAAATATTGAACACTAATTACTGTACCAATTATTGAGTAGTGCCTTCTTACGTAAGAATTAATAATTCAAAAATCTTTGTATGTATCTGTGTGCTCTTTGTGCAACTATGTGTATTCACGTATTTTAATCATAGGAATATTCAACAATATTAATTGGTAACAACTACGTCGTTATTTATAAAAACTTAAACTTGTCATTTTCTTCATCTGACAGTTATTCTGTTATGGGGCCCACAAATGGATGCGCCGTCGTACGAATATTCCTCGACAACAAGAATTTTCCACGACCAAACAAATATTCCCCGATAAAAAATAAATATTTTATAACCACTTGCTTATTTTACAAAATTTGCACATTTCACCCATAACCAAAGCATTATATCAAATTAACTCCTTATTATTTCAACATAATGAATATAAGGAATATAATTTTAATTATAGTGAGTTGGGGTCTTACAACCTCCCCTCCTTATGAAATTTCGTCCTCGAAATTGATGTACGTACCTGGTATTTCAAAAAGGTGAGGGTACCTCGCTTTTATTTTCGATTCCAACTCCCAGGTCATTTCTTCAATAGCATGGTTCCTCCACAAAACCTTGACTTGTGGTATAACCTTTGTTAAGTAGGACATGTTCTTTCCTATCCAATATCTTGTGGGTACCTCCTCCTGCGTGCGTTAAATCTTGCCTCTCTCGTGCGGTTCTAACACAATAATGTGGTTTGGGTCTTTCACATATTTATGAAGCATAGATATATGAAAAACATTATGAACATGAGACATGCTTGGAGGTAATGCTAGTCTATAGGCTACATTTCCTATTCGGTCAAGAATCTCAAATGGACCAACAAATCGTGGATTGAGCTTTTCTCTCTTCCCAAATCTTGTTACTCCCTTCTATGGAGAAATACGTAACAATACATGATCTCCAATATTAAACTCCACATCCTTTCAATGAAGATCAGCATAATTCTTTTGTCAATCTTGTGAGGTCTTTATACGTTGTCGGATCATTTGAATCTTTTCTGTAGTTAAACGTACTAATTCTGGTCCCAACAATGTTGCTTCTCCCACCTCGTCCCAGCATACTGGAGAATGACACTTTTGTCCATACAATGCCTCGAATGGAGCCACGCATATACTTGCCTGATAACTGTTGTTGTAGGAGAATTCTACCAATGGTAAGTACTTATCCCAACTCCCTATGAAATGTAGGACATAGAGTCTTAATAAGTATTCAAGAGTTTGAATGGTCCTTTCCAATTGCCCATCCGTTTGAGGATGGTATGCTAAACTGAATCGTAAATCTGCGCCCATAGCTTTCTACAAGCTAACCCAAAATTGTGAAGTGAATCTTGGGTTACGATCCGAAACTATGAATACTAGCATGCCATGCAATATCACAAACTCATTCACATAAATATGAGCAAGACGTTCTAAGGAATAAGACTCACATATAGGCAAGAAATGAGCAGACTTGGTTAATCTATCAACAATAACCCAAATCGCATCTATGCCTTGAGAAACTTTGGGAAGACCTGTAACGAAATCCATAGTAATATGTTCCCACTTCCATTCCGGAATCTTAAGTGGTTGCAATAGACATTTTGGCACTTGATGCTCTGCCTTTACATGTTGACAAGTTAAACGCCTCGAGATAAACTCCACGATCTCTCACTTCATATTGCTCCACAAAAATGTATGTCGAAGATCGTTATACATTTTGGTACTCCCAGGATGGATTGCAAATGGTGTGTTGTGTGCCTCCATCATGATCCTATACTTCAAATCAGAATCGTTAGGAACTCAAAGTCTGGAGTTGACTCGAAGTATTCCTTCTTCATCGATTCTTGCTTCCGGAATAGCACCTTCTTGCACTTTCTTCTTCATACGCATCAGCTCCATGTCTGTAGTTTGAGCAGCTTTAACTTTATCAATTAAAGTCGGTTCTACTCGTATATTTGCCATCATTAAGTGGGTCCCTGGAGTCTTTAACTCTATCTCCATCCTTTGTAAGTCGTACAAAATGGGTCTTTGTGTTAGCAACATCGCACTCGTACCCGCATACGATCTTCTACTCAATGCGTCAGCTACAACGTTTGTTTTTCCAAGATGATATTGAATGCTATGGTAGAAGCAAACGTTGGAGATAGAGTTAAAGACTCTATCTCCAACGTTTGCTTTTCAACAACTCGAGCCAACGTCGTTGCCGCATGTTGAGTTCATTTTGGGTGAAGAAATATTTGAGGCTTTTATGATCCGTATAAATCTCCACTTTCTCCCCATACAGGTAGTGTCTACAGATCATGAGTAGTGTCGACATCGGGATTTTTAGTTGTCCCTTTTCGTTACTTGTTCTTTGGTTTTCTCATGTTAATGTGAGATTTGTTTGAAAAAACAACTGAAAAAGGTCCGACATGTGTAATGTCGACGATTTGACATTAAGAGTCGTCAGTTGGTGTTTTTAACTGGTTACACCAACGCAACCAAAAAAGGTTTGCACATTGACCCAGTGATATGACACTGCTAAACGGGTCTATAAAATCGAGATTCATTTGGGTTCGGGGGCTTGATTATGCGGAGGGAAGGTGTTAAACACCCCCCCGACATTCGTGTAACCAGGGTGACCGCCACTTTTCAAAAAACTGTTATATGAATGTGTGTGTGTGTGTGTGTGTGGATCAATGTGCAATTATTTGAAAGTAGTGCGAGGCCTCGTTCGCACCTATATACAAAGGGTTTGAATTTTATAGAAAAATTCAGTTTTAAGCAAGATATAACAATGAAGTTTTTTAAAAGAGATTTTTCAAACCCTGTGCTCAATAGGAATTGAGACCTTTTCATACTTCCATTTTATATTTAAATATTCAGCTTGATTGCTTTTATTTTCAAGATGTGAGGCATCTTCGAGAAATAAATATCTTTAAAGGTTTAAACTCCTTATGGGCATGATGACCATCCAAGGAAATTCGCATACCGTGTAAATAATGTACAAGCTGCTACAATTGAAAATGTCCATAACGAAAACCGAATCTAGATTAAGTAAACTGAATCTGTGATCACATGATTCCTAGGCTCACATGATACCGTAGTTTATATGAAAAATAGTAAGCAGTTATATATATAAAAGCTGTAATATATATACATACATGATCAACCACCACGAAGCAATTTCATGGGGGATCAGAAATGTAAATATATAAAAGAAGTAAATATATATATATATGGACATGATCAACCACCACGAAACATGTGACGCCTCTAAAATAGGTATACATCACCTATTATGAGTCGCCAAATACATGGTACAGAAAACAACTATAAATTTATTATTACAATTGTCGTGCAAAATACGACAACACATACTGTGAGTTTAAATACAAATATTGTCTTCTAGACAATATCCACACTCAAAAAAAGTCCTCATTACAATTATTGATGCACTAGTTTGCAAAATAGTGATGACTACTAAAACAGCTATCTTGAATCATCACTCCATACCCCGGCTAGTCCTTGTTAAATTCTCACATCCTGAGAAGAAAAATGGAACAAAAAGGAAAATAGTGAGCCCAACTAGCCCAGTAAAGAATATTATGACTAAGATAATATACAACAAATTATCCTTAGTCTTCAACAGGGAAAAATATGATAGAATATAATAGACAACAAGTTTTAGATCAATAACTGCAGCTGAAACAACAATTCATTAGAAGAGTTAAGTAGAGAATGAAATCTACTATCATCTATGAATTTCAAAGTCAATCATCAATATTTTATCCCTGTAACATTAATCAATTTACATCTTGAATCAAATATTCATCTTTGCACTACGAGCCAAAGATTTTCATTTGTATCACCAGTTGGTCATGTTCATCTCAACACCTGTTCATCTTTGCACTATGGGCCAAAGATATTCATCAGGTAATCATTCATCTTTGCACTACAGGCGAAAGATATTCATCAAGTATCACCATTAAGGACTGAGGATGATGAAAAATATTTTAGAGAAAATGAATCCAGTGAGTCAGAAGGACAAATATTAGGGATTCGTATTTCGGTTTATCCAAATTCAATAATACTCCATAATAACCAATTGTGAAGTAGAATTCAATAATAAGGATCAAAACATGGATATAATCAAAGATAGTAACCATAAAAGACATCTTGGACAAAAAGGATAAATTTCATTTTTTGGTGAATAGTGTCTTATTCGTGAACAGTGTCGTATACGTGAATAGTGCCGTATACATGAATAGTAAACCCGACACAAAAAGGTAGAAATTCCACAATAAAATCCATATCAATATTTCGGTATAATGTTATTGAAAGAATAATATCATTACAAAAAAAAAAATAACATCCCTTACCTCAAAAGAACAGTATGTCTGAATGTAATATCGGATATGATTGTAAAGGAAACTTGCACTGAATAGTAACTCTCAAAGGATCTAGATACTCACAGAAATATGCTCGATAATATAGAGAGAAAGAAAACTTGTTTCTAGTGTGATTTTAAATTCTAACCTAAGAAACTATTTATAGGAAAATGCTAGCACGCCAAAGCAGACTTGACCTGCTACCTGATGGCTTTACCTGCTACTATTCCCACCCACCACATTTAAAATAAAATTTGAGCACATTTCTCACCAACCAAAAGTGGGGCCCACCAATTCTAGAAATTTCCAAAATGTTTTATAATTTAAACAATAATCAAAAAATTCAATAATTCATAATAAATAGTCCTTTTATTAGAAAAATACGAATTTTATGTCCATTCCATATGAAATCGAATTCTCTACAACTTTGTAGAAGAAAGTTTTTCCAAATTCCAAACAGAAAATGACCGAAATCAACATACGGACGATTTTCAACACCTCTTAAAATTCATAACAAATCATACCTTAAATTTTAACGGTTCAAAATTTGTGAACATATACTCAACTTATATATGTATAACATATCCAACTCGATCGAGGATTTCAAATAAATTGAAGGTTTGAGCTTTCTTCTCTTCATCGACTCTTACTTCTAGAATAACGCCTTCTTGCATCTACTTCTTTATTTTCATTAGCTCTGGTGTGTAGCTTGAGCGGTTTTAACTTTATCAATTAAAGTTGATCCTACTCGTATATTTAACATCATAACGTGGCTTCCTACAGTCTTTAACTCTATCTTTATTATTTTTAATTATATAAAATAGGTCTTTGTGTTCAACAATATCGCACTCGTACTCGCATATGATCTTCTACTCAATGCATCAGCTACCACGTTCGTTTTTCCAGGATGGTATGGCCAGCACAGGTGCCGAAATGAATCGCCTCTTGAGCTCTTGGAAAATCTTCTCGCATTCCTCGCTCCATAAGAATTTTGTATCTTTCTGAGTCAGTTAAGTTAACGGAGTAGCGATTCGAGAAATTCCTTCCACGAATCTCCGATAATAACCAGCTAAACCCAGAAAGCTATGTACTTTGGTTAGTAACTTAGGTTGTTCTCAACTATGATTCATATCCCAATCTTGGATATCATGTCAAAATAGCACCTATCATTTTACCACCACACAAATATAGCATCCCTTACGGAGAGTCTGGCTTTGGTGCATTCCACAAAGGAAATCACTAGATAGAGGCTTGAGTACCAACTCTTGTTGTTGAGTTTTTAACTCCTGAAGTTCAATAGGAGCCATTCGATATGAGATTTTAGAAATGGGTTTTGTACTGGGTTCAAAGTCGATACAAAATTCAATATCACGCTCTGGGGGTAGGCCAGGAAATACGCCAGGAGATTTACTAACAACAGAAATATTATTCAAATTTGACATATTTTTGTTCAAGTCCATGACGTGGGCTAAGAAAGCTTGACATCCATTTTTCAATAAATGAATGGCTTTTATGGCTTGATATGAAAGTGTTTGACTTCAATGGTTTGGTTGCTTGAATTCGCATAACAGGTTGGTTAGGAATATGAAAACTAAAAACCATACGAAAATAATCAATTTTGGTATGATGAGTAGTTAAACAATCAATCCCTAAAATTACATCAAATGCAAGTATCTTTAAAGAGATAAGATCAACAGGTAATGTGATTGTGCCAATTGGATCAAACAAGATTTATAAACAGTGGATATGATAAAAGTTTCTCCTAACGGAGTCTCCACAGATAAGTCAAAGTCTAATTTCTCCGGAGTCAAGTTTAAACGTTGAACACAAGCAGGAGAGATAAAAGAATTGGTAGAACTAGTATCTAGTAAGGTATAGATTTCGCAAGAATTTATAATTAACTAACCCGCGCTAACTTCGTTTGGGTTTCTTGCGTTTTGGGCAGTCACGACAAATGCTCTTCTAGAAACCGCCGACTTTATTTTGTCCATATCCGCCTTTGGTGCTACCGTCCCTGCTGGACTTAATTTTGCTATAGGACAAAATCAAGCTATGTAACTGTCTTTTCCACAACTAAAACATACCTTGGAAGGCTGTGAACAGTTTGGACTTATATGTCCCTCCTCTCCGCATCTATAGCATCTAACTGGCGTTCGTTCTCCTCCCCTAGAATTTGTTGTTTGTGCTGGTGTTGCTGCCGACGTCTTCCCGTCATCGTTAAATCTTCTCTTCTTGAAATTTCCACTTGAATTATTTCTTCTATTATCTTGGCCATGATTACCACCGAAGTGGTTACCATTTCTGGCATGATAATTTCCTCAATGATGGTTATCATTGTTCTGATGACCGTTGCCACTGGTACGATTATCATCGAGTTGTTAGTCGTTATTTTTCGGTTGAGCTGACACATTATCGCGCTATAATAATTGAGCCCTATTCACAACATCTTAATATAAATAAAGTTTGTGAGAAATGAGGTATTGACGTATTTCAGGTTCCAAACCTCGCAGAAACATTCGCGTCATTCTCTCCTCATTATCAACCAAATGGGATGCAAATCGGGATAATTCGACAAACTTAGCTTCGTACTGCGACACGTTTATATTGTTTTGCTCCAGCTTGATGAACTCTACCTCCTTCATGTGACGAAAAATTTCAGGAAAGTACTTGTTATTGAACAGTTTTTGAAACATTTCCATAGACATATTGAGTGTCGTAGGCTGGGTACGCTTAACAGATTCCCACCAGTAATCTGCCTCACCAGGGAACATAAAGGTGGCGAATGGAACCTTCTGTTCCTCCGTGGATCCAAAGACATCGAATATCTTGGTAATTTTCTTGACCCACATTTCTGCCTTAATCGGATCCAGTTTTCCTTATAAATCTGGTGGTCCCAACTCCTTGAACTGCTTGGCTATGATAAACCGCGCAATGCTATTATTTCCGCCCGTATTTTGTACACGAGTCTCCCTCGTCTGATTTTGCATGAACTGCAAAAAGCTTCTAAACATCTCATAATTCATCGTTTGTTCAGTAGTGTTGTTTACAGGAGGAATATTGCCTTCCTATTACACATTCTCCTAATTGGTGACTAAAGGTGTTTCCACAGTCTCATACACTCCATTGTTAACGTTCTCAGTTGCCATTCTTAAATACTGCCATAAAACTCAAACAAATTAACATATCACATAATATCCATATATTATGACCGGCCAACAAATAAGCTTAGGTAGGACACACTAGCGAAGGATTTACTCATCTCTCCCCTCTTAGTTCTATTCCCCAATCTCTGCCAGAGACCATATCCCTAAGCTCTGATACCAACTTTGACGCCCCCAAAAAAGGTATACATCACCCATTCTGTGTCGCCAAATACATGGTATAGAAAACAACTACAACTTTATTATGACAATTGTCGTGCAAAATACGACAACATATACTGTGAGTTTAAAGACAAATATTATCTTCTAGACAATGTCCACACTCAAATAAAGTCCTCATTACAATTATTGATGCACTACTTTACAAAATAGTGAGGACTACTAAAACAGCTATCTTGAATCATCACTCTATACCCCGGCTAGTCTCCGCTAAATTCTCACCTCCTGAGAAGAAAAATGGAACAAAAAGGAAAAGGGTGAGCTCAACTAGCCCAATAAAGAATAATATGACTAAGATAATATACAACAAATTATCCTTAGTCTTCAACAGGGAAAAATCTGATAGAATATAATAGACAACAAGTTTTAGATCAATAACTGCTGCGGAAATAACAATTCATTAGAAGAGTTAAGTAGAGAATGAAATCAACTATCATCTATGAATTTCAAAGTCAATCATCAATATTTTATCCCTATAACATTAATCAATATACATCTTGAATCAAATATTCATCTTTGCACTACGGGCCAAAGATATTCATTTGTATCACCAGTTGGTCATGTTCATCTCAACACCTGTTCATCTTTGCACTACAGGCCATAGATATTCATCAGATAGTCATTCATCTTTGCACTACAGGCCAAAGTTATTCATCAAGTATCACCATTAAGGACTGAGGATGAAGAAAAATATTTTAGAGAAAACGAATCCAGTAAGACAGAAGGAAAAATATTAGGGATTCGTATTTTGATTTATCCAAATTCCATAATACTCCATAACAGCCAATTGTGAAGTAGAATTGAAAAATAAGGATCAAAACATGGATACAATCAAAGATAGTAACCATAAAAGACATCTTGGACAAAAAGGAAAATTTTCATTTTTTGGTGAATAGTTTTGTATATGTGAATAGTGCCGTATACGTGAATAGTAACCTCGACACAAAAAAGTAGAAATTCCACAATAAAATCCATATCAATATTTCAGAATAATGATATTGAAAGAATAACATCATTACGAAAAAAAATAACGTCCCTTACCTCAAAAGAATAGTATGTCTGAATGGAATATCAGATATGATGTTGAAGGAAACTTGCACTGAATAGTAACTCTCAAAGGATCTAGATACTCACAGAAATATGCTCGATAATATAGAGAGAAAGAAAACTTGTTTCTGGTGAGATTTTCAATCCTAACATAAGCACCTATTTATAGGAAAATGCTAGCACGTTGAAGCAGACTTAACCTGCTACCTGATGGCTTTACCTGCTACTATTCCCACCCACCACATTTGAAATAAAATTTAAGCACATTTCTCTCCAACCAAAAGTGGGACCCACCAATTTTAGAAATTTCTAAAATGTTTTATCATTTAAACAATAATTAGAAACTTCAATAATTCATAATAAATAGCCCTTTTATCAGAAAATACGAATCTTATGTCCATCCCATAGGAAATCGAATTCTCTACAACTTTGTAAAAGAAAGTTTTTCCAAATTCCAAACCGAAAATGACCGAAATCCATATACGGACGATTTTCAACACCTCTTAAAATTTATAACAAATCATACGTTAATTTTTAACGGTTCAAAATTTGTGGACATATACTCAACTTATATATGTAAAACATATCCAAAAATCACAACGATCCAACGGTTGGATCAAAATCATAACTTACGCAATAGAGCTTAAGAACACTGATTTGATTTTCGGACTATAAGTCCCTCGTACCAGTTTCACTCAAACAGTCACCACAAAATATTCAAAAAGGATTTTTGGGTGATTCAAATTTCTACGTTAGCTTACTTCCAGGGCTTTCTTTTGATATATCGCTCATCTCCTAACTCATTATACACAAAGAGTTATAGATTTTACAAAATCAAGTAATAAACTAATATTCTGAAAATTTTCAAATTTCATACTTTATTTCGACAAAATACTAATAAAACACCTCAGCATTAATTCCTTCATTTATATCCATATAAAAATATATATTTCCTTATCATATAAATTAATAATTAATTATTCATAAATAATATTAAAGAATCACAATTATGACAACCAGGTCGTTCCCAAGAAATTAGAGGGGGCTTTCCAATAAGGATTTCTCCTTACTGGCGCGCAATTAGGTGACCAAACCTCTCCTTGACAGAACTTTATAGACATTGCCAATAATGCTATCTAATAATATTATTCAAATAATATGAATTATTGATCTGATAATGGGAAATACTGTGCAGTGACAATTATTGAAACAACAATAATATAAAATATCAACGCATCAATTATTGAATCAAAAAATAAAATATGGAGCAAGAATTCTCAGAAACAATTATTTAGTAGTGCCTTCTTCGTAAGAATCAATAATTCAAAAATACTGTGCAATACCGTGTGCTACTGTGCAACCACGTGTATTACTATATTTTAACCACCAGGGGTATTCCAACAGTGTTAACAGCAACGATTACGTCGTTATTTATAAAAACTCAAGTTTGCCTTTTTTTCATCTGACCGTTTTTCGTTATGGGGCCCACAAATGGCTGCGCCGTCATACGAATATTCCCCGACATCAATAATATTCCACCACCAAATGAATATTCCCCGATAAAATGAATATTTTATAACCAATTGCTTATTTTGCAAAATTTACACATTTCAGCCAAAAACAAAATATTAAATCAAATTAACTCCTTATTATTTCAAGATAATGAATAGAGGAAATTCAATTTTATTTATATAAAAAAAATTTGGGGTCTTACAAAAACAACTCCATGGGGGATCAGAAAAGTAAATAAAGCAGTAAATGAGATCAATCGACACGAAGTAAACTCCAGGCAGAACTAAATGTAAATAAAGCAGTAAAAGGCCTCGAAGTAAATTCCAGGCCTGACAGAAAATATATATATATATATAAGTAGTAAACGCTCCAGATGTAAAATCCAGGCTCATCAGATATGTCTGACAACAAATATATATATATATATATATATATATATATAAGTAGGGTAAACGCTCCAAACATAAGTTTAGGCTCAACCGAGGCATAACTCGATAATGTTAGTCCATATATAAATATATACATATATATAAGTATATATATACAGACAGAAATGAAAACCACAGACCGAAGTCCGGGCATACGCACACAACACGACTCTCAATGTATAGAAAAGTGTGTGCAAAGATGATGATAAAGGCTTTATAGAGTGCGAGAAGGCTTACAGTAGGCTGCCAATGCAGGCTTTTATAACTCTACATGGATAAACACTCAGCTCCCACCGGTAAATGTATAACTGTTTGTGGGCTAACATGTGTTTAAAATGAGGAAACACTCAGTATGGGGTGTGTACAGAGCAAATTGGACAGGGCTTCCTCGCCTTAGTTTTTCTCAAAATGGCCACCCCAAGCCCTCTATATATAGAGGGAGGAGCCGCAGGTGTACATGCGGTAGATGCAAATGCACTGCATGGCCTGGGGGTGCCCAGGCTTCATGGGTCCTGCTGTCTCGGCATCGTGTACTGTGCGTGCCTCGTAATGTCCGCTTAAACTTGTAGAACTTCAATCCGAGCATCCGAACGAGGTATATAAGACCTTCTTCGGACTGCTTGTGTCGAGAGTTACGCAATGACATGGATTAGAGGTTGTAAGAAGTTAGGAAAAGGGGACCATGCCCATGGTCTTCATGCTTCAAATTCTATCTGGTGTGCTGCCACGCATAATAGTCACTTGGGATTGGAACTCCTTGGTTCTTGTAGGACATTGTTATATGTATGTATGTATGAAGTGTTGAGACGACGCGCAGGTGTTGAGGTGGAAAGATGACGTTTGACTCCTCACTGGGGTTATCTCCATTTTGAATTGAAAGCAGATGTTGCTCAGGGCTACATCTGAGATTGGACTGCTGCAAGTGTTTAAATGTCGCAAGGTCATCTGTAAGAGTACCTGTCTGCCCGTTGTTATCTTTGATGGTCTGGGATGATTCACCATTAAAACTGGAACTCTGTCCAGTCCTCCAACTAATCATGTTGACCTCTTCTTCTTTATGTTGAGGAAGAGGGTTGTCTTGCACATGAGGTTGATCTGGTTTGGTGACCACGTACGATCTCACCGTTATCTATTAAATCTTGGATCTTGTGTTTCAAGGCCTAACAATCTTGAGTATCATGTCCAGGTGCTCCGGCAATAGGTATACAACACCCATTTTGTTGGTCGATCCACGAGTGCGAGAGGATTACGTATGCGTAGGCATCACCAAATACATGGTACAAAAAGCAAACTACAACTTCAATAATACAATTGTACGTGCAAAATCGACAACACATCTTGTGAGTTTAAATACAAATATTGTCTTCTAGACAATATCCACACCCAAATAAGTCCTCATTACAATTATTCATACACTATTTTACGAAATAGTGAGGAAAGAAAAAACATCTTTTTCTAGAACCATCATTCCATACCCAGACTAGATCTGCTATGTTCTCTCCTCCTCAAGAAGAAAAATGGAACAAAAAGGAAAAGGGTGAGCTCAACTAGCCCAGTAAAGAATATTATGACTAAGATAATATACAACAAATTATCATTAGTCTTCAACAGGGAAAAATCTGATAGAATATAATAGACAACAAGTTTTAGATCAACAAACACAGCGAAAACAGCAATCCATTAGAAGAGTCACGTAGAGAATGAATTCTACTATCTTCTAAGATTTAAGAGTCCATCATCAATATTTTATCCTGTAACAACATCAATATATATCTTTTAATCAAATATTCATCTTTGCACTCTCAGGCGAAATATATTCATCAATATCACCAGGTTGGTCATGTTCATCTCAACACTGTTCACCTTTTTACTCTGGGCCAAAGATATTCATCATAATCATTCATCTTTGCACTACGAGGCCAAAGATATTCGATAATATCATCATTTAGGGTGAGGATGATGAAAAATATTTTAAAGAAAATGAATCCGATGAAGACGGAAGGACAAATATTAGGGATTAAGTATAATAGTTTTATCCAAGATCAATAATACTCCATAATAACCAATTTTGAAGCGAAAATTCAAAATAACGATCAAAACATGGATCTGATCAAAGATAGTAGCCAAAATAGACATCTTGGACAAAAAGGAAAATTTTTATTTTTTGGTGAATAGTGTAATATATGATAAAGTGATAGTGTAAATATCGTGAATAATGCTTATATCGTGAATAGTAACCCGAACACAAAAAGTTCCAAATTTGATTAAAAAGTTCACCAATATTTGGCATAATGATATTGAAGAAAATAATATCATTTAAGAAGAAAATAACATCCTTACCTCAAAATAACAGTACTTACGATTGAATTTGGATATAGTCTTGTGAAACTTGCACTGTATAACAACACTCAAAGTATCAAAATACTCACAAGAATAAACTTTCGATAATCTAGAGAGAAAAAAACTTGTTTACGGTGTGATTTTCAATTCTAACCTAAGCGTACATTTATAGGAAAATCTTTAGAAGCATGAAAGAAGACTAAATAATAAAATAATATTATTATTAATTACAATTCCTCATTCATGCTTTGAATTTTTGGGCAGCCATGTTGGAAGAATTCAAATGACCCATGTGTGTATTCCATCAACCAAAAGTGGGTCCCCCATAAATTTAATAAAAAATCATTTTATTTATCAAAACTTCAATAATTCATAGAAAATAGCCCGTTTATCGAGAAAAATATGAATTTTATGTCCATTCTACTTTGAATCAATTCTCTACAACTTTATTTGGAAAAGTTTTCCAAATTCCCAACAAAAAAATATCCAAAATCCACAAAAGGATGATTTTAATACCTCCACTTTGACAAAATCTTGATAAAACACCTCAACATTAATTCCTTCATTAATAACCACATAAATAAATTCATCATTTATATCCACATCAAATAAATATTTCCTTATCATATAAATCAATAATTAATTATTCATAAATAATATTAAGAATCACAATTATAATGACGGTAGTTTCCCGAGAAAGAGGGGGCTTTCGAATAGGATTTCTCCTTCTTCTTTGCGCGCAATTAGGTGACCAAACCTCTCCTTAGATGAAACTTTCTAGACATTGCCAATAATGTTATCTAATAATATTATTCAAATAATATGAATTATTGATCGATAATGGAAATCTTGTGCGGTGACAATTATTGAAACAACAATAATATAAACTATCAACGCGACAATTATTGAATCAATAAAATAAAATATTGAATAGTAACTTCTTGTAACAATTATTGAGTAGTGCCTTCTTACGTACGTATCGAATCAATAATTCAATAATCTTGTATGCCTTCTGGTAATGCTTTTGTGCCACCACGCGTATTACTGTATTTTAACCACCAGGTATTCCAACAGTGTTAACGGTAACAACTACGCCGTTATTTATAAAAACTCATACTTTGTCGTTTTCTTCATCCAAGCGGTTATTACATTATGAGGCCCCCACGAATGGGCTATACGTCGTCGTACGAATATTCCCCGACAAAAAGAATATTCCACGACCAAAAAGAATATTCCAGAAAAAAATGAATATTTTATAACCACTTGCTTATTTTGCAAAATTTGCACATTTCACCCATAACCAAATCATTATATCAAATTAACACCTTATTAATTTAGAATAATGAATAGAGAAAATTCAATTTTATTTATAATAAGTTGGGGTCTTACAACCTCCCCTCCTTATAAAATTTTGTCCTCGAAATTGGCGTCGTATGCACAGTGTTTTTTTGAACAATTGAGGGTACCTCGCTTTCATTTATGATTCCAACTCCCATGTCATTTCCTCCATTGCATGGTTTCTCCACAAAACCTTGACTTGTGGTATAACCTTGGTGCGTAAGACATGTTCTTTTCTATCCAAGATCTTAATAGGTACCTCCTCGTACGTTAAATCTTGGCTATCTCGTGCTAGTTCTAACTTCGATAATATGGTTTGGTCTTTTACATATTTCTGAAGCATAGATATGTGAAAAACATTATGAACACGAGACATGCTTGGAGGTAATCTCTGAGTCTATAGGCCACATTTCCTATTCGATCGAGAATCTCAAATGGACCAACAAATCTTGGATTGAGCTTTCCTCTCTTTCCAAATCTTGTAACTCCTTCCATGGAGCAACACGTAACGATACATGATCCCCGATATTAAATTCCACGTCCTTTCGATGAAGATCGGCATAACTCTTTTATCGATCTTGTGAGGTTTGAATCGTTGTCGAATCATTTGGATCTTTTACGTAGTCATGCGTACTAATTACGGTCCCAACAATATTTGCTTCTCCCACCTCGTCCCGACATCTTTGAGAACGACACTTTCGTCCATCTGATACCTCGAATGGAGCCATGCTATACTTGCTTGATAAGCTGTTGTTGTAGGAGAATTCCACCGATGGCAAATACTTATCCCAACTTCCTTTGAAATCTAGAACACGAGTCTTAATAGATCTTGAGGGTTTGAATAGTCCTCTCTGATTGTCCGTCCGTTTGAGGATGGTATCTTTGAAGCCCAGAATCGTAAATCCGTGCCCATAGCTTTACTGAAGCTAACCCAAAATCTTGAAGTGAATCTTGGGTCACGATCCAAAACTATGGATCTTGGCATGCCATGCAATCTCACAATCTCATTCACGTATATCTGACGAGCAAGACGTTCAGGGAATAAGTTTCACGTATCGACAAGAAATGAAGCGGACTTGGTTAATCTATCAACAATAACCCAAATCGCATCTATGCCTTGAGAAACTTTGGGAAGACACATAACAAAATCCATGGTAATGTGTTCCCACTTCCATTTGGAATCTCAAGTGGTTGCAATGGACCTTTTGGTACTTGATGCTCCGCCTTTACGTTGACAAGTTAAACACCTCGAGATAAACTCGCGATCTCTCTCTTCATATTGTTCCACCAAAATGTATGTCGAATATCATGATACATTTTGGTACTCCCAGGATGGATTGCAAATGGGGTGTTGTGTGCCTCCATCATGATTCTATGCTTCAAGTCAGAATCGTTAGGAATGCAAAGTTTAGAGTTGACTCGAAGTATTCCTTCTTCATCGATTCTTGCTTCTGGAATAGCACCTTCTTGCACTTTCTTCTTCTTCTTCATACGCATCATTCGGGTCCAGTAGCTTGGCGACTTTAACTTTATCGATTAAAGTCGGTTCTACTCGTATATTCGCCATCATCATGTGGGTCCCTGGAGTTTTTAACTCTATCTCCATCCTTTGTAAGTCATACAAAATGGGTCTTTGCGTTGACAATATCACTTTTCGTGCTTGCATATATGATCTTACTACTCGATGCGTCGATTACTACGTTCGCTTTTCCAGGATGATATTGAATAGTGTGATCGTAATCTTTCAATAGCTCAAGCCAACGTCGTTGCTGCATATTGAGTTCTTTTTGGGTGAAGAAATATTTGAGGCTTTTATGGTCTGTATAAATCTCCACTTTCTCCCCATACAAGTAGTGTCTCCAGATTTTTAACGCAAAAACGACTGCTGCTAACTCCAAATCATGAGTAGGATAATTCCTCTCATATTCTTTGAGTTGTCGCGAGGCATAGGCTATGACTTTCCCATGTTGCATGAGAACACATCCTAACCCTTTGCCTGAAGCATCACTGTAGATAACAAATCCATCCGAACCAGATGGTATTGCCAGAACAGGTGCCGAAATGAGTCTCCTCTTGAGCTCTTGGAAACTCTTCTCGCATTCCTCGCTCCATATGAATTTTTTATCTTTTTCGAGTCGGTGAGTTAGCGGATAGCGATTCGAGAAAATCCTTCCACGAATCTCCGATAATAACCAACTAAGCCCGAAAAGCTACGCACTTGATCATGAAACTTTGGTTGCTCCCAACTTTGTATTGCTTGAATCTTACGTCGGGTCAATAGATACTCCATGTTTTGACACCACGTGCCCAAGAATGCTACTTCCTCAAGCGAACTCTCGCATTTCTTGACTTGGCATATAGCTTGTTTTCACGAAGCCTTTCAAGTATCGACTTCAAATGGTGCTCATGATCTTCACGGCTTTTGGAATAGATGAGGATGTCATCAATAAAGACAACAACGAATCGATCCAAATATTCCTTGAATACTCGGTTCATCATATCCATGAAAGCGGCGGGAGCATTAGTCGATCAAAAGACATGACTAAGAATTCATAATGCCCGTCTGGGGAGTTACGAAGGCGGTCTTTGGAATATCCTCGGTTTTAATCTTGGTGATGATATCCGAGCGAAGATCGATCTTTGAAAAGAATTGTGCTCCTTATGGCGGTCGAACAGGTCATCAATGCGAGGTAGCGGATACCTATTCTTGATGGTGACATGGTTTAATTCTCGATTAGTCATACTGAAATCGCATACTCCGTCTTTCTTCTTTACGAATAAAACAGGAGCACCCCGAGGAGATGTACTAGGGCGAATGAAACCGATGTCTAATAACTCACAGTAGTTGGACTTTTAACTCCACGAAGTTCAATAGGAGCCATTCGATATGGGGTTTTAGAAATGGGTTTTGTACGGTTCAAGGTCGATAAAGAATTCAACATCACGTTACGGGGTAGGCAGGAAGTTCTTGAGAAAATACATCGGAAATTCTCTAACAACGAAATATTATCCAAATCGACTTGTCTTTATTCAAATCCATAACATGGGCTAAGAAAGCTTGGCATCCGTTTTTCAATAAATGAATAGCTTTGTGGCTTGATATGACGATGGTGATTTTAGTGGTTTAGTTGTTTGAATTAATATATGACGGGGTTGGTTAGGAATATGAAAACTAACAACCTTACGAAAACAATCAATTTTGGCATGATGAGTGTGGTTAACAATCAATTCCTAAAATCACATCAAAAGCAAGTATCTTTAAAGAAATAAGATCAACAGGTAATGTGATTGTGCCAACTTGGATCAAGCAAGATTTATAAACTATAGATGTAACGAAGGTTTCTCCCAACGGAGTTTCAACTAGATAAATCAAAGTCTAATTTCTCCGAGTCAGTTTAAACGTTGAGCACAAGCAGGAGAGATAAAAGAATGGGTAGAACCGGTATCTAGTAAGGTATAAACTTCGCAAGAATTCAAGATTAGCTTACCCGTGATCACTTCGTTCAGGTTTCTCACGTTTTGGCCAGTCACAACAAATGCTCTTCCAGGAACCGTTGATTTTGACTTATCCGGGATAGCCCTTGGAGTCACCATCCCCGCTGAACTTGGTTTTGCTATAGTACAATCTCGAGCGATATGTCCTTCCTTTCCACAATTATAACATACCTTGGATTGTTGTGGGCAGTTTGGACTGATATGTCCCTCTTTCCCGCATTTATAACATCTAACTGGCGGTTGTTCTCCTCCCCTAAATTTGTTGTTGGTCTTTGGTCTTGGTTCTTTTGATGTCTTCCGTCATTGTTGAATCTCCTCTTTTGAAATTTCCACTTGACTCACCTCTCCTATTATCATGGCCACGATTACCACCCGGAGTGGTTCTGCCGCTTTTGTCCGTATATTTTTCCTCCTCATTTGGTTATCATCGTTCGATGATTCTTTGTCATGAGGTATGACCACAGTTGTGATCCCTCGGTTGAGTATACTCATTATCTCTCTCTAATAATTGAGCCCATTGACAACATCTGAATACGAGAGAAAATTTATGAGAGATAAGGTATTGACGAATCTCGGGTTTTAGACCTCTCGAAAACATCCGCGTCATCGTTCCTCATTCTCTACCAAATGAGGTGCAAACACGATAACTCATGCGAACTTAGCCTCGTCTTTGAGACACCGTCATCGTGGTTGTTACATTCGATCTAATAAACTCTACCTCCTTCATATAGATGAATACTTTCGGAAAAGTACTTGTCATTGAATAGTTCTGAAATCTTTCCCAAGACATCTTAAGTGCGGTTTGGTGGTGGAGTACACTTCACGATTCCCCACGATGTCTCTCCTCCTCACCACGGAACATAAATGTGGCGAATGGAACCTTCTGCTCCTCCGTGCATCCCAAGACATCGAATATCTTGGTAATTTGCTTGACCCATGTTTTCGCCTTAATCGGATCGGGCTTTCCCCAGAAATCTGGTGGTCCCAACTCCTTGAACTGCTTGGCTGTGACAGACCGCGCGTTGCCATCATTTCCACCCGTATTTTGTACACGAGTCTCCCTCGTCTGATTTTGCATGAACTGCAAAAAGCTTCTAAACATCCCATCATTCATCGTTTGTTCTCGGTGGCGTTGTTTACGGGAGGAATATTGTCTTCTTCACATTGCACGTTCTCTGGTTTTGTGACTAAAGGTTGTTCCACGGTCTCATACACTCCATTGTTAACGTTCTCGGCGACCATTCTTAAATCTTTGCCATAAAACAAGGGTTAATTAAACAAATTAACATATCACATAATATCCTATATTATGATGAGCCAACAAATAAGCTTAGATAGGACACACTAGCGAAGGATTTACTCATCTCTCCCCTCTAGTTCTATTCCCCGATCTCCACCGGAGACCATATCCCTAAGCTTTGATACCAAGCTGTGGCGCCCCCAAAATAGGTATACAACACCCATTACGAGTAGCCAAATACATGGTACAAAAAAGCAAACTACAACTTCATAATACAATTGTGGTGCAAAATACGACAACACATCTTTGTGAGTTTAAATACAAATATTGTCTTCTAGACAATATCCACACCAAATAAGTCCTCATTACAATTATTCATACACTATTTTTTACGAAAATAGTGAGGACAACTAAAACATCTTTCTAGAACCATCATTCCATACCCAGACTAGATCCTGCTTGTATGTTCTCACCTCCACGAGAAGAAAAATGGAACAAAAAGGAAAAGGGTGAGCTCAACTAGCCCAATAAAGAATATTATGACTAAGATAATATACAACAAATTATCATTAGTCTTCAACGAGGAAAAAATCGATAGAATATAATAGACAACAAGTTTTAGATCAACAAACACAATGAAAACAACAATCCATTAGAAGAGTCACGTAGAGAATGAATTCTACTATCTTCTAAGATTTAAAAGTCCATCATCAATATTTTATCCACATGTAACATCAATCAATATACATCTTTTAATCAAATATTCATCTTTTGCACTACACAGGCGAAGATATTCATTTAATATCACCGGTTGGTCATGTTCATCTCAACACTGTTCACCTTTACTACTGGGCCAAAGATATTCATCGATAATCATTCATCTTTGCTTACTGGGCCAAAGATATTCAATAATATCATCATTTAGGACCGAGGATGATGAAAAATATTTTAAAGAAAATGAATCGAATCCAGTGAGACGAGAAGGACAAATATTAGGGATTAAGTATAACGGTTTATCGAAGATCAATAATACTCCATAATAACCAATTTTGAAGCGAAATTCAAAAATAACGATCAAAACATGGATCTGATCAAAGATAGTAGCCAAAATAGACATCTTGGACAAAAGGAAAATTTTTATTTTTTGAGGTGAATAGTCTTAGATGTTAATGAATAGTGAATATATCGTGAATAGTCTATCATATCGTGAATAGTAACCCCGACACAAAAAGTTCCAAATTTGATTAAAAAGTTCACCAATATTTTGGCATAATGATATTGAAAAAAATAATATCATTTAAGAAGAAAATAACATCCTTACCTCGAAATAACAGTACTTACATTGAATTTGGATATAGTCTTGAAGAAACTTGCCTTTGTATAGCAACTCTCAAAGTATCAAAATACTCACAAAAATAAACTCGATAATCTAGAGAGAAAAAAACTTGTTTTACGTGTGATTTTCAATTCTAACCTAAGCGTCTATTTATAGGAAAATCTTTAGAGCATGAAAGGAGACTAAATAATAAAATAATATTATTATTAATTACAATTTCACGCACATGCTTTGAATTTTTGGGCAGCCATGTTGGAAGAATTCAATTGCCCATGTGTATTCCACCAACCAAAAGTGGGTCCCCCATAAATTTAATAAAAAATCATTTTATTTATCGAAACTTCAATAATTCATAGAAAATAGCCCGTTTATCGAAAAATATCGAATTTTATATCCATTACACTTTTGAAATCAATTTCTCTACAACTTTGTAGAAAGAAAGTTTTTCCAAATTCCCAATAAAAAATATCAAAAATCCACAAAGCGGATGATTTTAATACCTCCACTTTGACAAAATCTTGATAAAACACCTCGACATTAATTCCTTCATTAATAACCACAAATAAATAAATTCATCATTTATATCCACATCAAATAAATATTTCCTTATCATATAAATCAATAATTAATTATTCATAAATAATATTAAAGAATCACAATTATAATGACCAAGTAGTTCCCGAGGAAGAGGGGCTTTCCGATAAGGATTTCTCCTTACTGGCGCGCAATTAGGTGACCAAACCTCTCCTTAGATAGAACTTTCTAGACATTGCCAATAATGTTATCTAATAATATTATTCAAATAATATGAATTATTGATCGATAATGGAAAATCTTGTGCGATGACAATTATTGAAACAACAATAATATAAACTATCAACGTGACAATTATTGAATCAATAAAATAAAATATTGAGCGATAACTCTTTAACAATTATTGAGTAGTGCCTTCTTACGTGCGAATCAATAATTCAATAATAATTGTGCAATCTGGTAATGCTCTTTATGCCACCACCACGTATTCTTGTATTTTAACCACTAGGTATTCAACGATGTTAACGGTAACAACTACTGTAGTTATTTATAAAAACTCATACTTTGTCATTTTCTTCATCCAATGGTTATTATTATGATACGATGAGGGGTCAAATCATACGCCCCACACCAATGAATATTCCCGTAAATTTGCACGAAAATATTCCCAAATTAACCCTTAAAAAAAAATATTCCACGACCAAAAATAATATTCCCAAGTTTTAAAAATGAATATTTTTTTATAACCACTTGCTTATTTTGCAAAATTTTCCATTACATAAAGCACATTTCACCCATAAAATCATTATATCAAATTAACACCTTATTAATTTAGAATAATGAATAGAAAATTTAATTTTATTTATATAAGCATAAGTTGGGGTCTTTATAGAAAAATTCGCTTTTAAGCAAGATATAATAATGAAGTTTTGTAAAAGATGTTTTTCAAACCCTGTGCTCAATAGGAATTGAGATCTTTTCATACTTCCATTTTATATTTAAATGTTCGGCTTGATTGCTTTTATTTTCGAGATGCTAGGCATCTTCGAGAAAATAATATACAGCAGTGCCGAATTCTTTATGGGCATGACAACCATCCAAGGAAATTCAGACACCGAAAATAATATACAAGCTGCTTACAGCTTAAAATGTCCATCACGGGAACCGAATCTAGATTAAGTAAACTGAATCTGTGATCACATGATACCGTAATTTATATGAAAAAGAAGTAAGTAGTTATATATATATATATATAAAAGCTATAAATATATATATACAGACATGATCAACCGTCACGAAGCAACTCATGGGGGATCGAAAATATAAATATATAAAAGCGGTAAATATATATATATATATATATATATGGACATGATCAACCACCACGAAGCAACTCCATCGGGAATCAGAAAAATAAATAAAGCAGTAAATGCAATCAACCGCCACGAAGCAACTCCATCGGGAATCAGAAATGTAAATAAAGCAGTGAAAGGCCTCGAAGTAAACTCCAGGCCTGACAGAAATGTATATATATATATATATATATAAGCCGTAAACGCACCGGATATAAAATCCAGGCTCATCGGATATGTCCGACAACAATTATATATATAAGTATATATATATATATATATATATATATATATATCAAAGCAGGTAAACGCTCCAGACATAAGTCTAGGCTCAATCGAGGTATAACTTGATAATGTTAGTCCATATATAAATATATATATATATATATATATATGTATAAGTATATATATATATACAGACAAAAATAAAAACCACGGACCAAAGTTTGGGCATACGCACACAACACGACTCTCAATGTGTAGAATAATGTGTGCAAAGATGAAGAGAAATGCTTTATAGAGTGTGAGAAGGCTTACAGTGGCCTGCCAATGTACGCTTCTATAACTCTATATGGATAAACACTCAGCTCCTGCCGGTAATTGTATAACTGTATGTTGGCTAACAGGTGTTTAAAATGAGGAAACACTCAGTATGGGGTGTGTACAGAGCAAAATTGGATAGCCGCAGGTGTACCTGCGGCAGCCGCAGATGCACCTGCGGCTGCCCGAGGTGCCTTGGGCTCCGCTGGTCCTGTCGTCTCAAAGTATGTGCACTCGTACACTGTAATGTCTGCTCGAACTTGCAGAACTTCAATTCGAGCATCCGAACGAGGTATATAAGACCTTCTTCGAACCGCTTGTGTCGAGAGTTACGCAATGACATGGATTAGAGGTTGTAAGAAGTCAGGAAGAGGGGACCATGCCCATGGTCTTCAAGCTTCAAATTCTATCCGGTTTGCTGCCACGCATAATAGTCACTCAGGATTGGAACTCCTTGGTTCTTGTAGGACATTGTTGTATGTATGTATGTATGAAGTGTTGAGACAATGCGCAGGTGTTGAGGTGGCAAGATGACATTTGACTCCTCACCGGGGTTATCTCCGGTTTGAGTTGAAAGAAGACGTTACTCAGGGATACATCTAAGATTAGACTGCTGCAAGTGTTTGAATGCCGCAAGGTAATCTGTAAGAGTACCTGTCTGCCCAGTGTTATCTCCGGGTCTGAGGTATGAGTGCCTCGGCAGGCGGTATGAGATTGAAGCTGATCGCATGCATTTAAAAAAAGAATTTTCAGAGTTATCGTGAGAACTGCAACAACATTCTTTGGGGTTATCTCCAAGGATAAAACTCGGGGTTATCTCCGAGGATAGAAATGATCCTTCCGGTGTGTGTTTCGGGGTTGGAAATGATACTCCCAGTGTGTGTTCTGGGTTTTGAGACTGAACTTCTGGTAGTATCCGGAAAGGATGTGAGTTGTCTTCCAAGGTTATTTCCGAAAGATGAATCTGCCCTCCTGCAATGTTAGTAACAGGTGTGCAGAAAATTTCGAGTGTCTACAAGTAGGATAATTCCTCTCATATTCTTTGAGTTATCGCGAGGCATAGGCTATGACTTTCCCATGTTGCATGAGAACACATCCTAACCCTTTACAAGAAGCATCGTTGTAGATAACTAATCCATCCGAACCAGATGGTATTGTTAGAACAGGTGCCGAAATGAGTGTCCTCTTAAGCTCTTGGAAATTATTCTCGCATTCTTTGCTCCATACGAATTTTGTATCTTTCTGAGTCAGTTGAGTTAACAGAATAGCGATTCGAGAAAATCATTCCACGAATCTCCAATAATAACCAGCTAAGCCCAAAAAGCTACGTACTTCGGTCATCGACTTTGGTTTCTCCCAACTTTGTATTGCTTCAATCTTCACTAGGTCAATAGATACTCCATGTTTTGACACCATGTGCCCAAGGAATGCTACTTCCTTAAGCCAGAACTCGCATTTCTTCAGCTTGGCATATAACTTGTTGTCACGAAGTCTTTGAAGTACCACCTTCAAATGGTGCTCATGATCTTCACGGCTTTTGGAAAAGATGAGGATGTCATCAATAAAGACAACAATGAACTGATCTAAATATTCCTTGAATACACGGTTCATCATATCCATGAAAGTAGTAGGAGCATTTGTCAATCCAAAAGACATGACTAAGAGTTCATAATGCCCGTACCAAGTTCTGAAGGTAATCTTTTGCATATCCTCAGTTTTAATCTTTAGCTGATGATATCTAGAACGAAGATCAATCTTTGAAAAGAATTGTGCTCCTTGCAACTGGTCAAACATGTCATCAATGCGAGGTTGGGTTCTCTCAGTTGCTGTCCAAAAAGAGAAATACATATCATCTATTTTAATCTTCTTAGATCGGACATCTCTTTCCACAATATCAATGCGTTGTGCGGCTTTTACTCATGCATCACTCATTCTCACTCGTTCAGTTGTTTCTTCTTTCAGCTCAGATTCCAGCTTTATCATCTTATACTCTGCTAAAGAGTGCTTCTGTTCAAGCACCACATATCGGGTAACACAAGCTTGAATTGTTGCATCCTTTTGTTCAACGACCGCCTGCCGTTCTTCAGCCTGCTCTTCTAACTCATGAATACGATTTTGCAATTCTAAACTTCGATCATAAAATTCTTCTAATAAATTCTCCTCGGGTTCCTCTTCTTCCTCTTCTTCCTTACTCTCAGCTGCTACCTCTGCGACTATCTCGGGTGCAACTATCAATTCTTCACTCACAACATGGATATCTCTAATTCCTTTTTCGCCTGACATCATATTATCCTGGTTGGTGATTAGAGGTGTCTCCACGATCTCATTAAACAAAACAAATAAGCTTCGGTAGGACACACTATCGAAGGATTTACTCGTCTCTCCCCTCATAGTTCTATTCCCCAATCTCCGCTAGAGACCATATCCCTAAGCTCTGATACCAACTGTGACGCCCCCAAAATAGGTTCAATCCACCCAACCCATTCTGATTCGCCAAATACATGGTACAGAAAACAAATACAACTTTATTAATACAATTGTCGTGCAAAATACGACAACACAAATATTATGAGTTTAAATACAAATATTGTCTTCTAGACAATATTCACACTCAAATAAGTCTTGATTACACTTATTGATACACTGTTTTACAAAATAGTGATGACTACTATAACAACTGCCTTAGACCATCAATCCATACCCTTGCTAGTTCCTGCTAAATTCTCACCTCCTGAGAAGAAAAATAAAACAAAAAGGAAAAGGGTGAGCTCAACTAGCCTAGTAAAAAATATTATGACTAAGATAATATACAATAAATTATCCTTAGTCTTCAACAGGGAAAAATCTGATAGAATATAACAGACAACAAGTTTTAGATCAACAACTGCGGCGGAAACAACAATTCATTAGAAGAGTTAAGTAGAGAATGAAATCAATTATCATCTATGAATTTAAAAGTTCATCATCAATATTTTATCCTTGTAACATCAATCAATATACATCTTGAATTAAATATTCATCTTTGTACTACGGGCTAAAGATATTCATTTATATCACCAGTTGGTCATGTTCATCTCAACACCTGTTCATCTTTGCACTACAGGCCAAAAGATATTCATCAGGTAATCATACATCTTTGCACTACATGCCAAAGATATTCATCAAGTATCACCATTAAGGACTGAGGTTGATGAAAAATGTAAGACCCCGGATTTTATGAAATAAAAGTATTTAATTATTTTTATAAGTATTATTCAATAAATGGTTAAATTGATAAAAAGTTAAAGTTAAGGGTGATATATGTAAAGTTTACAAAATGTGCAAGTGGTTATAAAATACTCATTGTTGTCGGGGAATATTCGTTTTGTCGTGGAATATTCTTGTTATCGGAGAATATTTGTACGATGGCACAACCATTTGTGGGCCCCATAATAGAATAATTGTCGGATGAAGAAAACGACAAGTTTGAGTTTTTATAAATAATGACGTAGTTGTTACAGTTAACACTGTTGGAATACCCGGTGGTTAAAATACAGTAATATGCATGGTTGCACAGTAGGACACGGTATTGCACAGTATTTTTGAATTATTGATTCTTACGTATGAAGGCACTACTCAATAATTTTTACAATAATTACTGTTTAATATTTTATTTTATTGGTTCAATAATTGTTGCGTTGATATTTTATATTATTGTTGTTTCAATAATTGTCACAGCACAATATTTCCAATTATCAGATCAATAATCCATATTATTTGAATGATAGTATTAGATAGGATTATTGGCAATGTCTAGAAAGTTCTGTCAAGGAGAGGTTTGGTCACCTAATTGCGTGCCAGTATAGAGAAATCCTTATCGAAATGCCCCCTCTTTCCTTGGATCGGCCTGGTTGTCATTATTGTGATTCTTAATATTATTTGTGAATAATTAATTATTAATTTATATGATAAGAAAATATATATTTTTATATGGATATAAATGAAGGAATTAATGATGAGGTGTTTTATTAGTATTTTGTCGAAATGAAGAACGAAATTTGGAAATTTTTAGAAAATTAGTTTATTACTTGATTTTGTAAAATCTATAACTCTTTGTGTATAATGAGTTAGGAGATGAGTCATATATCAAAAGAAAGCCCTAGAAGTAAGCTAAACGTAGAAATTTGAATCACCCAAAAATTCTTTGTGGATTTTTCGTGGTGACTGTTTGAGTGAAATTGGTACGAGGGACTTATAGTCTGAAAATCAAATCAGTGTTCTTAAGTTCTATTGCGTGAGTTATAATTTTGATCCAACCGTTGGATTGTTGGGATTTTTGGATATGATATACATATATAAGTTGAGTATATGTCCACAAATTTTGAACCGTTAAAAATTAACGTATGATTTGTTATGAATTTTAAGAGATGTTGAAAATCGTCCATATGTGGATTTCGGTCATTTTCTGTTTGGAATTTAGAAAAACTTTCTTCTGCAAAGTTGTAGAGAATTCGATTTTCTATGAGATGGACATAAAATTCATATTTTTTTTATAAAAGGGCTATTTATTATGAATTATTGAAGTTTTGAAAATTAAAATATTTTTATTAAAAATATGGATGGGCCCCACTTTTGGTGTAATATCCCGAGTGTTTATGATAACGATCCTTAGCTAGGAAAATGAATGGGTCAAAGAGTATATAATACTCAAAATATAATTGAGTTCAAGTGAAAGTTAGGAAATAAAACCTAGAATTTGTTGAAGTAATGAATGTAGTAGGAAATATAAAATCTATATTAAGGTATTGTGTTGAAGATATTCAACAATAAATTTTTGAAAAGAGACTTGCTGAAAATCGAGTAAAGGAGGTTTCTTTGATTCCGAGGATGGAATCCTTGTAAGGAGGGAATGATGTGACAACCCGAATTTTCATAAGTTATTAAAATAAGAATTTAATAATTGAAATTATTATGTGATTAATGTAACAATACAGAATTTTAATTGTAATTATAAATATTTATTGAATTATATAAATATTTAATGGATGTTTTTTTTTGTTGAATAAATATTTGTTTATTATTGAATAAATATTTGTTTAATTTGATTTGATTTGATTTGGTCAATTATTTATTTAATAAATAATTAATGGGTTAAGGAAATTAATTGTTATGAGATAATATTCTAATTTAATTTAATAATTAAGTTAGAGACTTTATAATGATTAAAGGATTTATTCAATAAATTGTTATTAGGAAACAAGTCTGTGATTCTAAAGCAAGTTCTGAGTTTTAGCAAGTAGTGGTCAAGCAAGTGAAGGTATGTTATATAACCCTTAATATATATGTTATAGCATAATTTTTCTTAAGTTTCACTGTGTATAAAATTCTTTACAAATTCTCTGTGAAGTTAAAATTCTCTTGAATTGTTGTATAAACTGAATAATTGCACTTGTAGGTAATTGTAATGCTATAATATATATTTAGATAAGGGATTGTATGCTAGTCTCATTTAAAAAGGAAGACATTGTTTTCAGTATATAGATGTTCAAAAATGACTGATAAAAATACCAAAAATTAATATAATGTAATTGTCTGTAATAGTTTGTTGGTGAATTAATGGTGAAATTGAACACTGAATATATTAACTTGGGAAGAAACGAAGAGATTATAGCTGGAATGGACTAAGTTGATGAATAATAGGAATTTTAGTGTTAAACTTTGTCAAACAACGTCAATAATAGAGTTTGGTTTTAAAATAATGCTTTCAAGAATTTAGGTTTTTTAAATATCGTTGTGTTAAACTAGTAAATGTATGCTTGGTAACGATTATGTGTAAATTAAATAAATTATAAGTTTTAATTTAGATGTTATAAGTGTTAATCAGTCCAGAATTTAGTTGTTTTGTTCTTCGTGGTTGAGTTCTGTAAGTTTTGGCGCTCCTACGCCAAAATCTACGCCCTAGCTCTGATTTTCGCGCCTCAGCGCCAAAAATAGGCCAGAACTTCGCACACCAGTGCTGAAATTCACGCCCCAGCACTGAATTTCATGCCCCAACGCCACTGTCTTGCGCCCTAGTGCTGTAATTATATTCTAGGTAGGAAAGTTTTGACCTCCTCTAGTAAAACGGCCATAAAATTTTCATACAAACTCCGATTGAGGTGATTCAAGATGATCCGTAATGAGGACGAATAGACCTATAACTTCCATTCTTTAAGTTTTTCAATTTGAGGTTGGGAACATGGGTCCTAATGGTCATTTGTGGGACTGATATGTATTAGGAGGCAATCGGAGGGCGTCGGGAATGCACACATGCAAATGTAATGCTCCTGACGATAAAAGATATTGTCCTACATTATAAAACATGAAAATTAGTAAATATAATGATGCTTAATATTAATAAATGATGTATTAGATAAGTTGTATAAGCATACTAAGTACACACAAGAGAGACGAATCGGGCATGTGACGAATGAACGTTGAAAGGTCGTGCCAAGTGTTAAAGAACTTAAAAAGTGTTTCCATTCAATTGAAATGAATATTATAAGATATGGAATGGATTTAATATAAAACCAATAAGTAGTCCTAGCAAGACTTAAGCACTCGAATGAACATCGAGTTTGACTAAGAAGAAATATAGTGAGTTAAAAGTCTAAAGTTAACACAATCAAATTGAACATTATGTATTGATTAATAGGAAGGGTTATAAGATGTAGATTAAAGTTTACATTACAACTACGATACGTTGCTATGTGACTAATAGTTGATGTGAATGATTATATAACTGTGTAGGGCACGTGAAGTACAGATAATTGTAAGTTGTTAAACTATTATTGGTAAACAACGATCAAGGCAAGTCTTTCGCCCTATTTTTTCTATTTGAACTTAATGATTAAGCTGTTTTTAAATCTTTATTGCAAAGAGCATGATGTGTTATATATATGTTGAAAGTATGAAATGTTAAAGTCAATTTATAACTATGTTGATTGACTAAAGCATGCTAATTGAGTAAGGACTTAATCTTTATACCTGTTATATGAACTGTAGCATATATGTTATATGTTGAGCATGTTATTATGTGTTATGTGATGCATGAAAACTGTTAGATTTTGCTAGGCTGTCGAGCTCAACCTTGCAAATAACCACTTTTGTAGGTTAAAGATTTAAGGTAAAGTATGTGCTACTTGAAAGATATGAAACATATGTGATACTTGAAGAATTATATAATTTGACTAAGTTATGATTATTTGAACCATGTTTAAGGTTCCGAACAATGTATAAATGTTGAATTGTAATAACGTTTTGTGATGTAAACTATTGTAGTATTAAAATGATTCTGAGATGTTTAGATGTAAAGGTTGAAGGTTTTGGAAACGAGGATAGTTTGTAATAGAAAATTTTAATTATTCCATAAATTTCAATGGTTGTATTATCGTTTAATGATGTAAAATTAGAGGTTGAATGTATTATTAATGACCGAAGTCGAGAATTAAATTATATGAATTTTGGGGTCGTTACAGTTGGTATCAAAGCTAATAGGTTAGAAACCTTATGTAAGAGTACCTTTGGCTATAACCTTAGAGAAGAGAGGTTAAGATAATGAACGAATAAGATCAAATAGAGTTTGAACAATAAGAAGTACTTTAAGAAATTTATAAATAAGGGATTAAAACATGTGTGAGAGGATTCAAAGAAGAATCTTGCAGAGTTATAAGGAATATGAAAGTGGGGTTACCCAACTCCAATAATAAGGATGTAAGGTGATAATAAATAGACAATGTCTATAAGAAGAGAATGATAAAGAAGTTATGATTAAAAAGTTATAGTTAAGTATGGTACAATTGTACTCTTTAATAGTTAGTGTATTATATCTGGGTTAAACGATTCCTTCATAGAGCGGAGGTATATATGAACTAGCAACTCAGAAACTAGTTTGTTGGTTGTTTGTGGGAAACCACTCAGCGTTCCATATTGAAACTGTTAGAGACTCGATGTGTACCAAGTATAAAAAGTGGATACGTTTGATGAAAATGTGGAACTCGAATGAAATGTTGAGCAATGTAAACGAAGTTAGAAATTCTTAAAGGAAGAATTGTTTTATAAACAAGAGAATTCAAAGAAGAATCTTGAAGAGATATAAAGATAAGATATGGGAGTTGCCTAACTCCAATAGCCAAGATAACGAATAATGATGAATAAACAAAGTCTGTAAGATTAAAAGCATTAATGAAATCGTAAATGATGAAAAAGGGAAAGAAAGAGGATCGTAAAACAAAACGACCACAACTCAAAATATAATTGAGTTCAAGTGAAAGTTAGGAAATAAAACCTAGAATTTGTTGAAGTAATGAATGTAGTAGGAAATATAAAATCTATATTAAGGTATTGTGTTGAAGATATTCAACGATAAATTTTTGAAAAGAGACTTGGTGAAAATCGAGTAAAGAAGATTTCTTTGATTCCGAGGACGGAATCCTTATAAGGAGGGAATGATGTGACAACCCGAATTTTCATAAATTATTAAAATAAGAATTTAATAATTCAAATTATTATATGATTAATGTAACAATCTAGAATTTTAATTGTAATTATAAATATTTATTGAATTATATAAATATTTAATGGATGTGTTTATTGTTGAATAAATATTTGTTTAATTTGATTTGATTTTATTTGGTCAATTATTTGTTTAATAAATAATTAATGGGTTAAAGAAATTAATTGTTATGAGATAATATTCTAATTTAATTTAATAATTAAGTTAGAGAGTTTATAATGATTAAAGGATTTATTCAATAAATTATTATTAGGATTAATTAAATTAAGTATGAAAACTTAATTAAATAAAGTATGATAAATAACTATATTATAAAGGAGTTATTAAAATAAATTAAAGGAGTTTAATTTAGTTTTGCCAAACAAGGCTTAAATATATCAAGTCATTAATTTTTAAAGAGTTTTGTCAAACACAGCCTTATGACTTTTGAATTTTTAAATTTTGAATTTTAATAATATAAATAGAATATATATAATAAATTAAAATAATAAATATAATATATTTATAAGATAATCGTTTATTTTTCTAACTGTTATTATATTTAAGCGTATTAAGGTGTATCAGTTTTCTTCTTACACTTGATTAGTATCAGTTTGGTTTTTACGCTTAAGTTAGCTTGTGATACTAAGAAAAGAGAGAAGAGAATTCAAAAAGAGAGAAGAGCGTCCAGAGAGAATTGAGAGAAAGACAAGTCTGCGATTCTAAAGCAAGTTCTGAGTTTTAGCAAGTAGTGGTCAAGCAAGTGAAGGTATGTTATATAACCCTTAATATATATGTTACGGCATAATTTTTCTTGAGTTTCACTGTGTATAAAATTCTTTACAAATTCTCTGTGAAGTTAAAATTCTCTTGAATTGTTGAATAAACTGAATAATTGCACTTGTAGGTAATTGTAATGCTATAATTTATGTTTAGATAAGGGATTGTATGTTAGTCTCATTTAAAAAGGAAGAAACTATTTGCAGTATATAGATGTTCAAAAATGACTGGTAAAAATACAAGAAATTAATATAATGTAATTGTCTGTAATAGTTTGTTGGTGAATTAATGGTGAAATTGAACACTGAATATATTAACTTGGTAAGAAATGAAGAGATTATAGTTGGAATGGACTAAGTTGATGAATAATAGGAATTTCAGTGTTAAACTTTGTTAAACAACGTCAATAATGGAGTTTGGTTTTAAAACAGTGCTTTCAAGAATTTAGGTTTTCTAAATATCGTTGTTTAGTTATGTTAAACTAGTATATGTATGTTTGGTAACGATTATGTGTAAATTACATAAATTATAAGTGTTAATTTAGATGTTATCAGTGTTAATCAGTCCAGAATTTAGTTGTTTTGTTCTTCGTGGTTGGGTTCAGTAAGTTTTGGCGCCCCAACGCCAAAACCTGCGCCCCAGCTCTGATTTTTGTGCCTCAATGCCAAAAATAGGCCAGAACTTCGCACCCCAGCGCTGAAATTCGCACCCCGTTGACACTGTCTTGAGCCCCAGGGCTGGAATTGTAGTCTAGGTTGGACAGTTTTGACCTCCTGTAGTAAAACGACAATAACTTTTTTATACGAACTCCGATTGAGGTGATTCAAGATGATCCGGAACGAGGACGAATACACCTATAACTTTCGTTCTTTAAGTTGGTCAATTTGAGGATGGGAATGTGAGACCCCAAATTTTATGAATAAAGATTTAAATTTCTCGAAATATTTTTTTTTAAAATTATGGTGTGGATTTGAGATAATGTTATAGTTGTGGATAATATTTATAAATTTTGAAAAGTATGCAAGTTGTTGTATAATATTTGATTGGTCGGGGAATACTTGTTTTAACAGGGAATATTCGTACGACGACACAATCATTGGTGGACCCCACAACGGAATTAATTTCGGATTGAGAAAACGACAAAAATATTTTTATGAAAATAACGGCGGAAGTTTTACTGTTAAAACTGTTGAACTACTCGGTAGTAAAAGTACAATAATACACGTGGTTGCATAGTAGCACACGGTATTGATTATTGATGCTTACATGAGAAGTCACTCATTTTTGTTCAATTATTGCTACAGTAATTGTTGCATAGTATCTCACGTTATTTGATTTAATTATTGTTGATATTTTATATTATTAAATCAATAATTGAGATAACAAAGTTATTAATATTATTATTTATAATATTAACGATGTCTAGAAGTTCTGCTAAGGAGAGGTTTGGTCACCTAATTTGCAAGGCATGATAATAGGAGAAATCCTTATTAGAAAGCCCCTCTTTCCTGGAGCGACACAGTCGATTAATATTGTGAATTATAATAATGATGATAAATGTTGTTAAATATATTGAGGTATCTTTTATGAAGTCACGAAAGTTTATATATATATATATATATATATATATATATATATATAATTTTGTTTTATTAATATTATTAATGTAATAAAACAAAAACTTTTTATATAAAATAGAATACTTTTATAAAGTTATTTTTTTATTAGAAATAATTAGAATATAATATATTTTATTATGCATAGTGTTTTGCATAGTAAAATCTTTCTATATAAAATAGAATATTTTTATAAAGTTATTTGTTTTATTAGATTTTAAATAAAATATATAAATATATATATATATATATATTATATTTTATTGCATAGTATCCTTTCTATTTTCCTATAAATATGATGCTTAGTTAGAATTGAAATCACACCAGAAATTCAGAGAATTCTCTTCTATAATCTAGAGCATATTTCTTTAGAGTTTTAAGAAGCTTTGAGCGTAGTGCAAGTTTTCTTCAAGTATATCCCCATACTACCCGTTGAAGTACTTTCTTTATAAGGTAAGGATATTATTTGTTGTACTTGCGTAAGGGTATTATTTCTTTCATATTCATGAAGAGAGACTTCATTATTCCATTCCTTATTATTACATTGGAATAACTTTTGTATATCTGAAGTACCGCATACATGGTGAAATTCTTTTGTTATTCCATTCCTTATTATTCTGTTGAAATAACCTGTATATGCGAAGTACCGCATATATGGTGAAAGTCTTCTGTTATTCCATTCTTTATTTTTCTGTTGGAATATCCTGTCTGTGCGTATTACGCATGACCTGGTTCCATTATTTATTATTCCGTTGAAATAACCTGTCTGTACGGTCTATCGCATGCCTGGTAAAGTCTTTTGTTATTCCATTCTCTATTATTCAGTTGGAATATCCTGTCTGTGCGTTTACGCATGACCTGGTTCCATTATTTATTATTCTGTTGGAATATCTTGTCTATGCGTTTATGGCTGACCTGGTTCCATTAATTATTATTCTGTTGGAATAACCTGTCTGTGTGGTCTATCACATGTATGGTGATTTCTGTTGTTATTCCATTCTTTATTATTACATTTGGAATATCCTCGCATGGGTCGTAATTTTGCACTCGATTCGCCTCGATTTCTTTATTATTACATTGTTAGAATATCCTGTCTGTTCATTTACGCATGACCTGGTTCCATTCTTTATTATTCTGTTGGGAATAACCTGTCTGTGCAGTCTATCGTACGCATGGCGAATCCTTCTGTTATTCCATTCTTTATTATTCTGTTGGAATAACCTGTCTATGTGGATTACCACATGCATGGTGAATTCTTCAATTATTCCATTCTTTATTATTCTGTTGGAATAACCTGTCTATGTGGATTACCACATGCATGGTGAATGATCCTTTGTATTCATTCTTTATTAAATTGTGAAAATGATCTGTTTACGTGGATTATGATGAAAGTCATAATATAAGCATTGGACTATTGATTATGATGAAAGTCATAATAAAAGCATTGGACTGATAAAAATCATGGGTATATGTAGTATTAGTAAGTGTTATGATGAGTTATGTTGGTTATTATGTGAAAACATAAAAGTTTCTTAGAAATCACAAAGGGTTGAAAATCAGATTTTGGTGAAAATGGAACACGAAATTCAATTGACCATATCTCCTATTATATTTTGAATTTTTTAGTGTGGTCAAGTTTTAGAGTTAGATCTAAGAGTTTTCTAACTTATCCAAGTGGAATCACTTGAAAAGGTGTTGTAGATTTTCGTGTGGAGTGATTTTAGCAAAGGAGTCAAAAAACTACAAAGTACCAAAAAGCTACTGCCCATAAATTTAAAAGGGTTATTTCGGCCATTTAATTTGTGAGAAAAATTCCGGCCTTTTGGGACATGGAAATTTATGGTATAAAGTAGCTCTTGTCCAAAAATGAGTTCATTCCGACTTAAAATGAGCAAGATACGACTATTTCAATATTTAGGTTTTTCGGACGAAAAACGTTATAATTGGAGTTCTATAACTCCGATGACCATGAAATTTAAACTGGAAGCTCACGTTAACATTTGGAAGATCCTGCCAAGATTTGGGAATTTCTGGAGTTAAACTTGAGGTAGCTAATTTCTTAAGGAATTAATTAGAAATTGATTTTTGAAAAATACTTAAGGGAGTTGAAAAATTATAAAAAAAATACTTGTTGTGTATGAAATATATGTATATATGTCTGGACAAAGGATATAAAAATAATAAGTTGATTTGGTAATTTTTCATGAAAATGGTTTAGTTACAAACATATGAGTTAAATATGTTATGTGAAGTTGAAGAATTGGTAAATAGGATTTTAGGGCTTGAAAATTCTATATAAGGTATATGCAGATTTTTGATGAGGAAATTGATCATTGGTGATGAAATATTATGAGTATGGCATTTTTGAATGATTAAATGCATTATTTGGTAAAGTGTAAACAATTGAAATAAATTGTTTATAAGTTTAAGAAGTGATTAAAATATTGTTATAATATTAATAATATGAGATGATGAGTTTATTAAGTGATTGATAATATTTGGATAAATTTAAAGTCTTTAACATATATCCTTGTTTTCGTTTGGTTAATGCTTATATTATTGTCATCATCTTCATGCTTATATTGTGATGAAAGTCATCTTTGGCTTACGTGCATAGATGGACTTGGTATGATTATGATCAAGGATCATTCGGTATAATCATGACCTGTAATGTTGTAAATGATGTGGTAAAAGTCCTCAGTGTCCTGTAGTGCATTGATGGACAATTTTGGGTATGATTATGACCAGGGATTATTTGGCATAGTCATGACCATTGATGATTTAATGAATATCCTTGGCCCGTAGTGCAGGGATGATTCGATGATGTGATTTATTTATTAAGCTGAGTCTCAGCGATAAAAATTGATGAAAATATTTTAAAACATAGAAGATAGTAGATATCATGCTCTACTTGACTCTTCTAATGGATTGCTTATTCCGCTATAGTTAAACTTGATGTCTATTGTATTTTATCAGTTTAACATGGTTAAAGACTAATGATAATTTATTCTACATTATCTTAGTCATAATATTTTTTACTGGGCTAGTTGAGCTCACCCCTTTCTTTCACTGTTCCCTTCAGGAAATGAGAACGTAGCCGGGACTAGTCGGGGAACGGAGTGACAATCCAGATGATAGTATTAGTAGTCCTCACTATTATGTTAAATAGTGTGACAATAAATGTATTGAGGACTCCTTTGAGTGTGGATATTGTCTAGATGACAATATTCTTATTAAAACTATCAATTTATGTGTCGTCATTATTTTTGAAATATTATGATAATTGTATAATTAGTTTGTATTTGTATTTAGTACCTTGTATCCGACGACCCAAGATGGGTGATGTGTACCTATTTTGGGGCCATCCACATTAGATCAAAGCTTAGGATATGATCCCCGGTGAGATGTGAGACAAGAACTAGGAGGGAGAGACAGGAAATTCTTCGCTAGTATGACCTACCTAAGTTTATTTGGTATTTAATTGGTGGAACGAGTATAGGGATAATATGTGATATGTTAATTAACCCTTGTTTTGTGGCAGTATTTGAAAATGGCATCCGAAAATGTTGAGATAAGCAATGAAGCACGTGAGACCGTTGAGACACCTTTAATCACTAACCAAGTTAATGTGATGTCAGACGGAGAAGAAATTAGAGATATCTACGTGGTGAGTGAAGAACTAATAGTTGCACCCGAGCTAGTTGCAGAGGTAGCAGCTGAGAGTGAGGAAGAAGAGAAAGAATAGGAACCTGAGGAGAATTGGTTAAAAGAATTTTATGATCAAAATTTAAAATTACAAAATCGTATTAATGAGTTAGAAGAGCAGGCTGAAGAACGGCAGACGATCGTGGAGCAAAGAGATGTAACAATTCAAAATTGTGTTACCTGATGTGCGATGCTTGAGCAGAAGCACTCTTCGGTAGAGTATAAGATATTAGAGCTGGAATCTGAGAATGCTATGATCAAGGTTCTGATGAAAGAAGAAGAAACTGAACGAATGAGAATAGATGATGCATGGGTAAAAGTCGCACGACGCGTAGATATTATAGAAAAAGACGTCCGATCCAATAAGGCCAAAATAGATGAAATGGATTTTGCTTTTTGGACAACAATTGGGAGAATCCAACATCGAATTCGGAATTACCCTGTGTAGACCGGTCAACCCCAATTCGATATAGATTGGAGAGTAATGATTCGAATCATGGATCAGGAATGTGACGAAGCAATTAAGGGTGAAATGTACTCTACAGCAAAGTTAAGTCCAACTGGGATGTCCCAGACAAGTCAAAATCGGTAGTTTAAGAGAGAGCATTTTTTTGTGACGAGGAACCTGAACAAAGTTATCACAGGTAAGTTAATCATAAACTTTTGTGAAGTCTATACCTTGTTAGATACCGGTTCTACCCACTCTTTTATTTCACCTAGTTGTGTTCAATGTTTGAACTTGGCTCTTGAGAAATTAGACTTTGACTTATCTGTTGAAACTCTATTTAGAGAAACCTTCGTTACATCCATTATTTATAAATCTTGTTTAATTCAAATTGACACTTTCACGTTACCTGTCAATCTTATCTCTTTGAAAATACTTGCATTTGATGTGATTTTAGGAATCGATTGGTTAACTACTCATAATGCCAAAATTGATTATTTTCGTAAGGTTGTTAGCTTTCATATTCCTAACCAACCTGTTATGTGAATTCAAGTAACCAAACCACTAAAGTCAATCATTGTCATATCAAGCCATAAGTAAAAAGCCCCGAGCCTTTCGCTGGTGACTTCCAAGTCTTGGAATACACCGAAGCTAGACTTTCTGTAGGCGACGCCGTGAATGACGATGGTAAGTTGATAAGTATCAATGTGACGTACTATCCAAGTATTGGATGAGAGTCACAGTTTTTAAACGATATTTTTATTGTTAATAAATTTTTTGACGTATTCTTGAAGACTTCTTAGCCAACCCCTAGAGCGTGAAATCAAATTTTGTATTGACCTCAGTACAAAACCCATTTCTAAAACCCTCAAGTATTTCTTTACCCAAAACGAATGTATAATGTGACAAAGATGATGGTTCGAGTTGTTCAAGGTTACGACCATTCAATACCATCGTGGAAAAGAGAACGTGGTAGCTGACTTGTTGAGTAGAAGATCGTATGCGTTTACGAGTGCGAATATACGAACCTATGTAAAGATAACGAATATATGATTAGAACCAACTTTAGTCGATAATGTTAAAGCTGCTAAGGCTATAGACCCGTAGCTAATGAATACGAAGAAGAAGGTTCAAGAGGGCGTTATTTTAAAAGTAAGAGTTACTGAAGAGAGGAAATCTCAACCCTCGATTTTATTGGCCCATTTTTAATCCTCGATCGAGTAGGAACTGTAGCCTATAGACTCGCTTTGCCGCCAAGTATGTCTCGTGTTCATAACGTTTTTCACATATTGATGTTGAGTAAATATGTGGATGACCCGAACCACGTTATTAAATTAGAACTAAACGAGATAGCAGAAGATTTAACGTATGAGGAGATACGTGTTAAACTCTTGGATAAGAAGGATCGTATTCAACACTCAAAGGTTATACCTCAAGAGTTAGAATCTGAAATAAAGTCAAGGTATCCTCACCAGGTATGTGCGTAAATTTCGAGGGCAAAATTTCATAATGAGGGGAGATTGTGAGACCCCAAATTTTATGAATAAAGATTTAAATTTTTCAAAATATTTTTTTAAAATTATGGTGTGGATTTGAGATAATGTTATAGTTGTGGGTAATATTTATAAATTTTGAAAAGTATGCAAGTTGTTGTATAATATTCGATTGGTCGGGAAATATTTGTTTTAACAGGGAATATTCGTACGACGACACAATCATTGGTGGAACCCACAACAGAATTATTGTCGGATTGAGAAAATGATAAAAATATTTTTATGAAAATAACGGCGGAAGTTTTACTGTTAAAACTGTTGAACTACTCAGTAGTAAAAGTACAATAATACACGTGGTTACATAGTAGCACACGGTATTGATTATTGATGCTTACGTGAGAAGTCACTCATTTTTGTTCAATTATTGCTACAGTAATTGTTGCATAGTATCTCACGTTATTTGATTCAATTATTTTCGATATTTTATATATTATTAAATCAATAATTGAGATAACAAAGTTATTAATATTATTATTTTCAATATTAACGATGTCTAGAAGTTCTGCCAAGGAGAGGTTTGGTCACCTAATTGCGCGCCAATAGGGAGAAATCCTTATTGGAAAGCCCCATCTTTCCTAGGAACGACCTGGTCGATTAATATTGTGAATTATAATAATGATGATAAATGTTGTTAAATATATTGAGGTGTCTTTTTATAAAATCACAGAAGTTTATATATATATATATATATATATATTGTTTTATTAGTATTATTAAAGTAATAAAACAGAAAAGCTTTTTATATAAAACAGAATACTTTTATAAAATTATTTGTTTTATTAGACAATAATTAGAATATAATATATTTTATTATGCATAGTGTTTTGCATAGTAAAATCTTTTTTATATAAAACAGAATACTTTTATAAAATTATTTATTTTATTAGACAATAATTAGAATATAATATATTTTATTATGCATAGTGTTTGCATAGTAGCTGCATAGTATTTTTCTATTTTCCTATAAATATGATGCTTAGTTAGAATTGAAATCACACCAGAAATTCAGAAAATTCTCTTCTATAATCTTGAGCGTATTTCTTTAGAGTTTTAAGAAGCTTTGAGCGTAGTACAAGTTTTCTTCAAGTATATCCCCGCCCTACCCATCGGAGTAATTTCTTTATAAGGTAAGGGATATTATTTGTTGTACTCATAAGGGGTATTATTTCTTTCATATTCATGAAGAGAACTTCTGTTATTCCATTCCTTATTATTCTGTTGGAATAACCTGTATATGGGAAGTACCGCAAACATGGTGAAATTCTTTTGTTATTTCATTCCTTATTATTCTGTTCGAATAACCTGTATATGCGAAGTACCGCATACATGGTGAAATTCTTCTGTTATTCCATTCTTTATTATTCTCGTTGAATATCACACGCATGCGTATTCGCATGACGATTCTATTATTTATTATTCGCTGCAATATCTTGTGCTGCGTTTATGCCTCGACTGGTTCCATTAATTATTATTATGTTGAATAACTCGTCTGCATGCGCTTATCATCGCATGCATGGTGATTTCTCTTGTTATTTCATTCTTAATTATTCTGTTGAAATATCATGTCGGTGCGAATTTTGTCTGACCTAGTTTCGTTCTTTATTATTCTGTTGGAATATCCTGTCTGTGTGTTTACGTATGACCAAGTTCCGTTCTTTATTATTCTGTTAAGAATAACCTGTCTGTGAAGTCTATCGCACGCATGGTGAATCCTTCTGTTATTCCATTCCTTATTATTATGTTGGAATAACCTGTCTATGTGGATTACCACATGCATGGTGAATTCTTCAGTTATTCCATTCTTTATTATTATGTTGGAATAACCTGTCTATGTGGATTACCACATGCATGGTGAATGATCCTTTGTATTCTTTATTTATTAAATTGTGGAAATGATCTGTTTACGTGGATTATGATGAAAGTCATAATATAAGCATTGGACTGTTGATTATGATGAAAGTCATAATAAAAGCATTGGACTGATGAAAATCATGGGTATATGTAGTATTAGTAAGTGTTATGATGAGTTATGTTGGTTATTATGTGAAAACATGAAAGTTTCTTAGAAATCACAAAGGGTTGAAAATTTGATTTTGGTGAAAATGGAACATGAAATTCAATTGACCATATCTCCAATTATATTTCAAATTTTTGACTGTGGTTAAGTTCTAGAGTTATATCTATGAGTCTTCTAACTTATTCAAGTGGAATCACTTGAAAAGGTGTTGTAGATTTTCGTGTGGAGTGATTTTAGCAAAGGAGTCAAAAAACTGCAAAGTACCAAAAAGCTACTGCCTAGAAATTTAAAAGGGTTGTTTTGGCCATTTAATTTGTGAGAAAAATTCCGCTCTTTTGGGACATAAAAATATATGGTATAAAGTAACTCCTGTCCAAAAATGAGCTCATTCCGACTTAAAATGAGCAAGTTATGACAATTTTAATATTTAGGTTTTTCCGACAAAAAATGCTATAACCGGAGTTCTATAACTTAGATGACCATGAATTTTAAACTGGAAGCTCACGTTAACATGTGGAAGATCCTGCCAAGATATGGGAAGTTCTGGAGTTAAACTTGAGGTAGCTAATTTCTTAAGGAATTAATTAGAAATTAATTTTTGAAAAATACTTAAGGGAGTTGAAAAATTATAAAAAAATACAAAATATATGTATATATGTCTGGACAGAGGATAGAAAAATAATAAGTTGATTTGATAATTTTTCATGAAAATGGTTTAGTTATAAATATATGAGTTAAATATGTTATATGAAGTTGAAGAATTGGTAAATAGGATTTTAGGGCTTGAAAATCCTATATAAGGTATATACAGATTTTTTATGAGGGATTTGATCATTGGTGATGAAATCTTATGAGTATGGCATTTTTGAATGATTAAATGTATTATTTGGTAAAGTGTAAACAATTGAAATAAATTGTTTATAAGTTTAAGAAGTGATTAAAATATTGTTATAATATTAATAATATGAGATGATGAGTTTATTAAGTGATTGATAATATTTGGATAAATTTAAAGTCTTTAACATTTATCCTTGTTTTCGTTTGGTTAATGCTTATATCATTGTCATCATCCTCATGCTTATATTGTGATGAAAGTCATCTTTGGCTTACGTGCATAGATGGACTTAGTATGATTATGATCAGGGATCATTCAGTATAATCATGACCTGTAATTTTGTAAATGATGTGGTAAAAGTCCTCAGTGGCCTGTAGCGCATTGATGGATAATTTTTGGTATGATTATGACCAGGGATTATTCGGTATAGTCATGACCATTGATGATTTAATGAATATCCTTCGCTCGTAGTGCAGGGATGATTTGATGATGTTGTTTATTTATTAAGCTGAGTCTCAGCGATAAAAATTGATGAAAACATTTTAAAACATAAAAGATAATAGATATCATGCTCTACTTGACTCTTCTAATGGATTGCTTCTTCCGCTACAGTTAAACTTGATGTCTATTTTATTTTATCAGTTTAACATGGTTGAAGACTAATGATAATTTATTCTGCATTATCTTAGTCATAATATTTCTTACTAAGCTAGTTGAGCTCACCCCTTTCTTTCACTGTTCTCTTCAGGAAATGAGAACGTAGCCGGGACTAGTCGGGGAACAGAGTGACAGTCCAGATAATAGTATTAGTAGTCCTCACTATTCTGTTAAATAGTGTGACAATAAATGTATTGAGGACTCCTTTGAGTGTGGATATTGTCTAGATGACAACTCAATTTATGTGTCGTCGTATTTTGCACGACTATTATATAATTAGTTTGTATTTGTATTTAGTACCTTGTATCTGACGACCCAAGATGGGTGATGTGTACCTATTTTGGAGGCGTCATGGGGAACATGGGTCAAAATGGTCATTTATGGGACTGATATGTATTAGGAGGCAATCAGAGGGCGTCGGGAATGCACACATGCAAATGTAGTGCTCCTGACGATAAAAGATGTTGTCCTACGTTATAAAACATGAATATTAGTAAATATAATGATGCTTAACATTAATAAATGATATGTTAGATAAGTTGTATAAACATACTAAGTACACACAAGAGAGACGAATCGGGTATGTGACGAATGAACGTCGAAATGTCGTGCCAAGTGTTAAAGAACTTACAAAGAGCTTCCATTCAATTGAAATGAATATTATAAGATATGGAATGGACTTAAGCAAGATATGGAATGGACTTAAGCAAGACTTAAGCACTTGAATGAACTTCGAGTTTGACTAAGAAGAAATATAGTGAGTTATAAGTCTAAAGTTAACACAGTCAAATTGAACATTGTGTATTAATTAATAGGAAGGTTTATAAGATGTAGATTAAAGTTTACATTACAACTACGATACGTTGCTATGTGACTAATAGTTGATGTGAATGATTGTATAACTGTGTAGGGCACGTGAAGTACAGATAATTGTAAGTTGTTAAACTATTATTGGTAAACAACGATCAAGGCAAGTCTTTCAGTTCCTATTTTCTATTTGAGCTTGATGATTAACTGTTTTAAATCTTTTATTGCAAAGTGAAAGTAGTATGCACATAAGCCAATCATGTTTGATGATAAAGAATATACTTTGTAACAATCTTATTCATTTATTAATAAAAGTTATTAATTAAAGGCTTTTAATTATCTACATGATGCTGTTTTATAATATGTGATAAACCCATACTTTTAAGCAATGCTTTTAGAATAATGATGATGATCATTCTAATGAGATCTAAATTCTTAGAAAGCTTAAAACTAAAATAGTTCCCAATCGTTGGATTACTAAATTGGGGATTAGTGAATCCAGATAGATTGGTACATACGTTGCTTGCTCATTGGATGAGGATGATTGATCTCATGATCATTTGTGTGGAGACACTAAAGCAATTATGTAGGTGCTTATTAGAGAATAAGTTCACTGAACGTGGCTCGCTAAGGAATACCTAATGGAGTTTTACTTGCATGTCAATAGGAATTCATGTAGTGATAGTAGTACAAGTGATCCTTTGACTTGAGATCATCATAGTATCTTGTGTATGATGAGTTATACTTTGACTTATTCCATAAGACCCTTAAGGTATATCAAAGGGTATCCTTGGGTATAATAAGTTGTACATGGAGATAATGTATGATCAATAAATAATCTACCACTTCTAGTAAAAGAAGAGAAATGTCACATGTGATTCGATAAATGACAACTCAAGAGTCCTCGGGTTATAAGGCGAAATGAAATTAGAAAGGAGTTTCTAATTTGCATTATTTGGAGTTGTGCATTTAAGAGTCAAAATACATATAATTAAATAAAATAAGACTTGACAATAATTTCATGTCTTATATTTAATTGGGACATTGAATGGTGGAAGGATTGAATTGTACGGTAACTATTTACTCAAAGGTTCTTTTATAATTAATGTTGAAATCTATATTATCTGGAAAGTCGTTGATCGCTAGGGAGGCTTATCCCTATTGTAGAATAAATATTATTTATTTAAATAAATTAATAATATAAATTATTTATTTAAATAAGATTAGAATTGTTCTAATTGATTTATTCACAACCGGTTTAATATGGAGAACCTAAAGGGTCACACCATAAAAGGAAGAATAATTATTTAAGAAGTAAATGACATAATCGTAATAATAAATTAAGTATATTTAATTTAATCTATGGTGATAAAATAAACTAAATAGCTTAATATTTATTATTTAATATTTTGGAAAATGTAAAATATAAATTAATAAGAGGAGTCTTATTATTATTACAATTATTATTATTTAATTCCTAAAGGAGTTTGAGAATTAATTAATAAAAGTACTCTTATTTATTCCTAATAAGATTAGGAGGTAAATTAATTAAATGATTTTAATTAATTATTCCTAATAAGATTTGGAGCATAATTAATTAAAAGAATTTAATTAATTAAAATAAAACCCAATTCCTTAATTGTTAAGGAGGGTTGCCCACATCTATAAATAAGAGGAGTCTTATTATGGGTGAGGTGGTTGACGTATTCATAGAATACGTAATTTCAATAGTTGGTAGAGTACACCCTTTTCTATGAGATATAGAAAAACAAGGGTTTTGCCAAATACCCATCTTCTTGAATCCTTCTTCTTCTTTGGTGGATCACCTCCAGAGGCCAAACACTTGGGTGGCTAACATTGATCAAAGGAAGTAACCAAACCCGGTGGATTCAAGTTGAACGCGAAATGGATTGGAGGTGAAGATGTACTTGAGGAAGCTCGAATCTTCAAGGGTATGATTCTTGTTCTTTCTTTTTCGTTTAATTAATAATTATGCATAAAGGGTGATCCGGGTATATGGTTTGTAAAATTTTAAAATCCTATTTTACCACGTTTCTGCTTAATTTGTGCAATTTGATTGCGTTCATGAATATTACAAACCTAACAGTGGTATCAGAGCCAAACCCTTATACAAATTATTAATTATTTAATTTGATATGTATATTGATATGTGTTTAGAACAATTTAATTGGGCATAATTTTATTGTATAAAATTTAAACAAAAAAAAAATCGGAAATCAAAAGCTGTTGCGGAACTGTTATTTTATTCGCAATTGTTGCGGAAATTTATTTCGGACATCTTTGGAAATTCGTGGAAGCCTGTTAAGTGTTAAGGTGATGATTATATATATATATATATATATATATATATATATATATATAAAATTCGATTGGGGTCGTGAATCACTTACTGTAAATATATATGATTAAGTGTCAAGGAAGTTAATATGATAACTTTATTAAAGTTACAAAGTTATTTCCTCCCTTGTGCTTTCTTTCCAAAAAGGTTTGATTATATATAAATATATATATATATATTAACGTAATATATATATATATAATATTAAAATTAATAATTTTATAATTAAAATAAAAAAGTTTATTTTAATATTAAAATAAAAGAGTTTATTTTAATTTTAAAATTATATTTCATGTTAACTAATTAGAGTTAGAGTTGGAATTGGATTCCATGATAACTAATTAGAGTTGATATTGGATTCCATGTTTCCTTAAATAAAGGAGTTTATTTAGATAAGAAATAAGATTTCATATTATTCAAAATAAAAGAGTTTATTTGTGAATAGGAAAGTGAATCCATCTTTCCTTAAATAAAGGAGTTTATTTAGATATGAAATAAGATTTCATATTATTCAAAATAAAATAGTTTATTTGTGAATAGGAAAGATAATCCGTGTTTCCTTTAATAAAAGTTTTTTTTTACTTGAATTGATTCCACAATTAATTAAAATAAAGGAGTTTATTTTGATTAAAGATTTTGATTAAAATAAAATAGTTTATTTTATTCATAATAGGATAAATTAAAATAAAAGAGTTTTATTTTTGATTTAAATTTAGATTAAAATAAAGGAGTTTATTTTGATTCAAAATTAGATTTTATACTAACAAAATTTGCCCATTAAATGATATCAATATATATATTGAATGTTTAATATTTATGAGATGAATGTTATTTATTGATACATATGATGATGTGTATGATAATAAATGTGATTGATTATGGACTATTGACCAATGTGATTGGATTTTATTTTAGTTGAATGGATGAATGTATGAGTTTTATTAAATGGGGTCTGCGTGCCTCGTCTTCTTTAATTTTTTTTCTTAATGTAAATTCTATCTCACTCCTATGTACTTCCCCTTTACTGCTGATCAAGGTTTCTATTTATTTTAAATAGTTTTGAAATAGGAATAGTTAGAATTAATTTTAAAAAATTAGAGATCAAGAGAAGCGAGAGCGCTTGAAGACCCGCTGTAATCGAGCCCCCTAAGTTTAAATGTAATAGTTATATTTAAATATTAATTCTTGCACCCCTAGGTTTGACCTTTTAGTTCACTTGGTGGCTCTAGTGAACCAAACTAGAATAAAAGTCCATAATTAATACGGGTAGAATATAGTATTCTATATGTGCATGCTTATACTATATATATTATATATTATGCAAACATGTTTAGCATGTTAATTAATATATTGGCGTGTTTTTTATATATATATGTGCATGCGCTAAAAAGAGATGAGACAAATTAATAACAAACCCCACAAATTTTTTTATATTAAGTCCTAAGCATTCAAAGATATTTGGAATATCGAACGTCGCCTTCTAGCATGATAAAAATTAATAGAGTATTAAATATTTAATATGAGTTTGTTATGTCACCACAAGGCAAGTATTAAGTATTTAAGATGTTAATTTATCACATTTGATGCTTATAAAGAAAATTGAACAATATTGTTTTGTTGTGTCACCACAAGGACAATATTTTTCTTTTTTGAATATATTGAGTGCTAGGTTGGACTTAACTTGGATAATTTTTATTCGGATGTGCCACCACTTGATCAAAATAATCTAAGAGGCAAAATACAAGGAGTTACATAGTTGATGTAATTGACAAGAGTTGTCTACCTATTTATTTATATATAGTTTGTTGTGTCACCACAAGGCTATATACATTTGAAATGGGATCCTTATTCTCACTAGCAAATCTTTAATTAGATATTGCCGAACTATATATATTGATGGTAATATAGTTTGAAGAAAATAGTGGGAGATACCAATTTAAAACAAGACCTAATTTATTTTGGTAATTAATAAAAGAATGTATGATAAAATATTGTTAATTACAAATTCATTTACAGAATTTTACAATGTCTAAATTACTATCACTGCGAAACATATTAGATGTTAATTAATCGGACCGAATTAAACGGATTGGTTAAGGAATTTGAGAATAGTTCTCATGGCTGAAAAGTTATCTTATGTCCTTAATAGGCGTAACCCTGTAATGGTTGCAGACAATGCCTCTGAGGAAGAGATTGCTACTTTTAGAAAGTGGCAAGATGATGCACAGTTGGCTCAATGCATCATGTTCGTATCCATGAGTAACAAGCTTCAAATACACTGAAACTATGGATACTCCTACTATACTCCCGCACGTCAAGTAGTTGATGGTGAGGAAAGTAGGACTGATAGATATCAGATATCTAAGGAGCTCGTCCGATCTAGAATGACCGATGACACTACAGTACAGACACATGTCCTAAACATGATCAATTAGATTGAACAATTAGGATAACGGGTTTGGTCATGGATGGGGAGTTGTGCGAAGGTTTGATCTTGCACTCACTCCCGGACTCCTTTCACAATATGAATAAGCTAGATATCAGCCTCGTTGATTTGCTTAACATATTGAAAAATGTTGAGAGTCACTTTCCAACCAAGAAATACCTTGTCTTACTGGTAGGGGCCAAAGGATCTTCTGAAAAGAAGAACGGTTCAAAGAAAATAAATAGAAAGGCATAAACAAAGGATAATAAGAACAAAACTGATGCGAATAGCAAAAAAGTTTGCTTCCAATGCAATAAGCTTGGACACTGGAAAGAAACTGTAAGAAGCATCTTGCAGAGGATAACCAGAAGAAACTTAGTGAAGTTTCGGTTACAAATATAATTTTGTTCATGATTTAAAATAAATTTTTCTTTAAGTCAAGGTTCTACTTGGGTATTGGATACCGACTTTGGTTATCATAAATATTAATTTATGAAGGGACCAAGAAGAAGTAGAAAGCTAAACAAAGATAAGTAATCCTATGTCTGGTAAATGAAGCAAAGGTTGCTACATTAGCCATAGGAACTTATTGTTTAGCATTGCCTACGGGCAAGTCTATAAAGTGAATAATTTGCTATTGTATTCCAGTTCTCGTTATATACATTATTTTCATTTTGTTGTTGGACAATGAAATTTGGTATTATAATTAAGAACAATTGTTGTTCTATTTATAATAATAATGTTTTATGTAGAACTGGAATATTACTTAATGGATTTTGTATACTTGACTTACGTGAAAATAATTTTGTTAATTGAACAAACTAGTATATGAAAAGGAGATGATCATTTAAAGAGTTGAATGTATATATTTGCTGAAATACAAGTGTGAATTATTTGAAAGGTTCAAAGAATTCAGAAGTGAAACAAATTGGCAAAGTATTAAGATTCTTTGATTAGATCAAGGAATAAATACTTGTGCAATAAGTTTTTAGATCATCTCAAATGGTTTTCTAACAATGGACGCCTCCTGATACGCAATAATTGATTGATGTATCTGAAAGGAAAAATTATACCTTGTTGGACATGGTGCGGTCTATAATGATTTTACCGACATTCCAGTATCCTTCTATGATAATGTCCTAGAAATGGCAGTATATCTACGAAAAGGTAACCTCAAAATCCGGCCCCAAGACTCCATAAAAGTTATGGATAGGGAGGATTCCTAATCTTAAGTATGTTAAGATAAGGGGTTGTCCAACTTATCTGAAAAAGTTTCAAAGGATAAGCTTGGGGCAAGATTTGACAAATACAGATTTGTGGGACATCCTAAAGTAAGTTTAAGGTATATGTTCTATAATCTTACTTAGTAAAAGGTGTTTGTTGTGAAACACGCTGCCTTCTAAGATAAAGGTGTTTATCATTGAAAGGGCTAGTGGGAGGATAATAGAATATTGAAGAGTTCAAGAACCACAAAACAATATAAGTCAAATAAGAGGAACCTGTAGATGGGCCTATTGTACCACAACTGAATCGTAAATTTGGAATAGTACCGAAGATACCTGGGAGGTATGGATTCATCATAGATGATGATGATGAGGTACACATCATAGAAGATGATGATCCAGTTACATACGATGAGGTAAGATTTGTAGAAACTCAGAGAAATAGATTGAAGCAAGCTTCTCAAAAATGGAACATTCGTTTTGATGAGACAATCAAAAGAGTTTGATTTTATCAAAAACAAGAATGAACCTAGTGTGTACAAAAGGGTCAGTGGTAGAGTCGTGACATTCCTAGTATTATATGTTGATATATTACGGATAAGGAATGACATACTAATGCTATAATAAGTAAAGATAAAGTTGTCTAAACATTCCTCCATGAATGATTTGGGAAGAGTATCGTAATTGGGGATAAAAATCTATATAGATAGATTTAAAAGGATGCTCAGCTTAACCCAAGGAATGTATAATCATTTGATGCTAAAGTCGTTTAGCATGTCAAATTCCAAGAGTTGTCTCATGTTGATGAGACATGGAGTGTATCTCTCTTAATAGTCCTCATTGACTCCTGAAAAGAGAGATCGCATGAGTGACAATCATGTATGCAATGAAATATACGAGACTTGATGATAATCAGTCATATTCTAAAGAAGATCATTGTTAGACAGTGAAAAACATCTTAAAGTACTTAATCGGCACTAAGGATGTGATTCAAAATTTATGGTGGGTCTAAATTAAAACTAGAGGGCTTAACAGACTCACGTTTTTCAGACAGTCCAAGACGACAGAAAATCCACTTTAAGGTAAAGCTTTATCTTGAATAGTAGTGCAGTGAATTGGAAAGGTTCCAAACAACAAAGAGTTGCTGGTTTAGTGATAAAGACAAAGTATATAGCTGTAAATGAAGCTGCAAGTTGATTGTTTGGATAAAAAATTCATTACAGAACTAGGAATAGTTCCTAAGTCTCATTTTGGATCTAAACATGTGTTGTGGCACTTTCATTTGATTATAGGAATCGTTGAAAGATGGGAAATCATTATAGAGATAGTGAACTCTGAAGAACAACATTACATATCCATTAACTAAAACTTATCCAACAGCAGGATAATCGTCACTTAGAGAAGAAGGGTAGGAGATACCATGGCGATTGGCTTTAGTTCAAGTGGGAGATTGAAAGTAATATGCACACAAGCCAATCATGTTTGATGATAAAGCATATACTTTGTAACAATCTTATTCATTTATTAATAAAAGGTATTAATTAAAGGCTTTTAATTATCTACATGATGCTGCTTTATAATATGTGATAAACCCATACTTTTAAGCAATGCTTTTAGAATAATGATGATGATCATTCTAATGAGATCTAAATTCTTAGAAAGCTTAAAACTAAAATAGTTCCCAATCGTTGGATTACTAAATTGGGGATTACTGAATCCAGATAGATTGGTACATACGTTGCTTGCTCATTGGATGTGGATGATTGATCTCATGATCATTTGTGTGGAGACACTAAAGCAAGTATGTAGGTTCTTATTAGAGAATAAGTTCACTGAACGTGGCTCGCTAAGGAATACCTAATGGAGTTTTACTTGCTCGTCAATAGGAATTCCTGTAGTGATAGTAGTACAAGTGATCCTTGACTTGAGATCATCATAGTATCTCTGTATGATGAGTTATACTTTGACTTATTCCTTAAGACCCTTAGGGTATATCAAAGGGTATGCTTGGGTATAATAAGTTGTACATGGAGATAATGTATGATCAATAAAGAATCTACCACTTCTAGTAAAAGAAGAGAAATGTCCTATGTGATTCGATAAATGACAACTCAGTAGTCATTGGCTAAGGCAGAATGAAATTAGAAAGGAGTTTCTAATTTGCATTATTTGGAGTTGTGCATTTAAGAGTCGAAATACATATAATTAAATAAAATAAGACTTGACAGTAATTCCATGTCTTATATTTAATTGGGACATTGTATGGTGGAAGAAATTGTACGGTAACTATTTACTCAAAGGTTCTTTTATGATTAATGTTGAAATCTATATTATCTGAAAAGTCATTAATCGCTAGGGAGGCTTATCCCTATTGTAGAATAAATATTATTTATTTAAATAAATTAATAATTTAATATATTTATTTAATTAAGATTAAAATTGTTCTAATTGATTTATTCACAACCGGTTTAATATGGAGAACCTAAAGGGTCACACCATAAAAGGAAGAATAATTATTTAAGAAGTAAATTGCATAATCGTAATAATAAGTTAAGTATATTTAATTTAATCTATGGTGATAGAATAAATTAAATAGCTTAATATTTATTATTTAATATTTTGGAAATGTTAAATATAAATTAATAAGAGGAGTCTTATTATTATTATTACTATTATTATTATTTAATTCCTAAAGGAGTTTGGAAATTAATTAATAAAAGTACTCTCATATATTCCTAATAAGATTAGGAGGAAAATTAATTAATAGATTTTAATTAATTATTCCTAATAAGTTGGGAGCATAATTAATTAAAAGAATTTAATGAATTAAAATAAAACCCAATTCCTTAATTGTTAAGGAGGGTTGCCCACATCTATAAATAAGAGGAGTCTTATTATGGGTGAGGTGGTTGACATATTCATAGAATACGTAATTCCAATAGTTGGGAGAGTACACCCTTTTCTATGAGAGATAAAAAAACTAGGGTTTTGCCAAATACCCATCTTCTTGAATCCTTCTTCTTCCTTGGTGGATCACCTCTAGAGGCCAAACACTTGGGTGGCTAACATTGATCAAAGGAAGGAAGCAAACCCGGTGGATTCAAGTTGAACGCGAAAAGGATTGGAGGTGAACTTGTACTTGAGGAAGCTCGATTCTTCAAGGGTATGATTCTTGTTCTTTCTTTTTCGTTTAATTAATAATTGTGCATAAAGGGTGATCCGGGTATATGGTTTGTAAATTTTTAAAATCCTATTTTACCACATTTTCGCTTAATTTGAGCAATTTGATTGCATTCATGAATATTACAAACCTAACACAAAGAGCATGATGTTTTATATATATGTTGAAAGTATGAAATGTTAAAGTCAATTTATAACTATGTTGATTGAGTAAAGCATGCTAATTGAGTAAGGACTCAATCTTTATACATGTTATATGAACTGTAGCGTGTATGTTATATGTTGAGCATGTTATTATGTGCTATGTGATGCATGAAAACTGTTAGATTTTACTGGGCTGTCGAGCTCAACTTTGCAAATAACCACTTTTGCAGGTTAAAGATTTAAGGTAAAGTATGTGCTACTTGAAAGATATGAAAGATGTGATACTTGAAGAAATATATACTTTGGCTAAGTTATGATTATTTGAACCATGTTTAAGGTTCCGAACAATGTATAAATGTTGAATTTTAATAACATTTTGCGATGTAAACTATTGTTGTATTAAAATGATTCTGAGATGTTTAGATGTAAAGGTTGAATATTTTGGGAACGAGGATAGTTTGTAATAGAAAATTTTAATTATTCCACAAATTTCAATGGTTGTATTATTGTTTAATGATGTAAAATTAGAGGTTGAATGTATTATTAACGACCGAAGTCGAGAATTAAATTGTATAAATTTTTGGGTCGTTACATTTGGTTGTTGGGAAAAGTGGCTGATTTTTAGTGGGCCCCACTTGTGGTGGCTGAATTTTTTTTCAAAGAAGTGTGCGTAGAAAAAAAATATTTATTATTTTATTAATTTAGTCTCCTTTGGCGTTCTAGCATTTTCCTATTAAAAGGCGCTTAAGTTAGAATTGAAAATCACAACAGAAACATAAGTTTTCTCTATCTATATTATCGAGCGTATTTTTGTGAGTATTTAGATACTTTGAGAGTTACTATTCAGTGCAGGTTTCCTTTGGCTTTACATCCGATATTCTAGTCAGAAATACTGCTCTTTTGAGGTAAGGGATTGTAAGGGTTATTATGTTTTTCAGTTTCGTAATTTTTCCGACCCTCAAAACTTCTGGAAAAAATTAAAATGATAATTTGATGAGTTTTCTAAATTGTGTCCAAAAATGGCGAATTTTTGGATGTATAGATTATGAGTTATGAATTTTATGGGAAAAAACCATTTTAAAAGTGAACCCTTATAACTCCTTGTGGTTAACTCCAAAATTGGTGAAATATTTATTGGGAGTACATGTATATAACAACAATATACTTTGTAAATTTTGAAATTTTTGGACAAAAGTACAGTTTATGATAAATGTCTAAATATTCGGAAGTTTTGGTCATATAAAAAATAGTAAATACATTTTAAAAATTCCGAGAAAAATATATGTTTAATATGGGACTATATTCTGCTAAATCTAAGAAAAGAAAATTTTCTGGGACTGATTTGGTATTTTTCATGAAAACGGACTCGTTATGAGTAAATGAATTAAATATATTATGTGAAGTAAGAAAATTGGAAAATAGGATTTTTATGGCTTGAGAATCCTATATAAGGTATATGCGGATTTTTGATGAGGGTTTTGGTTATTGGTGATGAAATCTTATGAGTTTGACATTTTAGGATGATTAAATGCATTAATTAGTAAAGTGTAAACAATTAAAATAAAATGTTTATAAGTTTAAGAAATGATTAAAATATTGTGGTAATATTACTAATATTAGATTATGAGATTATTAAGTGATTTATAACATTTGGATTAAGGTGTTATGAAATCATTGATTTAAAATATTATTTAATAATTAATAATATTAGTAAATAAATTTAATGTTATTATATAATGAATAATATTAAATGGAGTTTATAATATAATGAATAATATTATTATCTTCGTTAAATATTCGTTGAAATATTATTTTATGTTCAAATCATTTTTGATATAATATTATTCTTGAATTTTACTCCACAAAGCAGTATCATATTGACAATTTGGATATTATTGAATTCTGGATAAATTAAATTGTTAAAGTCTTTAAAATTTTATCCTTTATCTCATGTGATTGGTTCTTTATATCATTGTCATGATCATCATGTTTATATTGTGATGAAAGTCATCTCTGGCCCGTAGTGCATAGATGGATTGTTGTTTATTGGTTTTACAATTGTATGCCTTTGGCCTGTAGTACAAAGAAGAACTGTTGATTGATATCTTTGGCCTGTAGTGCAAAGATGACCTGTTGTTGAATATCTTTGGCCCGTAGTGCAAAGATAACCTGTTGTTGAATATCTCTAGCCCGTAGTGCAAAGATGATCTGTTGTTGAATATCTTTGGCTTGTAGTGCAAAGATGACTTGTTGTTGAATATCTTTGGCCTGTAGTGTAAAGATGACCTGTTGTTGAATATCTTTGGCCTGTAGTGCAAAGATGAACTGTTAATGAATATCTTTGGCCTGTAGTGCAGAGATAAACCTATTAGTATGATTATGAACAGGAACTGTGATTTGTTATAACCATGATATTTGATGTTTTAGTTAAAGACATGTGATGAAAATTATCTTCGTCTTGGATGAGAAAAGGAATTTAAAACCACAAATATGATTATGAGTTATTCAAATGATTGTGGACATGAATTGTTGATTGATATTACAGGGATTAAACATTGTTGGTGGACTTTTAACATGGAGAAGATAATAGACTTTATGGTCTATTTGACTCTTCTAATGGATTTCTCATTCCGCTGCAACTATGGTTGAAAAGTTTTATCATCTACCATATGTTCTAAATCTCTGATTTATTACTGACGAAGGCTATTGATAATTTAATTATCTTTAGTCATGATATTCTTTACTGGCCTATTTGTGCTCACCCTTTTGCTTCACAATTCCTTTCAGGTAATAAAAGTGTAGCTGGGTCGAGCGGGGATAACAGGGGAATAAAACGGTGGTCTATAGTTGTTAAGGTTCTCCTTAAATAGTATGGAATTAATTTTATTAAGAACATTATATAAGTGTGTTATATTTTATACGTCATTTAATAGTTATATTTGGTGAATCAAATAGGGTGAGGTGAACCCAATGTTGGAATGGTGTTTTGCTACTATCATACAAGATGTCTAATGACATACAACCTCGTGTTATCATAAGACAGGGTTATGCACATCCACTTGCTGAGTATATCTACGAGCACTACCTATATAATCTTGGAGTTTGGTTGAAATATAATTTTCAATTACAGACAGTGGAGAGAGTTATATGTCAAGAGAAGACTCACCATTGGAAAGAACATGATAGTAATCTTCTCGTTTTTCTTTGGGGTCTATTGGGTCAACCAAGGATAATTCTGTGGACATATGATATCTATCATAACCTAGACGCATGGCCTCCCATGAACGAAGGTTTCCTTAAGCACTTCCCAAATATTTTAATTTCTAAAACAGTTATTGATTGTACCTTTATGTAAGGTGCCATTGTGACGTGCTATCCAAGGGTGGGATGAGAGTCACAGTTGGTATTTATTTGTATCAAAACTCACAACATATGTGTTGTTGTATTTTGCACGACAATTGTAGTAATAAAGTTGTAGTTGTTTTCTGTACCATGTATTTGGCGACTCAGAATAGGTTGGATGGATTGGACCTATTTTGGGGGCATCACAAAAAACATTTTAGAGAACGAATCCAGTGAGATAAAATGATAATGTATAGAGATTCATACTTTAGATAACTCAAGTTTAAAAATACTCCATAATAAACCATAATAGAGTAAACTTCAAGAATAAAGATAAAAAAAACATAGATACAATCAAAGATAGTATCCATAATAGACATTTGGGACAAAGAAGAGAAAATTTCATTTTTCGGTGAATAGTGTCGTATACGTGAATAGTAACCCCGACACAAAAAGGTAGAAATTCCACAATAAAACTCATATCAATAATTCGGCATAATGATATTGAAGAAAATAATATCATTTAAGAAGAAAATAACATCCCTTACCTCAAAATAACAATATTTTTGATCGGAATATCAGATGTAAAGCCGAAGGAAAATTGCACTGAATAGCAACTCTCAAAGTATCTAAATACTCACAAAAATACGCTCGACAATATATAGAGAGAAAACTTATGTTTTTGGTGTGATTTTCAATTCTCACTGAAGCGCCTATTTATAGGAAAATGCTAGAACGCCAAAGGAGACTAAATAATAAAATAATATTATTTCATTTCTTTTCTTCTATGCATGCTGCAATTGAATTGATGAGCAGCCATCTTGGAAGAAAAAATAGCAGCCCACATGTTTTAAAAACAAAAGTTGGTCCCACCCAATTTTTAATAAAAACATTTTAATTTTTGAAACTTCAATAATTCATATAAAATAGCCCTTTTATCAAAAAAATACGAATTTTATGTCCATTCCATATGAAATCGAATTCTCTACAACTTTGTAGCTTTATGTTTTTCTAAATTCCAAACCGAAAATATTCGAAATCCACAAAAGGATGATTTTCAATACCTCATAAAATTCATAACATATCATACGTTAATTTTTAACAGTTCAAAATTTGTGGACATATACTCAACTTATATATGTATAACATATCCAAAAATCACAACTATCCAATGGTCGGATTAAAATATAACTCACACAATAGAGCTTTAAAAACACTGATTTGATTTTTAATACCTCCATTTCAACAAAAATACTAATAAAATACCTCAACATTAATTCCTTTATTTATATCCACATAAACATAAATATTTCCTTATCATATAAATCAATAATTAATTATTCACAAATAATATTACAGAATCACAATAATGACAACCAGGCCGTTCCCAAGAAAGAGGGGCTTTCCGATAAGGATTTCTCCTTACTAGCGCACAATTAGGTGACCAAACCTCTCATTGACAGAACTTTATAGACATCACCAATAATGTTATCTAAAAATATTATTCAAATAATATGAATTATTGATCTGATAATGGGAAATACCGTGCAGTGACAATTATTGAAACAACAATAATATAAAATATGAACGCAACAATTATTGAATTAATAAAATAAAATATTGAACAGTAATTACTGTAAAAATTATTGAGTAGTGCCTTCTTACGTAAGAATAAATAATTCAAAAATACTGTGTAATATCGTGTTCTACTGTGCAACTATGCGTATTACTGTATTTTAATCACCGGGTATTCCAACAGTGTTAACGGTAACAACTACACCGTTATTTATAAAAACTCAAACTTGTCGTTTTCTTCAGCCGACAGTTATTCTGTTATGGGGCCCACAAATGGCTACACCATCGTACGAATATTCCCCGACAACAAGAATATTTCACGACCAAACGAATATTCCCAAAAAAAAAATGAATATTTTATAACCACTTGTTTATTTTAGAAAATTTGTATATTTCACCCATAACCAACGCATTATATCAAATTAACTCCTTATTATTTCAAGATAATGAATATAGAAAATTTAATTTTATTTATAATAAGTTGGGGTCTTACAACCAATCTTATATTATCTCAATTTTATTAAACTAATGATTAAATGATGAAATTTATGAAAATCTATTAAGTAAAGAAAAATTAACTAACTACCACAAACTTTAATCATATATTGGAGAATAAAGCCTACAACTTCATTTAATGCTTCACTTAGATTGACACACTTCTTTTTAACTCATATTAACTATTTTAATCCGTTAATCAAGAACACGAAAGAAGATATAACCATCTCTCAATGCATTATACCCGTATCAACTTAAATCCACCGATGATAGAATTAAGCAGAACACACTAATTAACTAATTCACTATATCTCTATGTGAATTACATTTAAAGAAGGTTTATTCACAAGTTCTCATAAGATTATGCGTGATGTATAGGTATATCTCTATCCTAAACATAAATTATGAATCCCAACAATACGCAGAAATTACAATCACACGCTATTATGATTACGTCTAAACCCATACTTCAGTTCTCGAGTTTATATAAGTTCACAAGGAATTGGTGATCAAGCAATTCATAAAGTAAGCATAAACCATAATAGAAGAATTTTAAAATACCATCAATGAATTAAAATCGAAGCATGACAACCTTTGCTACGCAAAAAGATCCATTATAGGCTTAAAAAGTAATTTAGTTAATAGCAAACGAATTAAAAACTGAAATCCACAAAGAAACTATCATCTTGGATACAAATAGAATTTGAGGAACAAAAGTAGTAAATAGAACCACTGCTTTTCTTCAATCGCTTCGCAATCTTCGTGCTCCAACTCCTCCCTTCAATCCTCCAAAATTATGATCTAAATTTAGGGTTTTCTAATGATGATAATTTATAATGAATTATCATCAATAATAATCCTTCTCTACTCCTGAATAAATCTTTTATCCTCTCCCAATGACGTCCTGAATCCACCAGCTACACCTCTTCAGAGTTAGAATTGCATTAGAACACTTCACGATTATGTCGCGCACCCTCACCCTGGCGGGTGATTTATGCTTGGTATACCCCCGCCACAGCGTCATCTAATCTTCTTGATGATGTGTACCCCCACCCCGGTGGGTATTTTGACTTAAGGAATGCCCACACCAGCGGGTATCTACTCTGGAATTTTCTAAATTTTACACTATTCCTCCTACTTTGCCATCCATTCCTGCTCTAGCCATCTTAACCTGACCTTGCAATATAAACACAACATGACACATAAAGCAATACTAAAATACAAGGATTAGCAACTCTTTAGGTCGGAAAAATATATAATTTCTAGGTATGAAACCCACTCATCAATAGACATAATTAGAGAGAGTTGGATTGATAAAACCTAGAGGTTGTTCCACATAGACTTCTTCTTGAAGTTCTCCATTTAAAAATGAACTTTTGACATTCATCTGAAAGACTTTGAATTTCATGTGAGCAACATAAGCAAGAAACATTCTCATGGCTTCTAATATGGCAATAGGAGCAAAAGTCTCATTATAGTCAATGCTTTCTTCTTGAGAGTAACCTTTAGCTACTAGTCTTGCTTTGTTTCTTGTGATCACTCAATATTCCTCCACCTTATTTCTGTAAACCCATTTGGCGCCAATGACTGGATGATGCTTTGGTCTAGGAACTAATCTCTAAACTTTACTTCTTTCTAACTGATTTAGTTCCTCTTGCATAGCTTCTATCCAGCTCGAATCTTCTAAAGCTTCCTCTTTCTTTTTAGGTTCCATTTAGGATAAAAAGCTTAGATAGAAACATTCATTTTGATTAGTTGATCTTGTCTTGATTCTTACATTTGGATCTCCGATAATCAAGTATTGGGTGTGATCTTTTGTCCATCTTCTTCCACTTGGAACATCTAATCTTATACCTTCTTATCTGAGTTCTTCTATGTTTGCTTCAGGTTCTGTTGGGTCTTCAGGTCTTAGAGTCTCCAAGTCTTGTCTGACTGACTCTATGATTTCTTCTTCTTGTTCTACGATTTCATTTTTTGACCCTTTGATCACAGTGTTTGGTTCCACTATTTTGATCGTAGAGCTCTTTGGTTCAACGATCTTAGTGTTGAGTGGTATAATTTTTCCTTATGAGCCTAATTCATCAAAAGATGTCGTGAATAGAAAATTCAACACTTAGGATTTTCTTGTTGAACTATTTATAGGCTTTTCTATCTAATGTATATCCAAGACAGATCCCTTCATCTGACTTTGGTTGAAATTTAGTCAGATATTATTTTCCATTGTTGAGAATATTACACGGATAGCCAAAGACATGAAAATATCTGATATTGGGATTTCTTCCTTTCCATAGTTCATAAGGAGTCTTTTTTAATGTTGAGTGAACAAAAGACTTGTTCTGAATATAGCAGGCGGTGTTGATAGCTTTAGCCCAGAAGTACTCAGGTAGATGAGCTACTGCAAGTAGTGTTCAACCTGCTTCAATCAAGGTTTTATTCTTTCTTTCTGCTACTCCATTTTGTTATGGAGTTCTTGGAGCTAAGAAGTTGTGATTGATGTCATTTTTGTCACAGAAATGATCCATCTCAGAGAAGTTAAATTCTCTTCCATGATCGCTTTTAATAGCCTTGATCTTTTCTCCTTTCTCATTTATGACTAGCTTGAATAGCATGATAAGTTGAGAGCTAGTTTCATCTTTACAACATAGAAAGAAAACCCATGTGAACCTGGTGTAGTAATCTACTACCACCAGTGAGTATCTCACTACCACTAGTGAGTATCTCTTTCCTCCAAGGCTTGTAGTTGGGATAGGCCCAAAAAGATCCATGTGAAGTAAATGTAGGGGTTTATCATTAGAGTTTACTATTTTGCCTTTGAATGAGATGCTTGTTTGTTTTCCTAGTTAAAAGGCTTTGCAGGGTCTTTCTTAGATGAATAATTAAATTTTGTTAACCCCGCTACTAGGTCTTTGGAGACCAGTATATTCATGCTTTTGAATTCTAAATGAGATAATCTTCTATGTCATAGCCAACTTATTTCTTCTAAGGCTTTGGTAAGAAAACATAATGTCTCATCATAACTTAGTTCAGCAAGATTAACTACATAGACATTGACTTCTCTAGATTCAGTCTACTTTAAAGAAGAGGTCTTCAAATCTCTGACTTGACATTGATTGTTGAGGAAGGTGACTTGATAGGTTAATAGTTGGCTGATTCTTAATAGGTTATGCTTTAGTCATTTTACATAAGCTACTTTACTAAAAGACACAACATCATTTCCAACTAAGCCATATCTTTTAGTCTTTCTATAGCTATTGTCTCAAAAGATGAATATAGGACCCTCCTTCTCTTCAAAGTTTAAAAGGAGAGACTTGTTTCCAGTCATATGCCTTGAGCATCCACTATCAAGGTACCAGGTTGTCATAGTGGAACTTTGTACTTGCAATAAGATTTATCTATTATTTTGGTACTCAGACTTGCTTGGGTCCTACTTTGTTAGTTCCCTTGGGGACCAAAATCTGCTTGATTTTAGGTCTATAGTTCATAGGATTATAATAACATGATGTGGCTTTATGAACATGTCTGTTATAGATAAAACATCTAATATGATGCATGCTTGTGTTTTTGTGTGGATTCTTTCTTATCAAGGACATGTGTGCATATGTAGTGGCTTTTTCCTTGTGTTAATTCTTCTATTTCTATACTTTTCTACGATTCAAGGATTTTATAGAATGAACCTCAGCTCTACGATTCTTTCCTGGTTGGTCTATAGAGTCAGTTTTGTTTGACTCTACGATCCTTTAAGGTTAGAATGTAGTGGTTGATGTACTCTTGAATTTTCTGAATCCTAGACCGGCATGGGACCCGTTATGTCTAGAGACATTACTTTGATTAGAAGAGCAAGTATTCATTTTCTCAATGCTCTGTGTGGATTTCAAAAACATAATGCTTCTATCCATATTTGAAGCATTGATGTTGTTTGTTTCTAATGATTTACCCATATATGATTCTGAGGATGAATCCCCAAAACCTAAACCTGAACGGTCAGAAGAGTTTCTTTGACTAGAGATCAGAGAGTCCATAGATGAAGAAGACCTATTCCACGTCAAAATAGTCTTTTCCAGCTTTTTAATTTTAGAAGCTAGATCTAAATCTCTTTGTGCACTGAGCCCATTTGTCTATTTTAAACTTATATTTTTAGCTTCAAGATTAGAGAGAGGGGAAGTGCTTAGTCGAGATGTCTCTAGTTCTGCTTAGACTTTCTCTTTGTATTGTTGAAGAAGAGAATAATCTTTTGACAGAACTCTACACCATTTTATATATTGATGCATATCAGAAGTTATATCATTCAATGCAGTTCTTAAGTCATTAATATCTACATCAGGTCAGTTGAAATCAAATACCTCATCAATGTTGATTTCATGATGGTCAGTGCTTTTCTTATTTTTAGCTTCCTTCGCCATCAAACACAGGTTGACTATCTGAGGTTCTTCATCTTTACTAAACTCATATTTTGTATCATTATCTGAGTCACTCTATGATCCTCCAGCTACCAGACCTTTGTCTTTCTTCTGAAGCTTCTTGTGGCCTTTGAAATATTTCTTTGAGACTGATTTCTTCATATCCCTCTTTAGCTATTCTCTAAGAGGTTTGTTGCATTCTGCAATGAAGTAACTTGGCTTCTTGCAGTTGTAGCATAGGTCTTTATTTTTCTCCTGAGTATTACTGTTGTTGAATCTCTTAGGTCTACTACTTCTGCCTTTATACATGAATCTTCTGAATCTTTTGACAAGCATAACAATATCTTCATCATCATTTTCTTCAGTGTTAGATTTATTATTAACTGGAGCCTTAGAAGTTGATTCCGTTACTCGGAGAGCAACACCTCTTTCCTTCTGACGAAGTTTCTGCTCGTTTAGTTAGCTCTAGTTCATAAGTGAGAAGGTTGCCATACAGCTGTTGTACAGTCATCTCATGGAGGTTCTTTGATTCTCTGATGGCTATAGTCTTTGCATCCCACTTGGTTGGTAAAGTTCTCATGAATTTGATGATGAGATGTTTATTAGGATAGATCTTTCCATAGGCTCAAAGGGAGTTGAGCAATACATTAAGCCACTCATATATGGAAGTAGTGTGCTCTCCTGGTATATGAGTGAACATTTCATAATGCTAAGTAAGTAGAGACTATTTGTTTTCTCTTACTTATTTTGTTCCTTCATGTATGATTAGTAATGCTTCCCAGACTTCCTTTGCTATTTTGTAGTTGACCACATTTTCAAATAGCTTGTCCTCAAGTGCCACAAATAGAATGTTCTTGGCTCTTTTATCAAGCTAGACCGACCTCTTTTCTTAATCAGTCCATTCTGCTATTAGTTTGGCTACTACTTTATTTGGATCATCAGATGTTGATGATAGCTTTGTTGGTATATGGGGCCTATTGATTACAACATCAAACAGATCTTCACCAATTGCATTAATGTATGCCTGCATACAAACTTTCCAATTAGCAAATTTATCTTTGTTGCAAAGTTATGGTTTATTTCCACCACCTAGCTCTGAATTGGTTTTACTATTCGCCATATGATCTACTCAAGTATATTATACTTTAGTTTGTGAGAACCTTCTCTAATACTAATTGTTAGTTCTTGGAGGAAAGTAGGTTATCTAGAAGGAGGGATTGAATATATACTTTAAAACCTTTTCTTTTCAAAGAGATACTAGACTGATTAGTTAATTAATAAATTAATTAAGCACAACGAAATAAGTGATTTGATTATCCCCTTTTAGGATAAAACATATATTACAGTTAAAGTAGGTGTTATAATAGATATAGCAGTTATGGCAGCTAGTAGATGACTGAATGTAAATGATACAGTTATTTTAAGTGGTTCAGAGTGCTTAAGTCTCCTAATCCATTCTTTTACTCTACGAGTAGGAAATCCACCAATGATATTGATACAACTTTGAATCACTAAGATTCCTTCAAGACCAGCAGCCTTGGAACACTAGTACACTAAGTACTTTCAAGCCGCGCAGACTTGGTAGCTCTGTTATGAGAGTTTGTTGATTTGCTACTAAGTTGCCTGAAGAATGAGTTCTGAAGAACTTAGTAGCGAAGCAAGATGTTTCTTCTAATTCATAGAGTGAGGCTTTTGTAGATTTTCTATTTATTGTATATTCTTGCTTATTTGATATGTTCAATATGTTTGCCTTATGTAGATGCCTTTCTATTCTTCCCATTGAGAGCCTTTTGTTGGAGAATTTAATGCTTCTGATATCTTGAGATATTTGATGTTGACATCCTGGGTTCATGTGTCAGCTCGCCTATCACATCAGTCTGCTTTTTCACCTAACACCTCTAAGCTGTAACTTTCAGCAGACTAGTTGGTTGCCACTCTTTTTGTTTTCTTGTTTTAGACCAAGGATGTTTGGAGATTATATCGGGATCCTCAATTCACAACATTCGAATGTCAGTCTTTTTTGTTTAGACATTCTCACTTATCAAACAAATGACTTCTACGATTCTGATGCTGACTTTCATGAACTCTACGATTACTTGCTCTTAGTTTGACAGTGAGAGTTGTATAATGACTTGACTTTGGTGATTCTACATTTATGAGAGTTCTCTATAATTTAACAGTGCTCTTCCCTCTCGTAGTTAGGTCTCGTTGTCCGTTCTACGATTACATGGACAAACTCTATGATTCTGTACTTGACTCTACGCTTATTTGGGTAGACTGTACGATTTAGTTCTTGACTCTACGCTTTCTTGGGAATACTCTATGATTCCGCTCTTGAGTTAACACTTACTTGGGCAGACTCTACGATTCTGCTCTTAACTTTATGCTTTCTTGGGCAGACTCTATGATTCTGCATTTGGTGGAATTTTTAGACTTCTCATAGCGTCAAAGAGGCTCTACGAACCTTTTATATTATTTCAGCTCATAAGATCAACCTAACAAGTTTGATCTTTCTATTCTAAGTCTTTGTACATTATTTTATCTATATTATTTTAAGGACTTTACACATGTGTTAATGCATACATATATGCATATTTGTTTATTCCAAAATCAAATTTAAACTTGCAATTTCCAATATACTTGACTTACATGAAAATATTTTACAAATTGAACAAACTAATAAAAGGAAAAGGGATGATGTGAATCATACCTTCATATGGCATTACAGACTCAGTCATATTAATGAGACAAGACTAAACAAGTTGCATAAAGATGGGCTTTTAGATTCCTTTGATTTTGAATCATATCCAACTTTTAAATCTTGTCTCATGGAAAAGATGAATAAATCTCCATTTAGTGGACATAGAGAGAGAGTTGCAGGTTGTTAGAGTTGGTACACACATATGTATGTGGACCTATGACAATAAATCCACGAGGAGGGTATTCGTATTTTATTACTTTCACTTATGATCATTCGAGATTTGGATATGTGTATTTGATGAAATACAAATCCGAATTATTTGAAAGGTTCAAAGAGTTCAGAAGTGAAGTTGAGAAACAAACTGGCAAAAGTATTAAGATTCTTTGATCGAATCGAGGATGTGAATACTTAGGCAATGAGTTTCTCAATCATCTCAAGGATAGTGGTATCTTCTCACAATGAACACCTCCTGGTAATGGTACACCACAGTTGAATGGAGTATTTGAAAGGAGAAATCTTACCTTGTTGGACATGGTGCGGTCCATGATGATTTTCACCGATCATCCAATATCATTATGGGCCTATGCCCTAGAAACGGCTGCGTATCTACTAAATAAGGTCCTCTGGAAATATGTCCCTAAGACTCCATATGAGTTATAGATAGGGAGGAAACCTAGTCTTAAGCATGTTAAGATTTGGGGATGTTCTGCTTATGTGAATAAGTTTTAGATTGATAAGCTTAGGACAAGATTTGATAAGTGAAGATTTGTGGGATATCTTAAAGTTTAGGATACTATTTTTATAATCTTACTGAGCAAAAGGCGTTTGTTGCCAAACATGTTACCTTCTTAAAAAATGAGTTTATCCTCGAAGGGGCTAGTGGGAGGAAAGATCTTGAAGAAGTTCAAGAACCATAAACCACTACAGGTCAACTGGATGAACCTGTCCAAGTAGAAAAACCTTCTGTACCATAGCCAACTCGTAAATCTGGAAGAGTACTGAAGATATCTGAAAGGTATAGATTCATCATAGAGGATGATAGAGAGATACGCGTCATAGATGATGATTATCCAGTTATATACGAAGAGGAAATGAGTAGTAAAAATTCATAGAAATGGAAAACCGCTATGAAATCTGAAATGGACTCCACGTATGAGAACCAAGTGTGGAATTTGGTTACTCCACCAGAAGGAATAATGCCTATAGGGTGCAAATGGGTCTTTAAAAGAAAGACTGGAGTAGATGGAAAAGTGGAGACCTATAAGTTCAGACTAGTGGAAAAAGGTTTCAAGCAAGGACAGTGAGTTGACTATGATGAAACCTTCTCACTAGTTTCTATGCTCAAGTCCATTCGGATTTTGCTTACGATTGCAACTTACTACAACTACGAGATCTGGAAAGATATGGAAAATGGACGTAAAAATGGCCTTCCTCAATGGAAAACTAGAAGAGGATGTATATATGATACAACCATAGGGTTTTATTTCAAAAGTTGGAACAAATCAAGTCTGTAAGTTACAACGATCCATTTATGGATTGAAGCAAGCTTCTCGCAGATGGAACATCTATTTTGATGAGATAATCAAAGAGTTTGATTTTATCAAAAATAAGGATGAATCTTATGTGTAAAAAAAGGTAATGAGAGCGCTATGACATTCCTTATATTATATTTTGATGATATACTACTGATAGGGAATGACATACCTATGCTACAATCAGTAAATATATGGTTCTCTAAACACTTCCCCATGAAAGACATAGGAGAAACATCCTATGTATTGGGGATAAAAATTTATAAAGATAGATCTAAAATGATGCTCGTCTTGACCCAGGGAACGTACATTGAAACAATGCTAAAGAAGTTTTGCATGTCCGACTCCAAGAGAGGGCTTATACCGGTGAGTTTTGGAGTGAATCACTCCAAAAAAAATGTCTCCAAAGACACCTGAGGAGAGAGATCACATGAGTAAGATGCCTTATGCTTTGATAATAGGTTCTATCATGTATGGGATGATACGTACGAGAGTTGATGTTGTTTTGTACTAGGAGTGACAAGATGATATATGTCAAATCCTGGAGAAGAACATTGGAAAGTCGTAAAGAACATCCTAAAGTACTTAAGAAGAACTAAGGATGTGTTTCTGGTGTATGGTAGTGGGTTTGATTTGAAATAAGAGGGATATATAGACTCAAGTTTTTAGTCTGACAAGAAGACAACAAATCCACCTCTAATTATTTATTTATCCTAAAGAGTGGTGCAGTGAGTTGGAAGAGTTCCAAGTAGCAAATAATTGTTGATTCGGTGACAGAAACAAAATACATAGTTGCAAGTGAAGCTGTAAAGGAAGCTGTTTGGATGAAGAATTCATTGCTGAGCTTTTAGTAGTTCCTAGCATATAAGGACCAACACATGTATATTATGACAACAACGGAGTTCTAATGTCAATTATGTCAGATCGAGATCCTCGTTTCACCTCCAATTTTTGGAAGAGATTACAGGAATGTATAGGAACACAACTAAGAATGAGCACGACATACCATCCCCAAACCGATGGCTAGAGCAAAAGGATAATCCATATATTAGAGGATATGCTAAGAGCTTATGTCACGGATTTCAAGAAAAATTGGGATGATTGTCTATCGTTGGTGGAATTCGCTTATAATAACAACTATCACGCAAGTATAGGCATGTCGCCTTACGAAACGTTGTATAGAAGAAAGTGCAGAACTCTGTTATATTGGGATGAATTAACGTTTTAACATCTAAATTAACCTTTAAGCTAATCCAAACAAAACTTCCTTTGGTACGGACTCTAATGTCAAAGCTGAGATGAACAACCCTATTATAGGGGATTATACCATGAAATAACGTTAAGATGTTTGTGCACAGTACATTGTATGAAGGATTGATCCCCCTAAGTACGAGAAGTAAGGTCCATACAGTCTTATGATTGTTAAAGGTTTAAGTAGAGATACTTGATAACCTACGACGTAGTTCATGGTCTTATGACCCTCAGATGTTCTTTTGAAACTAATTTCTATTACTGATTCAAAAGTCGATTTTTCATTGAACTTTCAGTTCTTGAACACCATTGACAGAAAAGGTTACAGTATTCAGTTGATCTTTATTCGTTGATTATTCACATGTCATCATTATTACTATTATACTTGTTGGAAATTGTTTTCTCAGCCTTGCATAAAATATTGCGGCTACAGTTGAGAAATCTGACAAGTCGTCCACTAGCAAGGGCAAAGGCAAGATGAACAAATGATGAAGAATTGTTTACTTTTATTTGATAATGGTTATGTAATAAGACTTAGTTATTATTATTATGTTCTTATTTTTTGTAAATGATGTAATAAAGATTAGATAACCTAGGATTTATTTTGAGATTATGTAACCCTTTAATTGGACGATTATTATTTAAGTTGTGAGTTTTATTTCTATCCTTTATTTATGGGTAGATAGATGTGATTAATAGGAAAGTGAAACCCAAATCTGTGGGATTGAAGTACCTAAATTTGGGGGGTTCACAAGTTGGTATCAAAGCTTTAGTTTCTTTGTTTTCTTTTTGATAATCTTTCTGATTTACGTTGAATTCATATGATCCAGATAGTCATTATATATTATTTATAAGGTGTCACTTATGACGTAGAAGAAATATTATTTATTTATAATTGAACTAAAGGAGTTTAATTCATTATATATAATATTATAATTATTCTAATTTATTTATTCTACTACTGGCTTAATATTAAACCTAGAGGATCACACCACAAAAGGGAGTAATAAGATTTTAGAATTGATTGGCTTAATAATAATAAATTAGGTGTATTTAATTTATTAATGGAAAAAATAAATAGCTTAAGATTTATAATTATGTATTTGGAAAAATACTAATATTATAAATTAATAAGATTAGTCATATTATTATTATTATTATTATTACTACTATTATTATTAATATTATTATTAATATTATTATTAAATTGACTAAATAATAATAATATATTATTTGGAGAAATACTAATATTTATAACTAAGTATTTGGAGAAATATTATATTATAAATAAATAAGAGGAGTCTTATTGTTATTATTATTTTGTCTAGTTCCTAATTAGATTGGGAGTTAAATCAAAACCCAATTCCTTAAGAGTTAAGGATTAGGGTTAGTCTTTAAATATGAGGAGTCTTATTTTGGGAAAGACTAATGCTAACGCATCTTGCTTCTCTCTTGCAATTATTCTCAAAACCCTAAGTTGTTAGAGTAGAGAGAATTAGGACAAGCCATCCAATACCTAGTTGAGTCTAAAAATCATTCTTCAATCTATTATCCTTGGTGGATACCTTGTGGGCTTTGCATACACTTTGAAACGAAGGTGTGATCCGGAGATTGGAGAGATTATGAAGGATCAAAGGTTTGGAATTTGAAGTCTTCATCAAAGGTTTACACGCTTCAAAGGTATATCTTTATCATTCCTCAATTAATGAAGTTTACATAAGGCTACACAATGGATTGCTGAAAATTTTAAATTGTTAATATGAAAGTAAATGTTATTTGGACTTTAATTGGTGGGAGCTCAAGATGAAATGTTAAGAGGCCCAGGTGAAATAAATTTAAGGCCCAAAGAAATAAAAAGTTAAGCCCAAAAAGAAGCCCAAATCGAAATTAAATCAAGTCCAAACCAAGATCCAAACACATGGGTCGAACCATGGATCAAATAGGTGGGTAAAAGGATGGAGCAACTGATGAGTTGGTTTTATACCTACAAATTGGACACCGTTAAGGCTTAATTCTTTATTAACTATAAGTATTTTTAGTGTCATTTTACTAGTTTTTGTATTTGTGTTGTAGGAAATGGCTTCAGAATGTCAAAACATGAAAAATGGAGCTTAGTGGCATTTCTGTAATTTGTGGTCAAGAAAGCCCACCGGGGCGGCAATCCTTAGTGTGAAAAGCCTGTCGGGGCCAAGTTTGAAAGTATGCCCACTGGACCGGGCTTGTCGGGAAGAAAAAAAGTTTTTAGAAGTTGAGTTCAAGGAGGATTGGTGTAAGCTGTTTTGTTTCAAGGACTTTAAGAATTGCTAAAAGACACATAAAGAGGATATAAAAAGAGGAGAATCACAAGGATAAAGGGAGATGATTCAATTAGATTAGATTTTCATTAGATTAGGACAAAACCCTAGTTTTTATTAGATTTGTAGATTAAAGCAACTTTGAGACCCTTGAAAATCAAGAGCAGGAGTAAGAGGGAGCATGAGATTTGCTGACAACGGATTTTATTCTTTTCTCTAATCTTATTTTTGTCTTTTAATGTTTATTCAATTAAGGAATCTTAGTTTTCATTTAATAATCATGAACTAAATTCTTGTTTTAGATTACAATGGAGTTGTTGCATAGTTTATTTTAATATGATTCTCTATTAATTATTGTGATTATTCTTGGGTTACATTTTATAGTTTAAGCTTAATGCTTAATTGTGTAGCTAAAAATTTCCGTGATAATCTATATGAACTCGAGAGATGGATTATAGATTTGGATCTGATCATAATATCATGTGGTTATGTTTTCTGTATGGCGTTTGAATTCATAATTTATGTCTAGAATAGAGATATACCTATACATCGCATGTAATCTGATAGAGAACTTGTGCTTAAAATCCTCTTTAATTGTAATTCACATAAAGATATAGAGAATTAGTTAATTAGGAGGTTCTTCTTAATTCTATCATCTGTGGATTTAAGTTGATTTGAGTATGAGGCATTGAGAGATTGTCATATATATTTATGTGTTATTGATTAACAATTCAGAATAGTGAACATAATTGATAAGAAGTGTATTAACTTAAGTGAAGCAATAAGTGAAGTTGTGATCTTAAATCTCCATAATCTGATTTTTAAATAACGGTAATTAGAATTAGTTTAAATTAAATAATTTAATTCATAACCTTAAATTGATTGTTTAACTAAAATTAGTTTTGTTAAGAGTTAGAATTTGGTAATTTGTATTAATAAGTCATGGGAACGATACTCTACTTACATTTTTTCACTTGTTAACCATGTATACATGCGTTTTGTGCATAACTAGATTTTACTCAATAGCAACCCATGTGGGACCTGTAACGCCCTGAAATCCGGTATATCTTCATACCCATATTTTGTATGTCACAGTCCCACTTCTTTCCAAACATACATCATTATATATCTAAATATAACAACATACATTCTAAATTCCCAGGTTCTAAAACCTTATAATCTCTTTCATTACAAATAATGATAATTACATTATTCTTTATCTTTTACAAGAGTGACTTTCATCCGCCACCAAGGTTACATAACCGTTCATTAAATTATTTTATAGTTTACTTACATTATGCTGCATTACAAATCTTTACTTGATCTTTACACTCATTAATATAATTAATGGCACTTCTTCTGGATACCGATCAACTTTATCTTTATGGGATCCTTAAGTTCTTCTAACATCATACGCTAAAAGTGTTTTTTATTTTAAGCAAGTGTGAGCATTCAATTGCCCAACAAGTCATAACAGTTGAATAAACAACCTCAAGAATTCAAACATTCCTTTAGAACTTCGATAACCGAACAAAGGTTATGAAGCAGCATGAATAATAGGAATAATCTTGATTACTATCATTTTAAAACATTAGTCACATTCACTTTGAAATACTTTCATTCTCTACTCTCTTTCATACACATCTTATTTGGCTAAAATCATTAGCACAGACTTAACAATAACGATTCATGTATAAACAGAACATTCTCTTATTGAACAGTTCAATCATGAAACTGTTCATATCACAAAAACACTGAAGTATTCAAACTGTGGCACAAGGCCTCAAAAGTTCTACCACCTTGTACAAATATCACACATTTGCTCATAGACAGAACTTCTCAAGTTCAACATCTAAGAAGTTTTAGAAACTAGCATTCATTTAAAAAATGAATGAAGTTAGAAAACTTGTCTTACGTACAGCTACAGCTTACGCTGAAATGCTCATTCCAATCCCTATAACACATAAGGAAATAACACATACACCAATTAGTCATATACTTGACTTACGTATTGGTTTACTTAACTATACTTCTTAGGGATCACGTTCTTACAAACTAAGTTTACGCGACAACTTCCTTTACCGATTTACGACTTCATGACATACGAAAATGTCTTACTACTACGTTCATCATCTTTGATGATTTACATTCTTATCTTCTTCTTATAACTTCTCTAGGACTCAGCACACATCACTTCTCTGCTAATAGTTCATATGGTACTCTGAGTGGTTTCCCACAAATAACCAACAAACAAGTTACTGTCTCATCTACACTGCCATCACAATGAGTTAGATCGGTTTCTAGTTTCGTATATACCTTCTCTCTCTGAAGGAATTGTTTAGCCCAGCTCCCATATTTCAACCATTAAACGTTACGATTACACCACAGCCTAACTTATCTTAACTTATTCGAACTATTTAACTATAATGTTTGTTAAGTTAATTTCTTATTCCTTATGGCTTTCTGGCAACTAAATGTCATACCTCAGGATTCATTCTTATCTTCTAAGTCATACAGTCTTTTGTATACTCAGAATGATCATTTACGTTAATCATTAACTCGACTTCTTTACGTTAAACATCATTGTCTTTAATTCCGTTCTTCACCGTTCACAGGTTTAATCATTGGTCTTCATTACCCTACGGTCAAACCATACACGGGGTGTAGGTTCTGCCCGTTTAATATTCGCATACACTCAACCTTCACGTCGGTTAAATTGTTTAACGCTTACATTTTATTCTAACATTCTCCATCCGACTCACATTCGACTTTCATTAATCTTATTACCGTTCGTTTCGGCTTTCTTGATAATTCATATCTTACTTAATACTTTTGTTATCCATTATATGAACCCCATGTACATTACTCTTCCTTAATGTCGAGGCCATACGGTTCATTTTATGCTAAGACCGGTCGTTCATTGCAACTGTGTTCCGTTTACGTTCTTTGTCTTTTAATCTCTACGTTCAACCTTCATTAAGGGTTTAAAATACTTGATTACGTGTTACATTCGATGAACTACATGTTCATTAACTTTCGTTACACTTGCCCTACACCGCGCTGGCAAGCTTGGTTCCCTTCATATTCCTCACGCCAGCGGCGCTTGATGAGTGCCGCAAGGCCACCTCGATGTTAAAGCTCGCATTGTGGTACGAGATTCTAGTATTGAACTCCCAGGTCTGGCGCTACATCACCACCTTACAAGGCATGTTTGGCGCTGCGGTACCAAGCCCTAATCTTTGAAAATTATTCTAAGCGTTAACTTCATTTTGTGATGCTTACTTCCTGATCTCATAACTTATTCGTTATAACTTAGAACTAGGTCATTCTAAAGCCATTCTTTTCTTTATCTTACGTACTTCAATTCCCCTCAGACAGAACTTTGTTTTGAATCTATTAACATGCCATTCAATTGGCTTAATCTTCGTCCTTTGTTCATTTTATGTTTTTAACGTTCTTTGTTCATTTGTCCGTAATTTGGTCATCCGAACTCAGAACTCATTCATTCTTGAGTCCACGACTCACATTTTCTATGTTCTCTTACATTCTAATAAAACCCCACACATTTGGATTCATTTACATACTTTCTAATTCTTGTTCGTCTTTTACAAAATTTTTGCCATAACTTCATTATAGCTATGTTTTAATCCTTGCTTCATGAACGTTTCTACCGTTCCTAACCAAGAAATAAGCATCTAACTTATACGCGATGGTTTTAAACTTGTCCATCAAAAATAATTATCCTACGATGGTTTTAAATTTGTCCATCAACAACATTCTTCGCGTTCTTCATTTTTAATCGATATTTTTATTACGATTTCATTTTTTCTTGGAATTTGATTTTATAAAACACCATTCCTTACTTATTTCACTGAATCGTTCATATGATTCATTCGGATTGCTCAAATTTATTAGAATCTTATACTTCCTTAAGAAATTTTAACATAAACTTCAAATTCATATTTCTTCATTTTCTCATGATTTCAACCATATGAAATTATTCCTAACATCTGTTACTTCTTATTCACAATAAGTTATGTTTTTAACATATAAAACTTAAAGAAAATCTAACTTAGAAGTTAGGTTTTAATACCTTTCCTCTTTATTTTTCTTCCTTTAGACAAAGCCGGTGATTCACTAGCTTTTCTATTTCACGACCACCTTCGATCCGATCATTCATGCTCGTTCTCTTCCTTCTCCTTCTTCTCCAAGCTCCCAAGCTCTCTCTCTCTCTCTTCCAAAGTGTTGGTTGATTTTGAAAAAAATCAACTAACATTATATAGATTTTCAAAGCTAGGGACAAAATAGTCATTTTGCCCCTAGATTTACTATTCACACCTCCGCAACTAACCTCCTTAATATTCCCAAAACTTGTCTTGGATGTTTTGTGGTTTCGTCTTGCGTAATTCGTCCGACAGTTTTAAAAACTGCGATTCTCGAAATCCAAATATTTTTGGATATTTTGTCTTTCCTTTACCGATTAACTTTTACGTATTCTTCGTATCTCCAAAAAATTGAAAAACACTTTTTAACATTAAGTGTTTTCCTTCACGTTTTTCCCTAACATAGTTAAACGAATGAAAAGTATATAATAGTACTTTTCATCATTTTTATTTCGTCTGATTTCTGCACTTTTTTTGAAAAAAACTTTTATCGGCTTTGTTAACTTTTCATAATATATTATCGTCAAATCTTTCGATGGAATATCATTTCGACATACCGAACTCTCAGAAAAGCTTAGGTTATTCAAACCCTAACCCTTAGGGCTTCGTTGGGTGAATAGTGTCTATTTCGTCTTTTTCCCTAGAAATATTTTGTTTTCAGAAAAATTTTATTTTCATCTTGAAAACTCTTACTCGTTCAGTCTAGCTCGTAGCTAGAATCCTCCCGATTTATAATCATCCTAGGTTCTAGAACGATTAATAAACACATAGCACAAAATATTATTAATAAAAATTCTTTTTATTAATAATTAATTCTTTAATCTTAAATTCTGAACAATCTGGATTCTCTGGGTTGTTACACTCCCCCCCTTATAAAAATTTCATCCTCGAAATTTCTTCAAACCACACCCATTCCCAGGTCATCACATTCACTCTTCCTTCACAAAATTTTGTCCTCAAAATTTTAACTTACTCTTCTTCTCAATTTCTCTTAAAAGAAGTTCTTATCTTTCAAACATTCTCTCACATTCATAACTTATCAAAATTTATGAAGTAGAATGAATAACGAGGAATATAAGAATTCCTTTAAAATATTTTATACTTTTGCTGAGGGGTCAAATTGACCATGAACTCTTACTAGGTTTAACAAAGACGACGCCAGAAACCTTCTTCCACTACGCTTTACAATCACACAGAAAGTAAACTACCTCTTTCATACGTAGGCGATCAACCCATTGTATAACCCAATTTCGGGGTGTGTTCACCTCAGACTTAATCGTTAGATTCCGTACCAAAGCAATTTGGTTTGGCACAACTTCTTCAAAGAAAGCTCAATTTTCTTTCAATCATGACATACCATTCGTCTTAGCCAAATCATGTAGCTTAGACCATACCAATAAATTGGATATCAACTTAAAACATTCGTCTAGTCAAATCAATTGACATCGACCACTTCTTTAAATTCTTTTGCAATACATCAAAATGTTTTATAACGTCATGATATCGTACTTTTCATAGTATGTTAAAGACTTTGTCAGTTTATGACTTCATCATTATACATCATACCATAGTGGGTTGTTGATCCTAAGATCACATCCAACACTAGGTTCAATTGCATTGATAACTCTATCCTTTTACAATCCTTGCATCAAATGCACTAATGATATAAAAATTCCTTCTGATATTTCAAATCAATTTTTGTCTAGTTGAAACAATTAGCATAGACATATAAAGAATAGTTCTTTTTAAAATCCATTGGTTACAAAAGTTTAACCAATTCTTTCCTTTTCAAAATGCGCACACATAAGCACGATTTCAATAAACTTTGAAATCTAGCATAGCTAGATGACTTGGAATATCATATTCTCCATCATACTTTATTGTCTTACTTGCGACAATACTTAATCTTCTCTAGCACCTTCAATGCTAATTCTACTAAAAATAACTCATTTTCAGTCTACACATTCTTATACCTTAGTACAGTCCATCAACTTACCACAAATTATGAGTTCAGGAACTTACCACACATTATGAGTTCAGGAATTTCCACAATAATATGAGTTTAAGAACTATCATAGTCAGACCATAGGCGTCCATTCGCTGAAAAGTTAAAAAACATACCATATTATTATGAGTCACGAACCTACCATAAGTATGAGTTTCAAGAACTCGCACCTACCTTATCATTCTCTACCTATCAAGCTTATGCATGGGAAAAGATTCACCTTCTCATCATATACATATTGATAGCGCAACCAATTCTAATGATTATCACTATAATAAACTGAGCAGTTGTTACACCAAAGCACAAACCTCTGCCCATAACAAAGGTTCATACAACTCAGCTATCACATGAGTCCTCAATTGAAATTTTACAATTCTAATTTTCTCTTTCCTTAATACGAATTTTCTTTAATTCGTATGCTATCCTTTACAACTCAATCTAAGTTCTTCTTCCCATACTACTTCATAGTACCATTCATTCATAGCATTAGCTATAAATCATTCATTATTTAACATATCATCTATTATTACGATTCACTATGATCATGTGGTGATCTTCTTCCTTAATCGTTTAACTCAACGATCTTCTTATCCTTCTCTCTACGATTATAGCCTTAGGTACTCATACCAAAGGTTTATAACCTATCAGATTTGATACCACTGTTTAATTCCCAAAAATCCGGTCTATCTTCATACCCGGATTCCATACGTCACAGTCCCACTTCTTCCCAAACATACATCATTATATATTGAAATATAACAACATATATTCTCAATTCCCAGGTTCTAAAACCTTATAACATCTTATATTACAAATAATGATAATTACATTATTCTTTATCTCTTACAAGAGTGACTTTTATCCGCCACCAAGGATATATAACCGTTCGTTAAACTATTCTATAGCTTAATTACATTATTCTGCATTATAAATCATCACTTCATCTTCATACTCATTCATATAATGAATTGCACTTCTTCTAGATACCGATCAACTAGATCTTTACGAGATCCTTAAGTTCTTCTAACATCGTACGCTAAAAATGTTTTTCATTTTAAGCAAGTGTGAGCATTCAATTGCCCAGCAAGTCATAACAGTTGAATAAACAACCTCAAGAATTCAAACATTCCTTTAGAACTTCGATAACCAAACAAAGGTTATGAAGCCGCTTGAATAATAGGAATAATCTCGATTCCTATCATTTTAAAACATTAGTCACATTCACTTTGAAATACTTTAATTCATTCTCTACTCTCTTTTATACACATCCTGTCTGGATAGAATCTTTAGCACAGACTTAACAATAACGATTCATGTATAAACAAAACATTCTCTTATTGAACAGTTCAATCATGGAACAATTCATCTCATAGAAACACCAAAGTGTTCAAACTGTGGCACAAGGCCTCATATGTTCTACCACCTTATACAAATATCACACATTTGTACATAGACATAACTTCTCAAGTTCAACATCTGAGAAGTTTTAGAAACTAGCATTCATTTAAAATATGAACTGCTCATTCTAATCCCTATAACACATAAGGAAATAACACATATACCAATTAGTCATATACTCTACTTACACATTGGTTTACTTAACTTTACTTCTTAGGGTTCGCGTTCTTGCAAACTAAGTTTACGTGATAACTTCCTTTACCGGTTTACGACTTCATGACATACAGAGATGTCTTACCCTATACGTTCATCATCTTTAATGATTTACATTCTTATCTTCTTCTTATAACTTCTCTAGGACTCAGCACACATCACTTCTCTGCTAATACACCATATGGTACTCTAAGTGGTTTCCCACAAACAACCAACAAAAAGTTTCCGTCTCATCTACACTGCCATCACAGTGAGTTAGATCGGTTTCTAGTTTTGTATATACCTTCGCTCTTTGAAGGAATTATTTAGCCCAGCTCCCATATGTCAACCATCAAAGGTTACGATTGCACCACAACTTAACTTATCTTAACTTATCCAAACTATTTAACTATAACGTTCGTAAAGTCAATTTCTTATCCTTCGCGTACACTCAACCTTCACGTCGGTTAAAGTGTTTAACGCTTACATTTCATTCTAACATTCTCTATTCGACTCACATTCGGCTTTCATTAATCTTGTTACCATTCGTTATAGCTTTCTTGATAATTAATATCTTACTCAATAATTTCGTTATCCAATACATGAACCCCATGTTTATTACTCTTCCTTAATGTCGAAGCCATACGATTCGTTGTATGCTAAGACCAGTCGTTCACCGCAACTGTGTTGCATTTACGTTCTTTGTCTTTTAATCTCATTTAATCTATCCGTTAAACTTTCATTAAAGGTTTAAAACACTTGATTATGTGTTACATTCGATGAACTACACGTTCATTAACTTTCGTTACACTTCCCCTAGGATTTGAGCAGTTAAGTGCTCTTCTCTAGGCCTTGCGCACCACTGGCGCTGCGGCGCTGGTTTCCTTCACATTCCTTGCGCTGCAGCGCCACTGGTGTCGCTTCGTCACCCTTAGTGTTAAAGCTTGTCTTTGCGTGTGAATTTCCATATTGAACTCTCTCTCGGTCTTTGCGTCATAGTACCTTACATATATATGGTTGGTATCAGTATGCCAAGCCTTATTCTTTGAAAAATTTTCTTAGTGTTAACTTTATTTTGAGACGCTTACTTCCCGATCTCATAAGTTATTCGATATAACTCTGAACGAGGTCGTTCCAAAGCCATTTTCTTCCGTATCTTACGTACTTCAATTCCCCTCAGACGAAACTTTGTTCTGAATCCGTTAGCATGCTATTCGATTGGCTTAATCTTCATCTTTCGTTCATTTTACGTTTTTAACGTTCTTCGTTCGTTCGTCCATAATTCGGTCATCCAAACTCGGAACTCGTTCGATCTTGAGTCCATGACTCATGTTTTCTTAGTTCTCTTACATTCTTATGAAACCCCACACGTTCGGGTTCATTTACACACTTTCTAATTTTTGTTCGTGTTTTACGAAATTTTTGCCATAACTTCGTTATAGCTACATTTTAATCCGTTCTTCATGAACGTTCCTACCATTCCTAACCAAGCAATAAGCATCTAACTTATACGCGATGGTTTTAAACTTGTCTATCAACAACAATTATCCTACGATGGTTTTAAATTTGTCAATCAACAACATTCTTCACGTTCTTCGTTCGTTCTTCGTTTTTAATCGATATTTTGATTACGATTTCACTTTTTCTTGGAATTTGATGTTATAGAACACCATTCCTTACTTATTTCACTGAATCATTCATATGATTCATTCGGATCGCTCAAATTCATTACGAATCTTATACTTCCTTAAGAAATTTTTAACATAAACTTCAAATTCTTATTTCTTCATTTTCTCATGATTTCAACCATTTGAAATTATTCCTAACATCTTTTACTTCTTATCCTCAATAAGATATATTTTTAACATATAAAACTTAAAGAAAATCTAACTTAGAAGTTATGTTTTAATACCTTTCCTCTTTATTTTTCTTCTTTTAAACAAAGTCGGCGATTCGCTAGCTTTTCTATTTCATGAACACCTTCGATCCAATCATTCATGCTTATTCTCTTCCTTCTCTTTCTTCTCCAAGCTCTCAAGCTCTCCCTCTTCCAAAGTGTTGATTGATTTTAAAAAAAAATCAACTAACACTTTTATTATATATATTTTCAAAGTTAGGGGCAAAATAGTCATTTTGCCCCTTGATTTACTATTCACACCTCAACTAACCTCCTTACTATTCACGAAACTTCCCTTGGGTTTCGTCTTGCGGAATTCGTCCGACAGTTTTAAAAATTGCGATTCTCGGAATCCAAATATTTTTGGATATTTCGTTTTTCCTTTACCGATTAACTTTTACATATTCTTCGGATTTCCAAAATACTAAAAAATAATTTTTAACATTAAGCGTTTTCCTAAACCTTTTCCCCTAGCATAGTTAAACGAATGAAAAGTATAGAACAACACTTTTCGTCATTTTTATTTCGTCTGATTTTTTCACGTTTTTCGAGAAAAACTTTTAACGGCTTACTTAACTTTTCATGATATATTATCGTCAAATCTTTCGACAGAATGTCATTTCGACATACCGAACTCTCAAAAAGGCTTTGGTTATTCAAACCATAACCCTTAGAGTTTCGTCGGGTGAATAGTGCTTATTTCGTCTTTTTCCCCAGAAATATTTTGTTCCTAGAAAATTTTTATTTTCATCTTGAAAATTCTTACTCGTTCAATCTAGCTCATAGACAGAATCCTCCCGATTTATAATCATCCTAGGTTCTAGAACGATTAATAAACACATAGCACATAATATTATTAATAAAAATTCATTTTATTAATAATTAATTCTTTAATCTTAAATTCTGAACAATCCGGATTTTCTAGGTTGTTACAGGACCCCCCAAGGGGTTAGGATTTGGCCACTTCTTTTCAAAAGGTGGTTTGCTCCCAAAAATATCTTCCAACTTGCAAGCTACATTAAATGTTTTGTGCATAAAATTCTTGGGTGAGTTAAATTAACTTAACCATGATTAGAAATGAGGAGGTGATGGGGGGATGGTTAATAAGATTGGAAACTTGAGGGTGTTGGCCATAAGAGACTCAAAGCTAAGTGACCAATTAATGACCTAATTCAAAGTTGATTTAAAGACTAAATTACCCCAACTCTTTTCCTTTCTATAAATAGAAGCCTAAGTGTTAGTTTTTTCGCGAAAAATAATCTAATTAACACTTGTGAAGCTCTATAATATTTGATAGAGAGAGAGACTTCGGATTTGGCAAGGGAGAAGCTAGTTAATTACCAAGATCATTAAGGAAACTAAGAACACAAGAGGTACGAATCAATAATCCTTCCATCTAGTTCACCTATACCTTCTTTAAAAGCTTTCTATAGATGTTATGAAGTGCTTATTGGTGAATGGTTAGGTGGTTCTTATGAATCATTAGCATACCGATGAAATAAGGAAGATTTAGTGAACTAAAATCACTAAACTATGCATGTTAGGAGAAATTGTAATTGCAATAACAAACAAAATGAAGAACGTAAGAACACTTTTAGTTGTTGTTGATGGAAAAATTAAAAGCTATCATTTGTTAGTATAGGAGTTGTGTAAATGTTCCCTTAGAAATGGAGTAAAATTATACTATAACGAAATTATGGTGAAAATTTTAATAAAAATACGTCAATCGATGAAAAGCCTAAGTTAAAATGATTTTTGTTAGAAGTTAGTCAATTCTGAGAATTTTGTTTTCCTAAGAGTTGAGTAATTCACGAGAAAAATAAGCCGAAGGCTAGTGAACGAACTCATTCCAACTTTGGATGAGCGAATTACTTCAATTTGAATATTTGACGTAAAAGAATCATTTAATTAAGAAAAATAGTCAAACAAAGGATTTTTGTGCCAAGATTTATTAGATGATTAGAAATAATAATTCGTCTGGGAAAAGTTTTAGTGTATGTTATTGTAACGACCCCAAATTCATACAATTCAATTACTGACTTCGGTCGTTAATAATACGTCTAACTTCTAATTTTACATCATTATTCGATGTTAAACTTAATAATATGCGGAATAATTTAAACTTTTATATCTTCTTACTTTAGTTCCCTGAATCTAAACCTTTATCATCTACATATCTTTGAATCGTATATAATCTATGCTTCACTCCATCACAGCTATTATATAAAATTTTACATTTCAATTCGATAACCTTTGCATATTAGATAACTCAAACTTTAACTTTACAACTCAACATAAAACTATACATCATAAAACATTTAGTACATCTTATGAATCTTAATCATGGTTTAAAGAAATAACAACTTTAGCTAAAATATTAATCTTCGTGTATTATTTCTGATCCACGTCATTCAAGTAGCACATAGTGTTACCTTCAATCCTTAACCTAAAAAAATGGTTATTTGCAAGGTTGAGCTCAACAGCCCAGCAAAATCTAACAGTTTTCATGCATCACGTAGCACATAATAACATGCTCAACATATATCTCATAAACATTGTACTAACATAACATACATGCTACAGTTCATATAACAAATATAAAGATTGAGTTCCTTACTCAATCATCATGCTTTACTCAATCAACGTAGTCACAAATTGACTTTAATGTTTCATACTTTGTACATATATATAACATATCATGCTCTTTTCAATAAAGATTGAAAACAGTTCATCATCAAGTTCACACAGCAAATAGGAACTGAAAGACTTGCCTTGATCGTTGTTTACCAATAACAGTTTAACAACTTACAATTATCTGCACTTCACGTGCCCTACACAATTATATAATCATTCACATTAACTATTAGTCACATAGAAATGTATAGTAGTTGTAATGTAAACTTTACTCTACATCTCATAACCCTTCCTATTATTAATACACAATGTTTAATTTTATTGTGTTAACTTTCGACTTATATCTCACTATATTTCATATTCGAAGTTCATTCAAGTGTTTAAGTCTTGCTAGGACTACCTATTAGTTTTATATTAACCCTATTCAATATCTTATAATATTCATTTCATTTTATTTAAAACACTTTTTACGTTAATTAACACTTATCACGACGTTTCAACGTTTATTCGTCACATGCCCAATTTGTCTCTCTTGTGTGTGCATAGTATGCGTATAAAACTTATCTAATATATCATTTATTAATGCTAAGCATCATTATATTTCATAATATTCATGTTCTATAACTTAGAACAACATCTTTTATCGTCAAGAGCACTACACTTGCATACGTGCATGCCCGACGCCCTCCGATTGCCTCCAAAAACACAAAAGCCCTAAAGATGACCATTTTTACCCCTGTTCTAGACCTCAAATTGAACACCTTAAAGAATAAAAGTTGTAGGTCTATTCGTCCTCGTTTTGGATCATCTTGAATCACCTCAATCGGAGTTCGTATGAAAACATTATGCCTATTATACTAAAATAGGTCAAAATAGTCACACCTGACATACTTTGGGCAAATGTTGCCTTAATTAGCTTCCTTGAGCACGCTGCCGTAGTGTGTCAAGCAGCGTAAACCGGGACCAAAGCTACTGTTCTCGTGATTTTTTGACCCTTTTCTCCTACTAATCTTCATAACTTGAGTTATATACATCCAAATTAGTCCGTTTTTGATTCCATGGATTCATAATTCATAGAAATACAACGTACTAGAATTTTAACAATTTATAAAAACATTAACCAACCTAAAATTTGACCCAAAAAACATATTCATACTCTATTTTCATGTTTTTAACATGTTTAGCGAATTCATTCACTACGAATTCGTTTCCTAACCAAATTGATTCATTCAACTTGCGTTATTTTTGTTTCTTATCTTATTAACACAATCAATCACCAATTTTACAATTATAACATAAACTCCTAACTAATTTTAGTCTCAAAACAGACCCAAAATACATATATTAAACAAAACTCATATTATTCATCTTTAACATGTTCTCATGAGTTTGATTACTCTAAAACCACTTTTAGATGATATAGAATGGATTATACAAAACCCATTAACATCTACAACCAATTCCTTAAGAAATCCATTTTATCAATAAAGAACTCAAGAAACAAAACTTAAGGGTTTATAATTGATTCTTACCTCTTGATTCTTCCTATTCTTAGTTTGGTGATGAAGAACAATTGCTTAATCTCCTCCTTACTTCTCCTTGACTGTTCATCCTTCTTCTCCAATTCTCTCTAAACTCTCTCTTTCCCTCTGTATTTTCACGTAAGCTTTCTAACTGATGAAACACGTAACATGTTTTTTTATTTATCCTTCAGTTATATAGATACCATCAGTTACAAATACAAAGGGCCACTAGGCCATGTTTGGCTAGCTCTCTAAAATCCCTTTTAAACTTATTTTTATTACTTCGTTATTATATGGTATATCTTATTTTCTCTAAAGGTCAATAAATTTAATTAAACTTATTTTATTAATAAATCTAATTAAATCGACTAACAAAAATTATAATCTCTAATTAGACAATTATAATCTTATTTTATAAATCAATATCAAATCACATATTAATCTTCTAATTTAATTATTTATTTAAATTAGAATATTATCAATATCCTTGTGTAAAAAAATACACTCCAATTTTTAAATTATTTAAAATAATCAATAGTATCACACTTACGTAAATTATCCCATAATAATAACCATCCAATATATTTATATTAATTCACCATTTTAATTAAGTGAATTACTCTCATTATTTATGAAATTTTAATGCATACCAATTTCATTGCCATAAAGCATAATAATCAAATTATATTATTTCATAATATAATTTTCAACTTAATTAAATTAACTAATATTATTTAGTTAATTACCTTCCCGTAACAATCTCATTTAATTTCTTTAATAGTTAAATTAACTATTAAACCTTATTTTCTAAACATATACATCTCTTTTATATTCACACTTAATCTCTTCACACCAAATCACATATTTCAAGATAAACTGCAAATATATGTACTTACCCACATTCAAAACACACAATTCAAAATATATACATTTCATAATAAGAATTTTAATTATTAAATTCTTATTTTAATAACTTATAAAAATTCGGGTTGTCACAATTATGAGCTAGAATATGGCTCAAGAACGGACTCGTTTTGATAACGAATGGTCAAGTTTTGACGCATCGAAGTAGGTGCGACGCGCAAAAAAATCTCCTTGTAACTGCTTCAGAGGTCAGGAGGTTTTGAACTTAAACAGACTGGAGTTTTGCTTCCTAGATTAGTATTACATCACTTAGAGTGGGTTTTGAACTAAACAGATGAGGGTTTTGGTTGTGTGGATTAATAGACATGAAGTTTAAAGCTAAAATAAATGGGTTTTTGGCTGTCTGGATTGATAGACAAATTTTTTGCTATCTACTTTATACCTGAAATGTAAAATGTAAAATAAAAATTGGGTGAATTGATTAAATCATAGAACGCGAACAAATGGAATTAGAAGTGAAGTAAATGGAAACAATAAATGTCGTCTTTACATAACTAATTAGTATGTCTATGTACACTAAATGTGTAGGAAATTCAAAAGGAAATTAACGTCAAAAAGTTGTAACGAACTTAAAGTACAACTTAAGTCTAAGGAGATAAAATGAATTTGATAGCAAGAGAAGTTAAATGTGAACTAATGCTTGACATTAATTGTGTAGTTAATTGTGACACCCCCAAATCAAGGTACTCAAATTTCCCAAAGAATTGGTGTTCACTCATCGAAATAAATAACGTCTAACTACCCATAAACAAATGAACTCATAAATAAAATAGAAATCCTCCAAATAAAGGGTTACAATAGCTTAAACAAATCAATCTCAGGTTATCTAACCTTAATACATCAAATGCGAAAACATCATAAACAAATAAGTCTTAAACATTACATCATAAGTCTTAACAATATCATTCTCAAAAAAACTAATTAAATCTTCATCATTTGCTTGCTTTGCCCTTACCCTTACTTGTGGATGACTCACCAACTCTTTCAATCTTAGTTGCAATGTTATTATGCAAGAGTGAGCAACAATTGCCCACAAGCTTTAACAATAGTAGTAATAATAACATGCGAATAAATAATGGATAATAAACAAAAGATAGCTCGGCTTTTGAATCAAGATTAGAACAGGAATCAAAAGTACATCTGAGGGTCACAAGACCATGAACTATGTCCAAGCTTTCAAGTATTTCTACTTTAAAAATTTAGCAGTAATAAGACTATATGGAACGTACTTCTCATACATGGGGGATCAACCCTTAGTATCATGTATGTGCACAACATCTTAACGCTATCGCATAATATAATCCCCTGTAGTAGGGTTGTTCATCTCAACTTTGATATTAGAGTTCGCACCAAAAAAAGTTTGGTTTGGATTGATCTCAAGGGTAATTTAGAGTTCAATAATCATCAACTAAGGATTATTTGATTCAATAAGAGTTTATTAACCGTTCAAGAGTTCGTTAACAACATAATGTAATAAAGGGATACAATGGCAATGTTAGAATATCGTTCAATCATAAGAAGGTAAGCATCATATATCAAAATTATGCTTTTGTAAAGAATTAAAGAACTTAACTAGAACATATGCATTGATTACTATAAGAAGCCTTGCTCGAATAATAATAAGCTAAAGTTAAACTTTCTCAATAATGTGGAGTTAGGAAAACTTACGCAACTATAATCAAGTTAGAGATAAGGAACTTGCTCAATGATAACACAATAAATAATAATTTGCTTAATGTAAGATTAAAGTTTGGAAACTCGCATAATCGTAATCAAAATAGGGTAAGGAACTTGCTCCAATAAAGTTTAGGGTTAGAAAACTTGCCTCGTGCGTAGGCTAAATGATTACTACTCACGTTCACCACAGGTCCTACACATATACAATATGCATTCACAATATTCATTAGTTACATTCATATTAACCTTATAGGTTTAGTGTTCCCTCTTTTAGTACAACTTGTTAACTTAGTTTAAGTTTTGCTCATTACCATCAATCTCATATACATGACTAAAGTCTTACATATTAAGTTTGAAGATCATTACATCTTATCATGGACATCACGTTTAGCCCTTATACAACTAATCAAATTATCATAAAATTTGGTCGTATGTATGTTAATGATCTGATATGGCATTTTATTACATGTCCAATACATTATAATGTTCATTAGACTAGGTTAGAATAACCTGCAATGGACTGTACACAAAGAAGGCTAAAATTGTCAAACTTTGATACCCCCGCTAGGGCTGAGTTTTATATTGAAGGAAGGCCCGCCGAGGCACGATGCCCACCAAAGTGGGGAAATTAAGCCTAATAACGCCCGCCAGGGCAAGGTCACCTAGATACAGTTTCGCGATTGCATTGTTCATCAGACCGAAATTCGCGAATTTCACATATATTCAGTAAATTTAACAAACTCAAAAGACATAGACTATACATAAATGTTACTGAGCATGCATACATCGATTTTAAACAACAATATTCAATAGATTTAACCCCTTTAAATTCATGTTCTTGCTAAAAACTTCATTTTAGACATCCTTAGCGAATCATCTCATCACAGAATTGTTTCTTGATCAAATCAGTTTGTATAACATGCATTGTTTTTGTATTTAAACTTATTAACATAATCAATCGTCAATTTATAGATTACAACATGGATTGAACACTAATTTTTGGTTCTAAAATCTGCCTTTTTACACTTTTATAACAAAACTCAAACTTCTTTTGTAAAACATGATTTCATGAATCAATTCTTACCAAAAATCATTTCCAACCCACATATAACATATTACTTCTATCTAACAACATAAACATCCATTATTCTAACAAATCATCAACCTAAACATAAATTTTGACTTCAAAATCATGTATATGTCACTACAAACTCAAAACTCCCTTTTTAACCAAATTTCATGGATTAATTCACCAAAAAATTATTTATAAACATCACATATTAATTTATTCATGCATATTAATAATTTATAAACAACTTTTCTGCAATTACTCATGTAAATTCAATTATAGAAAACTAAACATATATTTTGATGGGAAAACTCAAGAACATAATAAACAGAGTTTGGAACTTGGATTCTCACCCTTTGATTCTTGTTTAGATGGTAGGAAGTCCTCCTATGATTCTCCAAACCTTCTTCTTAAAACCTAATTTCTCTCAAGTTCTCTCTTTTCTCTCTGTGATTTCTCTGACTTGGGTTTTTGGAAATACATAAAAAAATAAGGCTTACATGATATATTACACATATTATTGCGTAAATGGGTAGCTTTTAAAAACTCCCATGTCCTCAAAAGGCCATGTTTGGTTTTAGCTTTTAAAAACTCCTTTTAGTTTATTTTAATTAAATTGTTTATTATATAGTTTATTTGTCACACTTTAATTAATCGAATAATATTATTTAAATTTAATTAAATTAAAGACAATATTACCCATTAAATCACATCATCACATAATTAAAATTCTAATTTATTAAATATAACACATAATTATAACAAATCAATAAATCTCTAATTAATTATTTAATTAATTAGAACAAGCTTAAAATTATTTAACAACACATTTAATTTAATTATCTCAATTAAATTCACACTTTGAACTATAAAATTATTACACATTAATATTTAATATTTTTTACAAAAGTCTCGTTTGTCACATTAATTGATACGTAAATGTAATTTATTTGTGTAGGTCGTTAAAAGGTGAATTAGCATAAACTATTTTAGAAGACGCTTAAGGCAAGTCTTTCTAACTTCATTTGATTTCGTTCTTATGAAGTTTATGTGAATTTCATGCTTCTACAAATCTTTTAAATATTTGTGCAAGTATTCAAGACATGTTATGCCATGAACTATTTAATAAAGTGTCGATGTCATTTGTTCGGCTAAACAAATGTTAAAATGTTTTATTGATTTATTATTAAATCTTTAAAAATGTTATTAATAAAATGTTAAGCTATCAATTGCCAATTATTTTGGTATGGATACAAAAGTAAGCCTGAGAATGAACAAATAAATATTTTAGTCGAGTTTCGACCGACACGTAAGGTGTCAAAACTAAACGTAAATATGTTTAATGAATGAGTGTTGATCAATATAGAGTACTATATGTTGATCACCTATACATGCTTGTAAGATATATCGGATTTACAGCTTTATTATCAGGAAATCCCTTTTAATGAAAGGCTCTCGGTCATTTGACCAACTCGGTTTTAATATTCAATATGTGGTTTCAAAAATGTTTTAATGTAAGAAAAAGTATCGGTTTTGTTTATTCTTATTGATTCACAACTATTAGTTCAGTTGTTCAATAATGATATGATTTTTAATTTTGTTGTTATTAAACTGTTATACTTACTAGGAAATTAAATGTTCATCGCTGCTTGAATTATATGATTTCAGCTAAGGTTGAATGGGTCGAAGGATATGGTAAGGATAAAGAGAAGGCTAAGATGGAGAAGTAAAGGTTTATATTGTAATAATAGTAGTATTTGTGTAATAACTTATATTATGACAATGTAAACATGTAATGGTTGTAAGAATATGGGAGAATGAACGGATATGATGTAATAGTATAGTAATTACATTCATGTCAATAAGATATATAGTTGTATGATATGTATGTTGTAGTATCATGTAACACCTTATCTAGGGTTTACAGGTATTCAAATTTGGAAGCGTCATAGGAACACTGTAACACCGTGAGAAATCAGATTCCAAAGATCATGAAAGTGGCGCCAAGAAGGCCTGTGTCATGCACCTGCATCAAGATTTGACGCATTTTTGCATATTTTTAACTCCAAATTGGATAATGTTACCTCCTCAGCTGGGGATTTGACTTGTAATCTATAAATTCATGTTGTGATGCATAAAATAGAGGTAATTAGAGAGTTTTGGACAACAAGAAATTAACAACCTCCTAAGGAGACTTGGAGATTGGATTGAAGAGCAAGAAGAGTCAGAGATTTTAGACTAAGGAGATTAAGGATTCTTACAAGAGTTTTTCTTCTTCTATTATATTCATAATCTGCAACTTTGAATGTTTTTCATATTTGAGATGATGGTTTTCTTTAAGATTATGAACTAATTTTTTAATTAGGGATACAATGGAACCTCTTGTGATGCATTAATTTTAATTATCTTTATTTACACTTATTGATCTTTTTGAGTTGTTCATCATATCTTGTGCTTAATTATTAATTATCTAGTTAGTAATTAATCTGACATCCTAGCTGGAATTGAAAGAGAAAATCTATGATTAGATCTGGATGTGATAACACATGATTTTTTTGATTCTTTTTAGAATAACATAACAGAGTATAAGATGAGAATACTTGAATGTTATTCATAACTTGATTAGTAGTTTGTGCTTAATTAATCTATTTTAAATGTCTTGCATGAAAATAGAAATATAACTGAAATAGGTCTTTTTGTTATGTATAGAAATATGTTAATAAATTAATAGGCAAACCTAGTCAACAACTAATTGGATTAAGAAAGAGGAAATAGGGTAAAGCGATTATTGTAACGCAATTATGGAAATTGTATTCCTACACTTAATACACCTGGTAATCAATTCTTGTTATTTAGTTTAATTTCAGTTTTAATTTAAAATTACTTCAAAATCAACATTGGTGACCGTTTAAATAGAATTAAATCGGTAACAAACTAATAATTAGGATAGATATTAGTATTCTTTTTCTATGGGTTCGACATCCTTTTTACTTCTATATTACTTGATTGACCGTGTTTACTTGCACATAATTATCATTGTATAAATATGATAACATTAGACTAAGAATACCAGAGGAGGAAGAGTAATAAAATTAAAATAAATCATAAAAAAATAAAATTCAAGATGATACACAAATTGTGATTGGTGTCTCAGAAAATAGTGATGCACAAAGTGACAGCGACATATTAAATAGTGATGAAGAATTATTAAAAACTAGGACAAGGTGCAGGGAGTACAAAGAAGAGATGACTAAAGCTAAAAATGAGGCAGGTGATGAAACTAACAATGTTTATAGGGATGTTGTTGATGGTAATAGTTAGTGTCGATGCCGGGAATTAAATTCCTAATATTGTTTCCACCCTTTGTATTTCACTATGTCGATTAATTTATTTAAAAGGTGAGATTTTGGGAAAAGACCGATATAAATGTCGACGAATTTGAAAAGATTGATTTTAATGATTGGGCCAAATTAGACAAAGTCACCAGTTGGTATAAGCTCAAATGGATGTACCAACTCATCCAATTGTAAAGGTTTTTGCAATATACCCCAATATTTGACTGTAAAATTGGTCAGGAACCCAAGATTCATAGAGTTCAGGGGCTTGCTTAAGTGAGAGGAAGGTGTTAGGCACCTCTCGACTTCCGTGTGTGTGTTTTTTGAGAAAGCTTTTAATATTCTTTGACATGTGTTAAGTGCCTTTATTTTTAGGGTTGTCCTAAGCCTTATTTTAACCTATAAGCGGCGTTTTTTTGAAAGTAGTGCTGAACCTCTTTGAACTTATGCACCAAGGATTTGATTTAAAGAAAAGTTCAATTTCAGATAAAGTATATTGAAATGATGTTTTGGAAAACAAGGTTTTCAATCCTTAGTCAAATAGGAATCGAGGTCCTTTGTTACTTTCGATTACTAACCTTAAATTTGTTTATCCCCGGAGCGCTTTATTTTCTATAAACTCTTTGCAGTTTTGTTCAAAAATCATTTTGGTTGATAATGCATGAAAGAAAGTATAAAAAAAGGTTGGGTCATCTCCAGGCATGAAAGCCGTCTCGATAGACCCAAGCACCCATAATCACAATTTTTCACTATCATAGGGCCTTAAAATTCGACCTCTCATGACGAGGCCCTCGAATTCATTTTAAGGCCTGATATTACATATACAATGATTTGTGCAGTTTAATATTACATTTTAAACAAAAAGTCCATCATGAGAATCTAGTCGAGATCCGATCATTGGATCTCAAACGCAGGATTCTTAGGCTCGCATTAGTATGCTTGAACATAATCAAAATTTAAAAATTGAAAATATGTAAAAATATATCCTAAACTCGTTATCAGGCGATTCATCGATTGGAATCCCTAGCGCAAATAGTTAGGATCCCCTAACCACTAGATATAAATCTAAGGCTTCGCGAAGTGACCGAAATTGGTCTAAAACCTTGAAAATAACTAGATCTATCCTAGATCAAGTCAATCTAACATAAAGGTTCAAGCTTTAAAACTTTAGAACCGGTTAAGTACTAGATCTGACTAAATTTAAGGTAGATCTAGCTGAAAATGGGATCTTTAACTATATACAAGCAAAATAATTGGTAAACTTAATAGATCTATTGATAAACAACCAATATATGTTTAAGGATCACAACTTTAACTACATATAAACATGATATTAAACTAGATATAATATATTTAACTATATTTAAAATGAAATGACCAAAGATTTGATTTTTTCACCTTGGGGAATGGAGAAACAAGCATCTCATGACTCAAATGTATGTTATACTACTCTAGATTTATAAGATCTACTATATATGTGATGGATCTAACTCAAAATTAGTGTTTTTGTGCCAAACCCAAGCCTTTCTCACTCTAAAATCTCACTTTGTCTCTCTAAAATCCTTTTATTCTTCTCTCAAATGAGCTGATGATGCTTTGATAAGGAACTCAGGGCCAGTCAAATGTGTACGTGAGGCTAGCTGTAGTTGCACCTGTGACTGGGCCCCATGGGTCTTGCAGTCTCGAAGTTCATTTCTTCGATCGTCTGTATCTTTTAATTTAGAAAAAGTTGAGATATGTGCTCAATCATCCCGAAAAGTTTTTGTCGAGTGCTGTGAAATGAATTCAATTTTGACTGATTTTGAGTACTTCGGGAAGATGTAGTAACTAGCCGAGAGGTATCTTCTAGTTTTAGATGGTGGTCATCTGACTCATCTTGGGTAGGTCGCCGCTCGGGGATTGCCGTGGTGGCTTCTTATGACCTCATCCTTAGTTTTGTGATCCTCGTTCGAACCATGTGTTTGGGCGACGTTGCACTTTGGCTTCTCCATGGGGTTGACTCTAGGGTGAAATTATGCATTTGTCCTCCTGTGGGGTTATCTCTAGGGTGAAATTCCGCTTTTACTCTCCTGTAGGGTTAGTAAAAGGAAAACACAATTTTGGGTGTCTACAGTGAGGGTATTGAGGGCAACGTTAAAGGTGATGTTGTTGAGGGTAATTTTAAAGTTGATGTTGCTGAAGGTTCTATTGAGGGGGCAGGTCAGGGTGGGGAGTTTGATGAGGAGATAATGAAGGCGTCAAGTAGGAACTGGTGATGTTAAGGGTGATAAAGGTGTATTAGATGGTGATCCAAAAGTGAATGAGGGTGTAACATAAATTAAAGAGGTTAATAGAAATAGTGAGGCATATTATGTTAGTGACTTTGATGATTATAGTGACTAGTGTGACAAACGAGATTTTTTATAATTTAATTTGAATATTTATTGAATTAAATAAATATTTTTTGATGATTTAATTATTGGGTTAAATAATTAATTGATGAATTTCTGGTAGATTAGTTTAATTATATGTGTTACATTGATTAAATTAATGTGGAAATTTATTATTCAAAAGTATGTATGTAATTGAGCTTATTTGATTAAATGAATTATTTAATAAGCATAATGTTATTCTAATTAATTTAATAATAAATCGTAGATTTAATGAATTGACTTAATTAATAAATGAAAATTTAATTATGTGATTATGTGATTTAATGTAGAATTATTCTATTTTATTTAATCGAATTAAATAATATATATTTGATGTAAATGGGTGTGACATTATTAAACTATATAATAAGAGTTTAATTAAATTAATGGGGAAAGAGTATTAATAAGATAGCCAAACATGGCCCTAAAGGAAGTTGGCAAGTTAACCAACTACGAGTTTAACCGACCATGACTACACCGGTATGCACACTTATATCAGCTCCATTCTTTTTACGCTTTCTCATTTCCTAAGAACCTAAGTCAGTGAAACTATAGAGTGAAAAGAGAGAGTTTGAGGGAATTGAAGAAGGAATTGGGAATTTAAGAAGTTTTTTCCACTCTCTATCAATCTTAACAGAGAATTAAGGGTAATTTCCTTAACCCAACTTTTAATTTACGTACTTAGAAATTTTTCATAAAAATTGGCTTTTAGTTTCTGTAATTAGAATTTTCATGAGTAATTATTGAAGAATGGTTATAAATTATTTATATGCATGAATAATCTAGTATATGATGTTTATAAAAAATTTTGGGGTTAATTAACCTTGTACTTTTTTGTTTAAATGTAAGGTTTTATGTTTATAGTAATAATATATGATTTTGAAGTTAAAATCGAGTTTTGGTTGATAAATTGATTAGATAGATTTTTATATATGTTGATATATATATATATATATATATATATATATATCTTTTATGTGAATTAAAAACAATTTTCAGAAGTTAAAAGTATATGAAAAAAGATTCAAGAAAAGATTTGGGTTTTGTTATAAAAAGTACAAAAAGGCTTATTTTAGAACTAAAATTTGTGTTCAATCCATATTGAAATATGTAAATTGTCGATTGATTATGTTAATATGATAAAATATGAAAATAACACAAGTTATACGAACTGATTTGGTCTAGAAATGAATCTGTGGTGTGATGATTCTCTAAGAATGTCAAAAATGAGTTTTCTAGAAAAAACAGTGAAATTATGTGATTTGATTCAAGTAATGGCATTATTTAAGGTGTTAAAAGCATGTTAATAACATTGTATGATGTTTCTATGAAGTTTATACTTCATAGAAATCACAGTACTAGTTTAATTTGCATTTATTTGGAATTATTTGGGTTGTACTGTGAAACAGTAGTACTGCTCTACAATTTTACATTTTACGTCACCGCAATTGCTTGCCATACCAAAGGCGTAAATGGTGCAAAGCGTCTCGCTAAGTATTACGTATTAAGCACCAAAGACAATTGTGTGCAAGGTGCCAAGGCTTGCGCTATGCTTAGCCAAAGCTTAAAGCTTATTGCTTGGCGGTGCCGCAAACTTATATTGCATACCTACCTCGAAAGCGAAACAATTTGTTTTCTTTTAGTTTGCAGTCCATGATATGTTAACCTAACCTAGTCTAAGGTGCAAGATAGTATGTTAAACATGTAATGAGGTTTTATAATTAATTGTAAGCATGTGTTCAATGTTTTCAAATTGTGAAGTTAATAAGTTGCGAAAAGCTTAAATTTGTTAATTGTTTAAGTCTTGAGATGTGATTAAAGGTTACATTGCTCTAATAGCCTTATGATTTCAAACTGTTGACGTGATGACGTTATTTCAAAAGTCAGAACTTGAATTATGATAACAAATTGGATTTAAAAGAAAAAACTAAACCTATAAGGTTAATATGAAGGTAACTAATGAATGTTGTGAATGCATGTAATGTGTAGGACGTTAAAATTTTTGATTTGTAACTATAATTGTAGCTTGTGCGTGAGGCAAGTTCTCTAACACTAACTTTATTTGAGCAAGTTCCTATACCATGTTTCTTTTCATAAAGTAAGTTCCTTATTCTATCTTGCTTATTACTGTTCAAGTCAATATTTCATATTAGATGCTATCATTCTTTAAAAGCATGATTCTTGTTATATAATACTTATTCGATTGTATACTTCTTGAATCTTATTATTCAAATTGAATATCAATTGTTGTTGAACCTTGTAAGACTAGCGAACCCTTATTGATTCGACTAGTCCATAGTTGATGAATGTTCTAAATTTCAGAACCATTGTTGAGCATATCCAAACCAAACTTCCTTTGGTGCGGACTCTAATGTCAAACTGAGACGAACAACCCTATTGTAGGGGATTAATTATGCTTTAGCGTTAAGATATTGTGCACAGTATGGTACTAAGGGCTGAACCACCTAAGTACGAGAAAAGACTCCATAGGCTTATGACTGTTAAAGGTTTCAATTATAAACACTTGACAACCTAGATCATAGTTCAAGGTCTTATGACCCTCGGAAGTTCTTTTGATTCTTGTTATTTATTCTTGATTCAAAAGTCAAGTTCCTTATTTCAGAAGTCTTTGATTCATTCTAATGTTATTATTTTATTTTTATATTATTATACTTGTGGGAAATCGTGCTCACTCTTGCGTAATAATAACATTGTAGTTAAGAACGAAAGGTTCGACGAGCCTTCTACTAGCAAACACAAGGGCAAGGTTATCAAGTGAGAAGACTTGTTGTTTATTATTATATTATGTTCAAACTTATATTTAAATTGTGTAAGACTTATTATTTGTTTCCGCATTTGAGATTTAAGGTTTGTATAACCTAGGGTTGATGTATTTAAAATTAGATGTTGTAACTCCATAAAGAGAGGATTTATTTCTATCTATTTATGGTTTTCATTTATTATGGGTAGATAGACACATGATGTTTTATAGTGAACACCAAATCCTATGGGAATTGAAGTGCCAAGATTTGGGGGTGTCATTGGTTGGTATCAAAGCTATAGGTTATGAACCTTAGGTGGGGGAAAAACCTTAGTTAGTAGCCTTATAGAAGAACGAGAACATAGTGGTGATAAACTCTTATCGACTTCTAAGAAATGAATTCCTTAATTCATTGAAGATAATAAAAGACTTTCTATGCTTATGTGATAAACTTATGTTCTCGCGAGTATCGATTAGTAACTAAAAACTGAAAACTATGTTGTCAGGATGTCGGATGTTGGAGGATCTAGTCGAGCTAGGGAGGAGGAACCCAGAGTACCTAGGGAGGAAGAGCCTCGAGACATCCATGTTGTCCAGGAGAAGTTGGTATAGAGAGAGCCATCTCCGTTGATCACTGTTATTGGTCATGAGCATGAGCCTAAGTTTGATCCAGAGGAGGACCCTGAGGATGAAGAGGAGGAAGATGAGTTCCCACTGAACTCTATTGCAGCTCAGATGTATGATGAGGTATATGACCGTAACACTGAACTTCAGGATAGAGTCAGAGAGTTGGAAGAGTTGGTAGACAGACGTCAGGATACTATAGGTCAGAAGATTGAGGAAATTCAAGGTCTTGATGCACGTCTTAAAAACGTGGAGTGGAAATTGGTTCACTTAGAGGGTGATAATGGGGAGTTGGTGGTAGAGGTTGCAAAGCTGAAGGATGATTTGAGAGAGGAATCTGCCAAACAAGCTAGAGCTTAAGATGCTTATGAGAAGACTTCCCAACGAGCAGATGTAGCCGAAGAAGATGTGCAAGCAAAGAAGGTCAAGATCGTGGAGATGGATTGTGCATTCAACATTGCGGTGAACAAGGCCAATGACCGAGTTATGTACTATCCAATTCAGTTCAAGGACTTACCTTCGTACATGTTGGATAGCAGAACGATGTTTCGTATCATGGAAGAAGAGCGCAGAGAAGCTATTTGACGTCTTAATAGGCCGTGATAGGAACAATATGAATTATGTGAATATCTATGTTAATTAAAAATGTAAATTCTGATGTGCTTATAAACAAAGGAATATTATGATGATTTAATCCTGAAGATTCTTTATCTCAAGATAGATGATGTAAATAGTAGTGATGCTATCGTATGATGTTAAAACTTTTGATTCAAATAAAATATCAGAGTTTATTTGAGATAATGTGTTAAGTGATTATGTTTAAATGTTTTAGTTAAGCCTTAAATATTTAAGGGATTGAATAAAGACCTAATAAGCATATATTTTAATAGAAATATTCCATCGAGAAGAAGACCAATCCGTCAACCGGCCCAAGAAGGGTCGAGAACAAAAAAAACGACGCCAATGCTAACCTTGTTCAGCAGTTGGTGAACTTATTGGCTAAGGTGATTAACAATCAACCTCAAGCTCCACCAAATACAACGTTCAAGTACATCAAGGCGGTGGGACCGCCAAAGTTTAAAGGCTCCATGAACCCGATAGAAGCTCAAACTTGGGTTATGGAGATGGAAAAAGTTTTTAACATCACCAGAGTCAAAGAGGACCAGAAAACCATTTATGCAACATTCATGCTGAAGTCAGAAGACAATTATTGGAGGCAAGTAAATAGGGTCCGTGGAGGAGAAGGTGTGATCACCCGGGAGAGGTTCAAGGAGATATTTTTAGAGATGTATTTCTCGACAAGCTCGCAGAACTAAATGGAAGTACAAATTTTAAAATTGAAGTAAGGCCATATGTTCGTACTAGACTATGCAGCAAGATTAAATGAGTTGGCTAGGTTCGCCCCGTATCAAGTACACACGGATGAGAGGAAGGCAATAAGGTTTGAGCAGGGACTGAAACCTTGGTTATATAGCAAGGTGTCAATGTTTCAGATGAACACTTTTGCTAGAGTACTGGATAAGGCCATCCTCGCTGAAGGTGGGAGCGATGCGGTGACCAAGTACAATCAGGATCAGAAGAAGAAGAAGAGTGAAAATGAAGGAAATAACAAGGTCAGTGGTAGCAACACGGGAGGAAGTAACAATTAAAAGAGAAGGTGGACTGATAACTCGTCAACTTAAAATCAGCAAGGAGGTCAGAAGAAGAGAATTGAAGCATGTCTAACCTGCAGGAAAGCTCACCTGGGGGTCTGTATGAAAGGGAAAAGAATGTGCTATAATTGTGGTCAAGAAGGCCACATAGCACCTAATTGCCCTAACCCAAAGAAGGGTGCATGCTTCACATGTGGGTCAAAGGACCACTTGGCTAGGGACTGTCCCAAGAAAGGATCTGCAGGAGTAGGAATAGGAAGGAACAAGGGTAACAGTGGTGGAAATGCTTTAACTATCATGGGACCAACCGCAACCAACCGACCGACTGCCAAGACATTCAACATGACAGTGCAAGATGCAGTGTAGTCTCGCGATGTGGTGTTAGGTATTATTCCTATCAATAAAGTTAATGCTTATATATTATTCGATTCGGGTGCTACTTATTCATTTATATCCGATGACTTTTCTAAGAACTTGGAATTACCTAAGGACGAGTTAGAATACCCCATGAACATAGAGATTGCGAATAGAGAAGTAATCCTTGTTAAGTACGTACACAAGAATTGTAGGGTGGATATTAAGAGTAACATTATAAACGTAGATCTTATCCCTGTCAAACTTGGGTAATTTGATGTCATTATGGGAATGGATTGGTTATTTAATTACGAGGCTGTAATTGATTTCCAAAAGAAATGTATTAACCTTATTACTCCGTCAAAGGTTGTGTTTTATGGCAACAAGTAGCCTAGACAAGCTAGTTATCTAATGATGATGTAGTCCAAGAAGTTCTTAATACAAGGCGGTATAGGTTATTTAGCCTACATAATTGACAGTCATAAAGAGTACCCGAAGATAGAAGAGATACCGGTAGTGAGGGACTTCGCAGACGTATTTTCGGATGATCTACCGGGACTTCTACCAGACAGAGAGGTTGAGTTTGTGATTGATTTGGTGGCAGGAACAGCTCCAATATCGAAAGCATTGTACCGGATGGCCCTGGTAGAGATGAAAGAATTAATGGTACAATTGGAAGAGTTACTAGAAAAGAAGTACATTCAACCGAGCGTATCACCGTGGGGAGCGCCAGTGCTATTTGTGAAGAAGAATGACAAGATAATGCGGCTCTGCATCAACTACAGAGAACAAATTAAGGTCACGATTAAGAATAGATATCCATTACCAAGGATCGATGACCTGTTTGATCAATTGAAAGGAACGAGATACTTTTCAAAGATAGACTTGAGGAGTTGTTATCATCAATTGAAGGTGAGGCTAGAGGATGTACCGAAGACAGTGTTCAGAACTTGTTTGGGTTATTACGAGTTTTTTGCTAATGTCATTTGGTCTAACAAATGCTCCACAACATTTATTGACCTAATGAACATGGAATTTAAAGCGTTTTTGGATAAATTTATGGTGGTGTTCATCGATGACATTTTGGTATACTCAAAAATCAAGGAAGAACACGTAGAGAATTTGAAGGTAGCGTTAGAGGCGTTGAGAAAAGAGAAGTTGTGTGCCAAGTTTTTGAAATGCGAATTTTAGATTGAGTGGGTATAATTTCTCTAACATGTGATTAATAAGGATGGTATTTCGGTAAATCCCTCCAAAGTCGAAGCTGTGAGAACTGGGATCAGTTGAAAACACCATCAGAATTAAGAAGTTTTCTTGGATTGACAGATTATTATAAAAGATTCATTCAGGAATTTTTCAAGATTACAATCCTGTTGACGAATTTGACTAGGAAAGCTGTGAAATTCATTTGGACGGAGAAGTGTGAGGAAAGCTTTCAAGAACTTAAGAAGAGGTTGAGTATAGCACCTGTGTTATCTCTTCCGGATGACACGAGAAATTTTATGGTTTATAGTGATGTGTTGCATAAAGGACTTGGTTGTGTGCTTATGAAAAACGGCAGAGTCATTACGTATACGTCACGATAATTAATGGACTATGAGAAGGGGTATCCGACCCATGACTTGGAGTTAGCCGCGGTGGTATTTGCTTTGAAGATCTAGAGACACTATCTCTATGGGGAGAAATATGAAATATACATAGACCACAAGAGTCTAAAATATATTTTTACACAAAAGGACTAGAATATGCGCCAAAGAAGGTGGTTGGAGTTAATAAAGGACTATGATTGTGAGATTTTATACCATCCGGGTAAAGCAAACGTTGTTGCCGATGCCTTAAGTAGAAAGGGTCAGGAGAAATTAATGATGTTGACCGCTCAAGAGGAGCTAATTTCAGCAATGGAGAAGCTAGAATTGGAAGTGAAGTATTCTATGGAGATTGCCGAGAAGTTGTTCCAGATGCAAACTGGTACACCGTTACTGGATAAAGTTAAAGAGGCTCAACTTCAGGATGAAGAATGTGAGAAGGTGAAAAAGAAGATATCCGAAGGAACCGAACCGAGATTCAAAACAGACAGCGAGGGAATACTGAGATTTGAGAGCAGAATTTGGGTACCTCCAGTGCCAGAGATTAAGGAAGATATTTTGAGTGAGGCTTATAGCTCATGATATTCAATTCACCCTGGTAGTACCAAGATGTACTAAGATCTTTAACAACATTTCCGGTGGCCAAATTTGAAATGAGATGTTACAGAGTGTGTTGCCAAATGTCTTACATGTTAGAAAGTGAAAGCAGAACATTAGAGGCTGAGTGGGTTGCTATAACCTTTAGAAATCCTAGAGGGAAATGTGAACATATTATAATGGATTTCGTGGTTGGCCTTCCGATAACCCAGAAAGGTTATAATGCATTATGGGTTATCGTTGACCAATTGACAAAATTTGCACACTTCCTTACGACCAGAATCAAATTCAACTTAAGACCAGTTGGCAAGGTTATATGTGAAAGAGATTGTTTTGAGGCATGGAGTTCCGGTGTCAATTATTTCAGACAGGGATCTACGCTTTACATCGAACTTCTAGATATGACTACAGGAGTGCGTGGGGACACAATTGAGAATGAGTACAACATATCACTCTCAGACAGACGGGCAGAGCGAAAGAATAATTCAAATATTAGAGGATATGTTGAGAACATACATCATAGATTTTAATGGAAATTGGGATGATCATCTACCACTGGTGGAATTTGCTTACAATAATAGTTACCATGTAAGCATTGGCATGCCGCCTTATGAAGCATTGTATGGTAGAAAGTGCAGAACTCTACTTTACTAGGATGAAGTTGGCGAAAGACAGTTATTGGGATCAGAATTGGTAGAACAAACAGCAAAAATGGTCAAAATAATCCAGAAAAAATAAGTAACAGCTCAGGATAGGCAGAAGAAATACGTTGATCAACACCGTAAAAATGTTGAGTTCAAATCGGGCAGCTTGATATTTTTGAAAGTCCTTCCCTGAAAAGGAGAGATCAAATTCAGTAAGAAAGGGAAATTAAGCTCAAAGTTCATTTGTCCCTTTTAAGTTTTACGAAGAATTGGTGTGCCTATGAGATAGCCTTATCCCCGGCCTTAGAACATATCCATAATGTTTTCCATGTTTTTGTCTTAAGATCCTACAAACCCACTTACAAGCATGTGATTGAATATGAACCCCTGCATATTGAGAAATACTTAACCTATGAAGAAGTTCTTGGTCAGATTGTTTACAAGAAAGATCAAGTTCTTAGAAATAAAATAATACCTTTTGTTAAGGTAATTTGGAGGAACCACAACACTGAAGAAACTACGTGGGAACTCGAAGAACACATGATGAAGAATTACCCACATTTATTTGCTTAATTTATTTGTGAACAATTCTAGGGACATAATCTTTGTAAGGGGGAAAATGTAACGAGACGAATTGATTGAGCCGTGATTCTAGGGACATAATCCTTTTAAGGGGGAAACATGTGACAAACGAGATTTTTTAATTTAATTTAAATAATTATTGAATTAAATAAATATTTTTCAATGATTTAATTATTGGATTAAATAATTAATTGATGAATTTGTGGTAGATTAATTTAATTATATGTCTTACATTGATTAAATTAATGTGGAAATTTATTATTCAAAAGTATTTATGTAATTGAGCTTATTTGATTAAATGAATTATTTAATAAGCATAATGTTATTCTAATTAATTTAATAATTAATTAGAGATTTAATGAATTGACATAATTATTAAATGAGAATTTAATTATGTGATTATGTGATTTAATGTAGAATTATTCTATTTTATTTAATCAAATTAAATAATATATATTTGATGTAAATGGGTGTGACATTATTAAACTATATAATAAGAGTTTAATTAAATTAATGGGGAAAAGGTATTAATAAGATATCCAAACATGGTCCTAAAGAAAGTTGGCCAGTTAACCCACTACGGGATTAACCGGCCATGACTACGCTGGTATGCGCACTTATATCAGTCCTTTTCTTTTTACTCTTTCTTATTTCCTAAGAACCTCAGTTAGTGAAACTATAGAGAGAAAAAGAAAGAGTTTGAGGGAATTGAAGAAGGAATTGGGAATTTAAGAAGTTTCTTCCACTCTCTAGCAATCTTAACCGAGAATTAAGGGTAATTTCCTTAACCCAACTTTTACTTTACGTACATAGAAACTTTTCATGAAAATTGGCTTTTAGTTTCTGTAATCAAAATTTTCACGAGTAATTGTTAACGAGTGGTTAGAAATTGTTTATATGCATGAATAATATAGTGTATGATGTTTATAAATGATTTTGGGGTGAATTAACCCATGTACTTTGGTTTAAACAGAGGGTTTTTAAGTTTATAGTAATAATATATGATTTTGAAGTCACAATCTGAGTTTTGGTTGATAAATTGGTTAGATAGATTGTTATATATATTGATATGTATATATAATCTGTTATATGTGAATTAAAAATGATTTTCAGAAGTTGAAATCGTATGAAACAGGATTTCAAGGATTTGGGTTTTATTATAAAAAGTACAAATAGGCTGATTTTAGAACTAAAATTTATGTTTAATCCATGTTGAAATATGTTAATTGACGATTGATTAAGTTAATATGTTTAAATAAAAAAACAACGCGAGTTATACGAACTGATTTGGTTTAAAAACAAATCCGTGGTGTGATGATTCACTAAGAATGTCAAAATGAGTTTTCTAGCAAAAATAGTGAAATTATGTTATTTGATTCAAGTAATGGCATGATTTAAGTTATTAAAAGCATGTTAATAACATTGTATGATGTTTTTATAAAGTTTATACTTCACAGAAATAACAATAATAGTTTAATTTCCATTTATTTGGAATTGTTTGGGCTATAATGTGAAGCAGAGTACGCAATCTGCAAATTTACGTACGTAGGTTTGCAATAATTGCGTTGGTACCAATCACGAAATGGTGCAATGCTACTTTCTTGAGTATTATGGGTATTAAATGAAATAAGAATCTGCTTGGCATACCAAGGCTCATATTGCGCCTACTACCACGAAAGCGTAATAATTTGTTTTCTTTTAGTTTGCAGTCCATGATATGTTGACCTAACCTAGTGTAGGGTGCACGATATTATGTTAAACATGTAATGAGATTTTATAATTAATTATAATCATGTGTTCAACGATTACAAATTGTAAAGTTAATAAGTTGTGAAAAGCTTAAATTTGTTAATTGTTTAACTATTGAGATATGATTAAAGGTTACATAGCTATGATAGCCTTATGATTTCAAACTGATGACGTGACTTTATTTTAAAATTCAGAACTTGAATTATGATAACAAATTGGATTTAAAAAAAGAACTAAACCTATAAGGTTAATATGAAGGTAACTAATGAATGTTGTGAATGCATGTAATGTGTAGGACGTTGAAAAATTTGATTTGCAACTATAATTGTAGCTTGCGCACGAGGAAAGTTCTCAAACCCTTACTTTATTTGAGCAAGTTCCTATACCATGTTTTTTTATATAAAGCAAGTTCCTTATTCAATCATGTTTAATACTGTTCAAGTCAAGATTTCATATTAGATGTTATCATTCTTTAAAAGCATGATTCTTGTAATAAAATACTTATTCGATTGTATACCTCTTGAATCTTATTAGTCAAATTGAATATCAATTGTTGTTGAACCTTATAAGACTAGCAAACCCTTATTGATTCGACTTGTCCATAGTTGTTGAACGTTCTAAATTTCAGAACCATTATTGAGCTTATCCAAATCAAACTTCCTTTGGTGCGGACTCTAATGTCAAACTGAGACGAATAACCCTATTATAGGGGATTAATTATGCTTTATCGTTAATATATTGTGCACAGTATGGTACTAAGGGCTGATCCCTCTAAGTATGAGAAGAAGACTCCATAGTCTTATGATTGTTAAAGGTTTCAAGTATAAACACATGACAACCTAGGACATAGTTCAAGATCTTATGACCCTCAGATGTTCTTTTGATTCTTGTTATCTATTCTTGATTCAAAATTTGAGTTCTTTATTTCTGAAGTATTTGATTCATTCGCATATTATTATTTTATTGTTATATTATTATACTTGTGGGCAATCGTGCACACTCTTGCGTAATAATAACATTGCAGTTAAGAAAGGCCCGGCGAGCCTTCTACTAGCAAAGGCAAGGACAAGGTAAACAAGTGATGAAGACTTGTTATTTATTATTATATTATGTTCAGACTTATATTTAAATTGTGTAAGACTTATTATTTTTTTCTGCATTTGAGATTTAAGGTTAGTATGACCTAGGATTGATGTATATAAAATCAAATGTTGTAACTCCATAAGGAGATGATTTATTTCTATCTATTTATTGTTTTCATTTATTATGGGTAGATAGACGCATTATGTTTGTACAGTGAACACCAAATCATGTGGGAATTGAAGAACCAGGATTTGGGGGTGTCACAACTAGCATAGTTAGTATGAGGACATTGATGTTTTAAGGTTCCCCTCAAAGAGCAGTGAAGATGGGAATCTGTGTTTTGTGGGTCCTCCTGTAAAAAAGAAAAAGCATGTACATTGTTATGTTTTTAACCCAAAAATAAAGAGAATTCACATAAAGTTATCCCATTACATGATATTTGCAAATTTCAATGAACTCAAGACTGCTATTAGAGACTATTTAATTTCTAGTGACAGGAAGTTGTGATACAAGGTGAATGATAGGGAAAAAATAAAGGCTAGTTGTGATAAGGGTTGCCCTTGAAAACTATGGGCCCACTTTATTCAAGGGACTATCAATGTCAAAATTAAGTCAATACTCGACACACATAATTGTGTCTACACTTTTAAAAACAAGTTGGAAACACCAAGTTCTTGGCAAAGTTCTATGGAAACAAGATAAGGAAAAATCCAAACTGGAAGTTAAGGGACATGCAAGAAGAAATTAAAATTAAATTAAAATTAGAAGTAACCCTTGTTAAGTGTGTGAGGGTGAGGAATTTAGCATTTGAAAGTATACATGCAATTATGAAGGAACATTATTCAAGAGTTTAGACACTCAAAATTTTTCATTCCTGTTACTAACATTGCAGGAGGGTAGAATTGTTTTTCAGAGATAACCCTGGAGGAAAAAACAGTTCCAGTTCCGGAAATCCCACCGAAGAAGCCTTTTCCATCTCGGAGATAACCCCGAGATATTTAATCCCAAAAATAACACCGGGAGTTTCAGTCTCAACCTCGAAGATAATCCCGAGGGATGCAATTGCAGTTCCTGAGATAACCCCAGAAAAGCTCGTTTCAACTCCCAACAATCAGCTTCAACCTCGGAGATAACACCGAGGCACTCAGTCCCAAACCCAGAGATAACACAGGGAGGTCAGGCACACCTCAAAGACAACCCTGAGGACATCCAGTACTTGCAGCAGCTCAATCTCAGAGATAACCCTGAGCAACGACTGCTTTGTCAGCCCAAACCGGAGATAACCTCGGTGAGGGGAAAAATCATCATTTTACCACCTCGATCCCTAATGCGCACTGTCTCAACAAATTTCAACATACATTCTACACATCAGTGTCATACAAGAACCAAATACACTACAAGAAATTAGGGATGTAGCGAAGAAAATTTGGTGAAGGAATTTATTCCTTCACATGAGAAGTTTTATAGCGAAGGAACAACGAAGAAAACAATATAGTGACAATATAGTTATTAGCGAAAGAAATATCCTTCACAATTTATATTTTTTCCTTCGCAAAATTGAGGTGATAGAAGTATTTTTGGTGCTAATTTATGATGAAAATTTGTGAGGAAAAAATCCATTTAGTGAAGGAATTATTACTCACTATATATTATTGTTTAGAAATTTTTTACGAGAGATAAAATTGGTCGCTATTTTATTTTAAATAATTTTTTATAATTAATTACGGTGAATAAAAATTATAATATAAATACATTAAATATTTTACAATAATACATTAACATATAATAATTACATTTTTTAACTAACTTATAATAGTTGTTTTTAAAAAAAAAATGTTATCTAACTTTTATGTTTGGAACAGACGAGTATTTGTATCAATCCATCGTAATAAAAACATATTCAGCACTATTCCCCAATTTTGTTTCCAACCCTTTCCTCGTTTTTCAACCCATTATTGAAGGCAGTCTCTCTCATTATTTCCCTAGATTTGTTTTTTCTTGCATCCAAAATCGCACTAGATCTCAAGGTACGTTCTATTTTCAATTCAATTGTTCTCTGTTCCAGGGGTTTTTTGTTTGGTTTTGGATTTGATTTTGGTTGTTTTTGTGAATTAGATGGTGTCTGACGCGAGGAAGAAGAAGGCTGCTCAGAAGAAGGAAGTCATGGTGACAAAGAGGGAGGAAAAGTAAGTACCGGGCTTTGCCAAGGTCTGCTGCGACGAAGAATCAAGCGATAGTAGTCTTTGATAATTTGGCAAACAAAGTTAGGGCGCTTGAGATTCGGATCGGACATGTCTTGGTATGTTGTGTTCGCATCCTTTGTCTAGGGATATACGAGTATGTAGTTCATGAATAATTTTGATTGATCTATTTTTCTATTTTGTTCCATGGGCAGTGTATTTGTAAATGCTTCATTTATTATTAGCTGAGGTCTGGTTACATTCAAATTCATTTTCGGGTCCTATACTAGATCTTTCAGAATTGAAACAATTGCAGGACTTGAGCTTAAGGGATAATAGCTTCACGGGTCCGGTGCTTGTGTCTTTGGTTGATCTTCCAACCCTTCTAGTAGTGAATTTGACGAATAATAAGTTACAAGGGATGACACTGAAATATAAATCTCCTATTGCTCTTGATATGATTGATAATACTAATAGTTTCTATTTAAATGATCTGGGTGTTCCATGTGATTCTCGTGTGAATACATTGCTCGCTGTTGCACAAGTTGTTGGTTATCTAATTAGGTTTGCATAGATCTGGAAAGGAAATGATCCTTACACGATGTGGTTGGGTCTCACTTGTGAGAGTGGGAACATCACTGTTGTTAATTTTCAAAAAATGAGTCTTACTGGTAGTATTTCTCCAAAATTTTCATCTATTACTTCGTTACAGAGGTTGATTATTGCAAATAATAACCTTACGGGTGTTATTCCGGATGAGCTTACAAGTTTGGTTAACCTAAAGGAATTAGATATTACGAACAATCAATTGCATGGTAAAATTCCATCATTTAGGTCTAATGATATTGTCAAAAGTGATGGTAATGTGAATATTGGGAAGGACAGTGGTCCTAGTCCAACACCAACAACGCCTTTACGGCAATAAACTGGTTCATCCCAATCTTGCTCCACCAACTCCTCAAAATGTCGACAAGAAATCTTCGACCGTAATAATTGTTAGTTCTGGTGTTGGTGGTGTGCTGTGCGCTTTCTTTCTTGGGTTCATGGTTCTCTGTCTTTACAGAGCTAAGCATAAGCGTTTTGGTAGCGCGCAGGGCCCAAAAGGACTTTATGGGTCTCCTCAATCTTGGTAAAAAGCTCTGGTTTAATTTTGCTATTTTCCCACCCAAAAAAATAGAAAACATTTTTTCCTGTTGAAAAATGGGATCTTACTGTGCTTTGGTGACCCACATAATAGTTGCCTTGGGTTCTAGAAGGAATATTTGTCAAAGATAAATTTATTTATATATTTCTGAGGAAATTCCTGAGCATATTAGGGTTATGTAGACAATGTTCATACAAAACAAGGCAAGGTGTATGATTTCTTTTAGCTGTGTAAGAAGCCTATAGTCTTCTCATCCTAAATCAAAAACATAGACTGAGGTTTAAAATTTTTGAAGAATAATAGTGTTTGTTTTATGACTAATAACTCAATGTTTTCCTAAGATCAGAGTAGTATATTGACTTTTAAAAACCTTGACTGGATTTAGTAACTGAAGCGTCTAATGGTTGTAAAAATGGTTCTCTGAACTTGTAATTAGTTGGTAAAATTGTTACTGTTGATTTATTTTAAGGATAAACTTGTAATTCAATACCATAAATAGTAATTTTCCTTTGGACATTATAATACACTCTTACTTTTCATTTTTTTTATTGCTTTACTAATACAGAAGCATATAGTGTTTTTAAATATAAATTTCATATTCTTTTTTCTCGTGGTTCTAGAAATGCATAGAGGGTTTAGTTAAAGTTCTGAAGGATGTTGTGAATAGTGCATATGCACCTGAGTATGACGTTTCTGGGATTGCAGACCCTTTTCTCCACATAAGAGTACGTAGGCTTTTGTGTGTTTTAGGCCAAGGAGACGCCGATGCGAACAAGTGACTGTATGAATGACATTCTTGCTCAGGTCTACTTCTGTTTCCTATCATCTCTTATTGTCTTTTATGATTTTTTATGTTTTCTATCAGCTTTTACTTTACATATCTGCCACCCTTTAGTCCTCTGGCAAGTGATTTTTTAATGTTTTCTCTTGCTTTGTTAGAATGACAAATATTTATGACTCTTTCAGTATCCTCAAATTGGATGTGTCTGAGGGGAATGTTCACAAATAAAGTGCTAGGCATTTCTTTGTAATCTTAAAGATGTACCCATTCTTACAAAAGTTTCCCACACTCAATTTCATTATGGAAACTATTGTGTTTAATCTACAATGCATTTTTAAATCATTGAGTCCTCTTAGCAAGCACCATTTTCCCATCCATCAGTCAATGTCGTGGTGGATGAGTATATTAATTATGTTTTCATGAAGTTTTAAGTTTAAATTATCAATACTTTTAAAAGATAATGTCTACATATGACAGTTTTGAACACTGTTTCTCATGCTACTTCTTCTTCTAGGTAGCTACAAAAACCGAGTCAAACAAAAATGCAGGAAATGCCATTCTATATGAATGTGTTGAAACTATCATGAGCATTGAAGATAATAGTGGCTTATGGGTTCTTGCTATCAACATTTTGGGAAGATTTTGGTTAAATCGTGATAACAATATCAGGTTATTTTTTGTTTGTTTATCCAGGTTGTGATCTATTTTTCCTAGCTTAGCTAGTTTTGTAGAATAACACTTTCTATTTGTTGAAAAGCTATTATATACTCTAATGCACAAGGATCTGTTTGAATGTTTTAATAACACTTTCACTTTCCTATTTATTTTTGTCCACCTTTCTAGATTATCAGCTCTAGTAAGATTTTTGTTTTTTAATTTACAAAATATTGTTGACAGTCAACTTATCCAAAAAACATAAAGTAATATCCAAAATCTGGGTCTCTTCCAACCCGATAGATGGTGCTACACAGTACTACCATTCATTCATTCGTTCACCTGAATAGTCACAAAAGGACTAATATAACTTCTATATATCCAAAATAATATTACATTTCCCAGGTTCTTTGTAACCCATTCGTTTGTTCTTGTCATAATATCAAATATATTACAATCGTTCACCTATACTATTACATAATTAATCTAAGGGTTCGTCTTCACCTTGCCCTTGTCCTTGCCCGAGTCTTCAGTTTGCTCGATCTTGGCTACGTTCATATGGTTCAAGCAAGAGTGAGCATGACTAGCTCAGCAAGTACTACAATTCTAATAAACAACATGCTTGAAACATAGAACTCATATATCTTCAATAACTGAACAATAGTTACGAAGTACTATCAATAATTCAAAATAGCACTTCTTTTCCTTCAAAAGGTTTTACACAACCATACTTAGTAGAATAACAATTATGGCTCAAGTCTATAAGCATATCATAAGTTATTTTGAAAAGGACAACCCGACACTAAATCCGTCATAGCTTACGAGCACTTCTGAGTGATCAACTCATAGTACTCTATGTTGATCAACACTACATTCATTAAACGTGTGTACGTTTAAGTTGTGGCAACCTCACGTGCTGCACGTTAAACGACAAAACATTTTAGCATACTTGGTCTTCGATTGAAAACCATGCCAATATAACTTGGTAACATTAATCATGCTTGATAGATTCATAATATAAGTCTAGCCGAAAGAATTGGCTTTAGACTTCATCGTTAAAAACTTCATGCGAAAGAATACATGAATTACACAGCTTGTCCAGACTGAACTGGAACAAGGGTTCGAATACTTGCCTTTAGCGTCTGCTTACTAATTAACACACATACACTTTAAGTCTCTATGATTCTACAATACATAATCATATAACGTACCACATTAGGTATTATACAATCAAGTATGTATACTATTATATCTTACCCTTCATCTCAATGTAAATCCTAACTTAGATTCGTTATTTAGGGTTTCCGGCTTTCATTACGTCATTCATATTCCGCTCATCTTTGATTGATTATTAACTCTTAATCAACATGCATTAGTGTCTTACAAGTACCTTACAATGTCTTAATCATGTTATGATTACATCTTAATTCATTACTAACAAGTTCTCTTTTCTTCTACACTTGAAATTATTCTTCACTATCAAATTTCTTGATGGCCATGCACGGCTAAGAATTACTCTATGTCTCGTCTTTGCTGCCAGTTAGCGATGTACAAGGGTTCGGCCTCCTATTGCGCGCCAGGCCTTTTAGGCTTGGAGCTGCATGTGCATGCGGACTCGTGCCTCGAACAATTATCACGCTTTTTAAATTTTTACGAACTTCCAAGACGCATAACTTCTTCGTTTTAAGTCTGAATTGGTCCGTTCAAAAGCCTACGGTTCAAAAATTTCATAATCTACGCGTTCATGTAAGAATTTTATCTATTTGACTTCGTTTACTAAAATTTCAACTATGAGTTCATTTTTATCAAAAACGATAAACGTTTGTGAACGTTCAACGCTCGTTTCTTCATTCTAAGTCGGAATTCGGTCATTTTTGAGTCCGTAACTCTATAATGACCAATATGACTTGTCTCCATCGAAAACCAACGTTTCTGACTTCAAACACAAAATACAACTTCCATTCCGATAATTTCACGAATTCGACAATAATCGTCCAATCGTGTGAATTCTGGCAAAGCTACATTCTTAATGATTCTAAATGGATTTCAACCAACATAAGATCATTACAAGTTACTTATTAACCCATCTCATAAACAAGGTAGGTTTTGACTCATTCTCATAAGTCATTAACTTATACAAATTATGAACTAAAAATCTACATGTTCATGACTTATAAACAACTTAAGTCCTTCAATCAAAGCTCTCATGCTATAATCAACATACTAATCATCATATGACAACTTATAATAAGTTCTTCATGGCTCTAGCAACTTATTAATGTTCAATTTGCTTATTCAACTTATTCGACTTAAGTTCATTCCTTATTAACTTATTACATGATCTTAGCATACATGTTCATTAATAACACTTCCCTTATCAACCTATTCTAATAGAGATGAAAAAATATTGAACACAAGATCAATACCTTTGAAGTCTAACTTCTTCTTCTTGGAAATCTAACAAAAGAAGCTTTGGCTTAAAAGTGCTTATTTGCTCTACCAAATAAGTGGCTTATATTTGAGAAGAAAGTTGGATGAAAATAATAACCCTCAAAATGAAATGAAGCTCTTGTATTTATAGGTAACTAAGGTTAGGGCATTTTAGACATTAAATCACCCACCTCCTTATTACACCTCCTCATTTCCACCTCCTCAATCATCCACCTCCTTACTATTCATTGTGTGCTCATCACTTCACTTGCTCACCACACATTATGTTTGCCCATCAAGCTTACCCATTTCCTACTTAGTTTGACCCATGGATTATGGATAAATCATTGGGCTTTGATAATTAATCTAGCTTCTCTCTTAATGGGCTCATGCTACAATTGTTTGGGCTTATGATAATCAAACACTTGGGCTTGATGATCACATACATTGAACTTCTATATTAGACTATCAATCGTACAAGTCCATTCCCTTAAATTATATAACTTAACCTTTATACCCCACATATAATCTTCATATACTTACTCGTATATTAATTCGTAATATACGTTACCTCATTCTTCACACATAATAGTACAATACATGGTATTATACTTACATTCTTTACTTTCATATAATGTATACACATTATATAATCACAACTCTCTTCCTTTAACGCTTAATAACCTAATGTTCCCAAATTAAGTCTGCATGCGAAATATTATGTTTTCCATACTTAGGTTATTATTACATAATCGATCTCACCTCGATATTATAACGTTACGTATTTCTCGGAAGTTCAAAAATAATTTCCGAGCAGAAATCGATGAATAGTGTTTTTCGAAAAATTTCCCGGAAAATATTTATTTCCGTTTTAGAAATTCAAACACTTTAATTCTCCCACGTAGTTAAAATACTACGACGTTCTGACGTTTCTAGGGTATAGAACGACCTTCATCTTCTCAACACGTAATAATAATAAATAATATTATTTTATTCATTATTAAAAGTAATTACAAAATATTCGATTTTTCGGGGCGTTACAAATAATAAGAAAATATTGTTGGAAGTTTCGTACTTATGTGTGTGGGTGGTACATAAGGAATCATTGTGCTGATGAATGACTTTTCTTGGTTTGCAGGGACATATACGGCTACTATAATTAACCGGGCCAAAGGTAGTATAAAAATATAGTATTTAATTATAAATGAAATATTCATTAAAAAAACATGTACTTAAATTCAGCAAAAGAACTAATGCTCTAATTAAGTTTTGTGTTCATTGCATATTATTTTTTTAAAAGTCAAATGTAAATTTTAGCACCCAATAAACTAAAAGAAGACATGGAATTTGTGTTCTTGTTCTGTGGCATGTGACACCCCCAAAATAGGTATAAATCACCCATCTTGAGTAGCCAAATACATGGTACAAAATTCAAACTTAATTATACAACAGTCGTGTAAAATACGACAAAACATAGCTGAGAGTTTAAACAAGAATATTGTCATCTAGACGATATCCACACTCAATGGTGTCTTCGTTATAATTATTATCACATTATTCCGTAGAATAGTGAGGACTACTAAAGCAATTTATCTTGGACCATCACTCCATTCCCCGACTCGTCCCAGCTATAATCTCATTTCTTGAAGAGAACAATGAAAGAAAGGGTGAGTTCAACTAGCTCAGAAAGAAATATTATGACTAAGATAATGCAGAATAAATTATCCTTAGCCTTCAACAGTGTTAAACTGATAAAATACAATAAACATTAAGTTTAACTGCAGTAGAATAAGCAATCCATTAGAAGAATCAAGTAAAACATAATGTCTACTATCTCTTCTAGATTAAAAGTCCATCGTTAATATTTCATTCCAATAATACTCAACAATAGTTCTTTGTTATACTCAAGACAAAAAGAACTATCATCACTTGTCTTCACATAAACCACCAAAGATTATAGTTAAATCCTTAATTCATATTTATAATCATGTAAATCAACAGTTTCTCCTTGCCACAAAGGCTTAATAAAATGTTTACTCAATATCCTTACCCCAAAGGCTAAAGATATTCAAATGTAATAACAATGATCATAACAATCGGTTTCTTATACCTTTTGCTACTACAGCCAAAGATATTCAACTATAAAACCAATGGTCATGATCATACCAATCAATTGTCTGTCAGTGCACTACGGCGAAAGACATTCAACTGTTAACTAATGGTCATGATCCTGCCAATCGCATAATAGAATTATCCATGCACTACGGGCCAAGGATATTCATTATTATCACCAGTGGTCATGATCATGTCATACACCTGTCCATCTTTGCACGTAAGCCAAAGATATACAACTATAAAACAAATAATGAACAGTCCATCTTTTCACGTAAGCCAAAAATATATAATTGTAAAACCAATAATCAACAGTCCATCTTTTCACGTAAGCCAAAGATATACAACTATAAAACTAATAATCAACAGTCCATCTTTGCACGTAAGCCAAAGATGACTTTCATCACAATATAAGCATGAGGATGATGACAATGATATAAGCATTAATCAAACGAAATCAAGGATAAATATTAAAGACTTTAAATTTATCCAAATATTATCAATCACATAATAAACTCATAATCTAATATTATTAATATTATAACAATATTTTAATCACTTTTTAAACTTATAAACAATTTATTTCAATTGTTTACACTTTATCAAATAATGCATTTAATCATTCAAAAATGCCATACTCATAAGATTTCATCACCAATAATCAAATTCCTCATCAAAAATTAGCATATACCCTATATAGGATTCCCAAGCCATAAAATCCTATTTTTCCAATTTTGTTACTTCACATAACATATTTAATTCATTTACTCATAACTTGTTCATTTTCATGAAAAATACCAAATCAGTCCCAAAAATATTTCTCTTCTCGGATTTAGCAGAATATAGTCCCATATTGAACATATATTTTTCTCGGAATTTTTAAAATTCATTTACTATTTTTCATATGGCCAAAACTGCCGAATATTTAGACATTTATCATAAATTGTACTTTTGTCCAAAAATTCCAAAATTTACGGGGTATACTCTTGTTATATATATGTACTCCCAATAAAAATTTCACCAATTTTGGAGTTAACCACAAGGAGTTATAAGGGTTTACTTTTAAAATAGTCTTTTCCCATAAAATCCATAACTCTTAATCTATACATCCAAAAATTGCCATCGTTGGACACAATATAGAAAACTCATCAAATTATCATTTTAAATTTTTCCAGAATTTTTGAGGGTCAGAAAAATTACGAAAATGCAAATGGATTTTCACCACCATGCGCAGTAATCCACATAAACGTATAATTTCTACAATTTAATAAGGAATGAATACAAAGGATCATTCACCATGCATGCAGTAATCCACATGTATGTGTTATTCCAATGTAATAATAAAGAATGGAATAATCAAGAATTCACCATGCATGCGATAGAATCGCATGCATGACGAGTTATTCCCAAATGTAATAATAAAGAATGGAACCAGATCATGCGTAATCGCATGCATGTGATATTCCAATAGAATAATAAAGAATGGAATAACAACGAATTCACCAGACATGCAATAAACCGTACAGACAGGTTATTCCAACAGAATAATAAAGAATGGAACCAGGTCATGCATAATCCGCACATACAGGATATTCCAATAGGATAATAAAGAACGAAACCAGGTCATGCGTAATCCGCACAGACAGGATATTCCAATAAAATAATAAAGAATGGAACCAGGTCATGCGTAAACCGCACAAACATGATATTCCAACAGAATAATAAAGAATGGAATAACAACATAATTCACCAGGCATGCGATAGACCGCACAGACAAGTTATTCTAACAGAATAATAAAGAATGGAATAAAAATAGCTCTCTTCATGAATACGAAAAAAATAATACTCCTTACTACAATAATGATATCCCTTACCTTAGAAGAAATCTGGATACTGGAATAGTGAGGCAGAAGACTTCTCTTCTTCTTTCTCTTTATAATTTCTCTCTATAATAATTGCTCTATAGCTTTATTGAATTGGTGAAAAATAATGAAGGAATGAGCTTCTATTTATAGGAAAAAATAGTTTCGATAATTGGACGTTTTGGGGCTCGAAATATTACAGTATAATACCTTCCTATTTTTCTTCATTTTTAATTTAGTCCTGCAAGTATTATCAACTTACACCATCTCCCCTAATAGTAAATCATGTGAATCAATAGTAAATCATGTGAATTAATAGTTCTAGACATGTGAAAATATGAATTACAGTATAGTTGTAACGCCCCGGAAAATCGAACCTTTTGTAAATACTTTTAATAATGAATAAAATAATATTTATTATTATTATTATTATTATTATTATTATTATTATTATTATTATTATTATGTATTCGTAAGATGAATGTCCTTCTATAACCTAGAAACCCCGAAACATCGTAGTATTTTAACTACGTGAGAGAATTAAAGTGTTTGGATTTTTAAGACGAAAATAAAAGCTTTCCGAGAAATTTTCCGAAAAACATTATTCATCAATTTCTGCTCGGGAATTATTTTTGAATTTTCAAGAAATACGTAACATTATAATATCAATTTGAGAGGGATTATGCAATAATAATCTAAGTATGGAAAACGTAATATTTCGCATGCGAACTTAAATTGGGAACATTAGGTTTATTAAGCGTTAAGGAAAAGAAGTTGTGTTGGTATGATGCGTAGGCATTGTACGAAGTAATGAATGTAAGTATAATACGACGTATTATACTACTAAGAATGAAGAAATGAAATAATGTATATTACAAGTTAGTATACGAGCTAGCATACGAGAATTATATGTGGTGTATATATGTTAAGTTGTTAATGAAAGGTAAGGGACTTGTAGGATTATTAGCATAATGGGAGAAGTCCAATAGAATGTGATAATCAAGCCTAAGTGTTTGATAAGTCACGAGTCCAAACTATTGTGGTATAAGCCCAACAAGAAATTAGCTAGATTAATTAGCAAGCCCAATTAAGCTATGATCCATGGGGCAAACCAAGTGAGAAATGGGTAGACTTGATGGGCAAACAAATTGTGTGGTGACCAAGTGATGTGCTAGACAAGAAAGGAATAATAAGGAGGTGGAAGTTGAGGAGGTTAGTTAAGGAGGTGGGATGGCTTAATCTATATTCTACCCTAACTTTGAGTTTCCTATAAATACCAAGCTTCATTTCATTTTGTTGGTTGTTAATTCATCCAACAATTTCCTCTCAAGATTAAGCAACTTATTTGGTAGAGAGAATAAGCCACATAAGCACTTATAAGCCACTTCAACCTTTGCTAGATTTTCCAAAGTGAAGTGAAGTAATAGTCTCCAAGGGTAAGACTCATATCTATTATCTTCATATCTTCTATGATATGATTGATAGAGAAGGGGGATTGTTTGTTAAGAACATGTAATAAGTTATTAATGAATGAACTTAAGCTGAATAGGTTGAATAAGCAACTTGAACTCTAATAAGTTGATAGAATCATGAAGAACTTATCATATGTTTGTCATATGATGTTAGTATATTGAATATAGTATGAGGACATTAATTGATGGACCTAAGTTCATAGTAAGTCATAAGCCTGAGAATTTATAGTTAATAAGTCGATTAAGTCATTGACTTATGAGAATAAGTCAAAACCTACTTTGATGATAAGTTGGTGTGATAAGTAACTTGAAATGTTCATGTGTTGGTTAAAATCCATTTAGAATGATTAGTAATGAAGTTTTGCCAGAATTCACACGATTGGACGATTATCGTCGAATTCGTGAAATTCTCGGAATGGAAGTTATATTTTGTGTTTCAAGTCGGAAATATTTGTTTTCGATGGAGACAAGTCATATTTGGCATTATAGAGTTACGAACTCGAAAATGACCGAATTCCGACTTAGAACGAAGAAACGAGCGTTGAACGTTCACGGACGTTTATCGTTTTCGTTAAAAATGAACTAATAGGTGAAATTTTAGCAAACAAAATCAAATAGATAAAATTCTTGCATGAATGTATAGAGTACGTAATTTGTGAACCATAGGCTTTTGAACGAGCCAATTCGAACTTATAATGAAGAAGTTATGCGTCCGGGAGTTTCGTAAAATTTTCATGTTTTGCAAACTATCTGAGGCACAGAGGCGCCAACCCAAGGCCAAATGAGTGGCGCCGCAGTGCCAGTACAGTGTCTGAGCACACTGCTAACTCGCGTCGCAGCGTGACCTAAAGAGTAAGGACTCGCGTCGTAGTGTCGAGTCCGGTCTGTGCCTACTGTTAACTCGCGCCGTAGCGCGGCTTGAAGAGTAATGGGTGGCGCCGCAGAACCAACCCTAGGAAGTGGACAGTAAAGAATGTTTATGAGTATAACTTGAACAGTAACTTAGTAATAATTAAATAAGGAACTTAATAAGATATTGTAAAGTATTTTTAAACCTTATGTATGATAATTAGAGTTAATAATCAATTGAATGTGAACGTAATGTGAATGATGTAATGAAAAGCTAGAAACCATAATAACAGATCTAAGTCAGAATTTAGATTGAGATGAAGGGTAAGATATAATAATATACCTACTTGATTATATAAGACCTAATGTGGTATGTTATATGATCATGTATTGTAGAGACTTAAAGACTTAAAGAGTACGTGTGATAATCAGTAAGCAAACGCTGAAGGCAAGTATTCTAACCCTTGTTCCAGTTTAGTCTGGACAAGCTTTGTAATTCATGTATCCTTTCGCATGATGTTTTGTATGAGGAAGTCAAAGCCAATTCTTTCGGCTAGACTTAAATTATGTTTCTATCAAAGCATGTACAATGTTTACCAAGTTATATTGGTATAGTTTTCAATCGAAGATTGAGTATGCTAAAATGTTTTCGTGGTTTAACGACAGGCACGTGAGGTTGCCACAACTTAAACGTATACATATTTAATGAATGTAGTGTTGATCAACATAGAGTACTATGGGCTAATCACCTAGAAGTGCTTACAGACTTAATGTTGGGTTGTCCTTTTCAAAAGAACTTATGAAATGCTCAAGGTCTTGGATCGGAATTGATGTTTTACTGAATATTGTTGTTGTAAAATGTTTTGAATGAAAAGAAGTGCTATTTTGAATTATCGATAGTACTTCATAAATATTGTTCAGTTACTGAAGATATATGAGTTCTATGTTTTAAGCATGTTGTTTATTAGAATTGTAGTACTTACTGAGCTAGTCATGCTCACTCTTGCTTGAACCATATGAACACAACTAAGATTGAGTAGACCGAAGGCTCCAGCAAGGCGAAGACGAACCCTTAGAGTTCTAATGTAATAGTATAGGTGAAAGATTGTAATATATTTGATATTATGACAAGAACAAATGTATGGGTTATAAAGAACCTGGGGAAATGTAATATTATTTTGAATATATAGAAGATATATTCATTCATTGGAGACTTTTCAATTGAATGTATGCGTGAATGGTAGTACCATGTAGCACCATCCGTCGGGTTGGAAGAGACCCGGATTTGGGGGCGTCACAGGTTGGTATCAAAGCATTAGGTTATAAAACTTAAGGGGGGATTAAAAACCTTAAGTCATAACCTTAAGATAAGTCAAAGAAGTACAAGATGAAAATAACCTTATAAAAATGCATTATGATTATGTTATGTGTTTTTACTATTCTACTGATGTGTACTAATCAACTTAATTGTTTTGTGTAGATGTCAGGAGTAAAAAGAATGTTTGTAAATGGTCAAACCATTAGTGAAGAGTCGGTAAACCAAGTAGAGGTTATACCGAACCCCATAGCAGCAGATCCGGAGGTGGTAGTTATTGAGTTTGGAGACTCAGACGATGCTGACTACATGTCAGTATTCGATGGGATGATAGATGAGGAAGTGGAGATAGTGTCCTTTAATCCAGTAGCAATTGTAATGCCCCCAAAATTTCATACAATATAATTCTCCACTTCGGTCGTTAATAAGACATCTACCTTCTAATTTTACATCCTTATTCGATGTTAAATTTTATAAAATGCGGAATAATTTAAACTTTTCTATCTTCTTACTTTAATTCCCTGAATCAAAACCTTTATCATCTAAATGTATTTGAATCATATATAATCCATGATTCACTTCATCACAGTTATTATATAAAATTTTACATTTCAATCTGATAACCTTTACATATCAGATAACTCTAACTTTAGCTTTACAACTCAACATAAAACTATACATCATAAAACATTTAGTACATATCATGAATCTTAATCATACTATTAAGAAATAACAACTTTAGCTAAAATATTAATCTTCATGTATTATTTCTGATCCACGTCATTCAAGTAGCACATAGTGTTACCTTCAATCCTTAACCTACAAAAATGGTTATTTGCAAGGTTGAGCTCGACAGCCTAGCAAAATCTAACAATTTTCATGCATCACGTAGCACATAATAACATGCTCAACATATATCTCAGAAACATTGGACTAACATAACATACATGTTACAGTTCATATAACAAGTGTAAAGATTGAGTTCCTTACTCAATCAGCATGCTTTACTAAATTAACGTAGTCATAAGTTGACTTTAACATTTCATACATAAAACATATATATAACACATCATACTTTTTGCAATAAAGATTTAAAATAGTTAATCACCAAGTTCACATAGCAACACAGGAACTAAAAGACTTGCCTGATTTGTTGCTTACCAACCACAGCTTACTGCTTTGCGTTTATCCTACAATAGTTTAGAAGTTCATATATACAAGCATCAGTTACATATACACAATGAAATCAATTAGATTGCATTGACTCTTCATCTTATCCTTTTATTTCAAAACATACCCTTATAAGCGTAACTCGATGTTCAATCTAGTGTTTAAGTCTTGTTACGGCATCTCTTTGTTCAATCAGTTTAATTACATTAAAATTCCTTTTCCTTCTCATTACATTCCACTTTAATTGACATTTGACATTCAGTTAAATCTTTAACCTTGCCTTTATATCACCTTAGACATATAATGGTTGTTAACATTATTTTAGTTAACCTTCGCCTCGTATTTCTTTAAACTTCTCTTTTAGTGGACACTTAACATTTGGTTAAGTTGTTACAGCTTAATATACATCATATTAATGTATTATCTTCATTAATGTTAATTAAATCAACTTCCATCTCATACTTTTAAATTACTTTATTCAAATGGTTATATAATATTTAGCCAAGTTCTGACAATCTTGCATCTACATCCATTTAGATGTACATTAGGTTGGTTAAATTAATTAACTCATCCTATCATTATTTAATTTTTATTTCATACTTTCAAGTTATTTCTTTTAATTGGAACTTAACATGTGGTTAAGTTCTTCACTTATGTCTCTACATCATTATCATGCATGATAAACTAGATTAGACCCTTGCTTGACAATCCTCAAATAGACAGACTTCTATGCCTAGGCTCAGAGACGCGGCACCAGAAATGCTACCGTCCCAAGCCTCATAATCGCGTCTTATTTGAGGCCAAGGCACTCATGAGAAGAACAATGGCGCCCAATGCTACGGTTCGTCAGGTATGTAGAATGTAAGAAGCATCTTGGGACACGCATGTAAACTAAGCAATTTCAACTTCATGCCCCGACTCCAAAACCAACCCAATTCCTACAGAAATTCATGAAACTTAACATCTAAACTTATGTAATAACATAAATAAACATGTTATACACCATTCCAAATACATAAACATTACATATACACATATTTGAAGAATCAAAACCTTAATTTTCCAAATTTCTTCATTTTTTACACTTAGAGAATTCGATCGCCATGACTTCGTTTCTTAACCAATTGACACGATTTAAACTACATTGTTTTCATTTTTTCACATACTAACATAATCCATCACTAATTCACAGATTACAACAAGTATTTACCATGAAATTTTATATTTTCTAAGCCATATTCTATTACATAAACATTGTTATTTGAAATCTTTTACTACAACCAAATTCTCACGAATTTGATCATCAAATAGCCCTCACAAATGATGATTAACATATTATAACACCATATATATATATATATATATATCATTCCAACATGATTTAACCATTTACACAGAATGATCATGGAAACTCAAAACATCACATTAGAAGTAAAATATACCTTTAAAAACCCTAGTTGCAGGCTAGCAAGAGATGGTGACCCTCTCTCAAAATCAATGTGATACTTCTTTCTCTAAAATCTTGTGTTTTCCTCTTTGAAATTTTATGTTATCTAGCCTTAGGGAAACATCACGTATAATATGCACTAACTCCCTTTTCCCCACGTACGTCAGGTGAAAAACCAAAAAGTTTGCGTCAGTTAAAATAAACCAAAAGCCATAAGGCTGTGTTTGGTTACAAACAAATTTCCCCCACTAGTTTATTATTATTATTAATATTATTATAATATTATATTATATAGTTACTTTTGTCACACCTGCCACCAATTTAAATAGCTTACCATTAATAATAATTATAATAATTATAATTTTTATTATAATTATTCTGATGATTAATAAATAATTATATAACTAATATAATTAATAAATTAGACTTAAACATCGCTTTATTTAATTTACTTATTTCCTTTCATATTAAACAACTCGCTTAATTTAATTAATTCATTAAATTAAATGTTTCAAATAAAATTACCATTATTCAATTTCATTACTAAATTAATGCACCACAATTCATCAATTATTTATTTATCTCAATAAAAAATTAATTAAAATATTTATTTAATTCAATAAATATTTAAAATTAATTACAAAATTCATTTAATTTCTTCAATAATTAACTTAACTATTAAACCTCACTTTCCCAATATATGAATATATATTTTTCTTCACACTAGATCACATATGTCAAATATATAGCACGTATATATACATACTCAAACTCAAAACACATCATAATAAGAATTTTAATTATTAAATTTTTATTTTAATAATTTATAAAAATTCGGATTGTCACAGCTATAGCAGCAGAGATAACTCCTGGAGGGTTGATGATGTCTCTGTTCATGTCAGTATTGGGTAGAAATATTAATTACTGTCAGGAGGTTAAGGAGCTGAAGGTAGAGCTCCAAACTGTTATAGAGGACAAGACTGATGTCGAGTCCATGTGGGAGCAGGAGCATGATGAACGGATTTTGGCTAAGGACAAAGTCCACGAATTAAAGAATGAGGTCTTTGAACTCAAGGGGGAGCTAAAGACCAAACTGCAGAAGATAGGGAGAATGTCCTATATCCATAGGAGTTCTCACACAGATTTCAGCTGCAGGTAGCTTGTTATCCTGTAGAGGTGGGGTAGACGCGGCATACTATCAGCCGTGATATTATTGCTGGTCTTGCCAAGGCAGATTTCAATAATGCCTTAAGGCAGATGTAGACTAGTAGTAGTCAGAATAGTATATAAATATTTTGTAACTAGTAGTGACGTAAAGCCCTATTTGTATAACGAAGGGTAGTCTTTTGTAAATCCCAATTTTTGGAAAGCAATGGCGGGAAAGTAATATAATCAGCTTAGGCTGTGTATGTAACTGATGTAGTATTATACTACAAAGAATGAATATAAGCCTTTTTATGGAAATCAATGAGTAATGGATGTTGGAGTTATTGTTTAAAATTAAATGATAACTAATAAAGGAAGGAGTAATAATGAAATGTGTTTATTGTATCAGTAAAATGCCGCCGAGAAGAGTGCAACTTAATCAAGGTGCTAACGTGAATCAACCGGAGGGAGGTCCGGTAAACCCCATGTAGGAATTTGTTAATTTAATAACAGCCGCATTTAATAGAATAGAGGTTAATATCCCCATAAATCCAGGAGTAGCACGAGATACAACCTTTAAAGATTTCAAGAGCCTAGGTCCGCCGGAGTTCAAAGGAACTGCGGACCCTATCGAAGCCCAAACGTGGGTTAAGGAGATAGAGAAGGAATTTGTGATAGCAAATGTCGACGAGGCCCAGAAGGTTGCCTTTTCAACCTATATGATGAAGGGAGAGGCCAATTTTTGGTGGGAAGCCAATCAGGCTAGGGTCGAGATAACAAATCTGAGGTCGGTGAGGTTCAAGGAGATATTCTTTGAGAACTACTTTCCCACGAGTATGCAAGGGAGGATGGAGATGCGGTTTCACGATTTGAAACAAGGGGACATGACAGTTCCCCAATACGCCGCCAAGTTTAATGAACTGGTAATGTTCGCTCCACACCAAGTGGATACCGAGGTTAGGAAGGCGCGATGATTCAAGCAGGGCTTGAAACCCTGGCTCTATAACCGTATTTCGGTGTTCCAAAGTATTTCTTTTGGAACCATTTAGAGAAGGCGATAATCGCCGAGGGTGGTAGTGAGGCTCTGAATCAATACCACAAGGACAAGAAGAACAAGGGTAAAATAGATGGGGGAGTAAAGATTGAAGGAGCCAGCGGGAGTGGCGAGGGTCAGAAGAGGAAGGTGTTTAGCTCTGGGAATACTGGAGTGAAGCAAGGAGACCCGAAGAGGAGGACGGAGGCCTGCAAGACCTGTGGTAAGACTAACTTAGGAGTCTCTCTCAAGGGGAAGGCCGTCTGTTACAACTATGGTCAGGAGGGGCACATTACGCCTAACTATTCGAGTCCAAAGAAGAATCATAGATGCTTTGTGTGTGGGTCAACCGACCAAATGGCAAAGAATTTCCCGAAGAAGGGGACGGACGGGAACCGGGGAACTGATAGCGGTAAATTAGTTATTAGTGGACCAGCACAACCAGGTAGGCCGATGGGTCGTACCTTTAACATGACAGTCCAAGATGCAGTTGCATCATGGGACATCGTCGTAGGTATTATTCCGATCAACGACATAAATGCTTACATGCTGTTTGATTCGGGTGCTACTTGTTCGTTTATAGCATTCGATTTTGCTAGACGATTAGGATTACTTCCCGAAAAGTTTCCTATACCTTTAAATATTAAGGTAGCAAACGAAGAATAATTCTGCATTGAAGATGTTCATAGGAGTTGCTGCGTAGATATACGGGGTTATAAATTATCGGTAGATTTGTTACCGATAAAGTTAGGAGAATTCGACGTAATTCTCGGAATGGATTGGTTAGTTAACCATGGGGAAATTATAGATTGTCAAAAGAAATGTGTGAATATTAAGACGTTAAAACAACCTCAGGTATTATTTTAGGAGAATAGATCGTCGGGACGTTCGTGTTGTCTAACTATGACACAAACTAGGAAATTACTGAGGAAGGGATGCGTAGGTTACCTGTGCCATGTTGTTGATACCTAGAGAGTTGTAGCAACCATGGAATAAATACCTATAGCGAGTGAATTCGCTGATGTATTTTCGATTAAATTGTCAGGTCTTCCGCCAGATAAGGAGACAGAGTTTGTGATAGACATTGTGCCAGGAGTGACACCAGTTTCCAGGGCATCGTATCGTATGGTGCCTATGGAGATGAAGGAGTTGATGGTGCAGTTACAAGAATTGTTAGACAGGAAGTACATTCAACCGAGTGTTTCGCCGTGGGGAGCACCGGTACTGTTTGTCAAGAAGAAGGACATATCGTTAAGACTGTGTATCGACTACCGAGAGTTGATCAAGTTGACAATAAAGAATAAATACACATTGCCCAGGATCGGTGATCTCTTTGATCAGTTAAAAGGGGCTAAGTATTTTTCAAAAATAGATTTAAGAACGGGGTATCATCAGCTGAAGGATAGGAAGGAGGATGTACCAAAGACAGCATTCAGGACTCGTTATGGTCATTACGAGTTTCTGGTGATGTCATTTGGGTTGACAAATGCACCAGCTGCATTTATGGATATAATGAACAGAGTGTTCAAAAAATATTTAGACAAGTTTGTAGTGGTGTTTATAGATGATATTCTAGTCTATTCTAAGATGCCAGAAGATCATGCTGAACACCCAAGATTAGTGTTGGAGACACTAAGGAAGGAGAAGTTGTATGCAAAGTTCACTAAGTGTGAATTTTGGTTAGAGAAGGTACAATTTTTAGGTCATGTCATTGACCATGAGGGGATTTCAGTAGATACAGCGACGGTAGAAGCCGTGATGAATTGGGAACAACCGAAAACACCAACGGAGGTACGGAGTTTCCTAGGGTTAACGGGCTACTATCGGAGATTCATCCAGGATTTTTTAAAGATAGCTACTCCGTTGACTAACTTGACGAGGAAGACGGTTGTGACAACTGCGATTTTGTAATTTAATTTTTAATATTTATTGGATTGAATAAATATTTTTTTTGATGAATTAATTATTAGATTAAATAATTAACTTATGAAATTGTTGTAGATTAATTTAATTATATGTGTTATATTTAATAAATTAATGTGAAGAAATTTTATTTTTCGAAGTATGTGATTATGTGAGCTTATTGTATTAAAAGAAATATTGAATAAGCCTAATGTTATTTTAATTAATTTAATTATTAATTAGAGATTTAATAATTTGACATTATTAACAAATGAGAAATTTAATTGTGTGACTATGTGAATTAATGAGAAATTATTATATTTTATTTAAAATAAATTAAATAAGATATTGGATTTATTTTATGAAGGAGTGTGACATTATTTAAACTATAGTATAAAAGTTTTATTAAAATAAATGGTTTTGAAACCTATTATTGCCAGCCAAACAAGGCCCTAAGGGGAGTTGTTAGAAGTTACCCATGACTAGGTAACTGACCACAATGCGTCAGTTCCTTCCTTTATTTATTATGCGTCAGTTGCTTCCTTTATTATACGTCTTCTTCTTCTTCTTCATTTTTCTAAGTTTAACAAGGAAATTACAAAGAGAGAATTAAGAGTTTTGGGAGAATTGTGAGTTGTGTGATTGATTGTGAAGGTTTCATCTCTCCTATCTACACTACGCTGTGAGTAAATTATTCAACCCATTATTATTTACGTTGTTAAATTTTTATAATATAGCTCTCAAAATTTCTGTAAAAACTCTGTATTTGGAGATTGTGTTGATTATGTGAATGTATATATGATAGTATGGTAGTATAACATGTTGTGACTATATATTATAGATTTCTATATCATAAGTTTCATAATATTATAACGTATGTTATTTACAGAGTATATTATATGGTCATATGGCCCTTATACGTAAAATTAATATGTCAAACATAAATTGTTCTGCAAAATTCACACTGGTATATGATTATGCATGCTAAAACGAAGTAATCAAAACTTGAATGGATGGATTTGGTGTTATAACGAATCCGTGGCGTTGAATTTTATGATTTATGTTCAAAACCTTCAAGAATATCAAGAACAGTGAAATTTACATATTTTAATTATGTAATTATATGTTTTAATGGGTTAAAATCACTCTATAAATGTTGGGTAATGATTATGTATGAATTCTAGCATGTGGGTATGTTAAATTGGTGAAATTAGTGATCATGTAGTGTTTATTTCGCTGAACTCTGTGTTCTTCGCGAACGGAGAATTAGAATCTGGAGTTTCGCGCCGCGGCGCCAACTCCAGAACTGAAGTCCCGCGCCACAGAGCCAAGTTTCCAGCCGCAGCGCCAAGACATAGTACAATAGTGGCACCGCAACGCCACTTAGTAGAATGGCCCAGAAATGAGTTGTTAAAATGTTTAAGTCTAGCAATGTGTTATTAACTTAATCTAATGAACATGAAAACATGTTGGACATATAACGAGATGTTAAAATAAATTCTTAACACGTCCATAACACAATTACGTGTGAATTGAACGATTGAATGCATAGTTAACTTACTGTTCGTGAAGTCTTATTTTTGACAATAAGTGTAGTAAATGACTAAGTATAGTCATGAATTCAAGTTAGACAAAAGAATAAACTTGTGATGTTTAGTACGTTATAATTAACTGGTATTGTGAACGTAAATGATATGTAGGATTTAAATCAAGGAACGAGTTTAATTAAAGTGTAATCTACGCACGAGGCAAGTTTCCTAACCCTACTTGTTATCATTATATAAGTTGTTAAATTCTCCTTTCTACATTGAGCAAGTTCTCATTATTATTGATCAAGTCTGTTTTGTTATATCAAAGTTTATTAATCTTTCAAGCATGATGCTGCTATACAATACTTATTCTATTGTATACTTTATGAGATTTTATTCAAATTTAGTTATCAATTACTGTTAAACCTTGTTAGACTAGCAAACCCTTAATGATTCGACTAGTCCGTAGTGGATGAGCGTTCTAAATTTCAGAACCCTTGATGAATTATCCAAACCAAACTTCCTTTGGTGCGGACTCTAATGTCAAACTAAGATGAACAACCATTTATAAGGGATTACTTATGCGTTAGTGTTAAGATATTGTGCACAGTATGGTACTAAGGGTTGATCCCCCTAAGTACAAGAAGAAGAGTCCATAGTCTTATGACTGTTAAAGGTTTCAAGTATAAACACTTGACAACCTAGGACACAGTTCAAGGTCTGATGACCCTCAGAAGTTCTTTTGTTTCTTAATATACATTCCTGATTCAAAATTTGAGTTTCCTATTTCAGAAGTCTTTGATTTATTCGCATGTTATTATTCATTTGTTATATTGTTAAACTTGTGGGCAATCGTGCTCACTCTTACGTAATAATAACATTGCAGTTAAGAACGAAAGAGCAGACGAGCCTTCCACTAGTAAAGGCAAGGGCAAGATTAACAAGTAATGAAGATTGATTATTTATGTGGTTATGTAATGATATTTAGACTTGATGTTACTTAAGACTTATTATTTGTTTATGATTCCGCACAGATGTTTAAGGTTAGAGCAACCTGTGATTTTTATTTTTTATGCAGTTGATGTAACCCCATAAGGGGAGATTTTTTTATTATATCTATCTATTGCATGGTTTGCATTTATTTATGGGTAGATAGATAGATGATGTTTGTACAGTGAACACCAAATCCTGTGGAAATGGAAGTACCGAATTTTGGGGTGTCACGGGTTGGTATCAGAGCTTTAGGTTATGAACCTTAGGTGGGGGAAACAACCTTAGGTAGTAGCCTTGTAGGAGATCGAGAAGATAGTGGTTGTAAACTCTTATCGAGTTCTAAGAAATGAATTTCTAAATTCATTGAAGATAATAAAAGACTTTATGTGCTTATGTGTTAAATTATGTGTTCACTAGCACGGATTAGTAACTAAAACTTAAAATTTTATTGTCAGGATGTCGGATGTTGGAGGAGCTAGTCGAGTTGGGGTGGAGAAACCCCGAGTACCTATAGAGGAGGAGCCCCAAGACATTCATGTTGTTAGGGAACAGTTGGTACAGAGAGAGTCATCTCCGTTGATCACTGTTGTTGGTCGGGAGCATGAGCCTGAGACTGATCTAGAGGAGGATTTTGATGAAGAAGAGGAGGAAGAGGAGTTCCCACCAAACTCCATTGATGCTGAGATGTATGATGCACTTTATGATCGTAACATAGAGTTACAGGACACTATTTAGGAGCTGTGGGAGAGGAATGTTATGCAGCAGAGTACCATCGAGTAGAAGGATGAGGAAATTGTGACTCTTCACACACATTTGGGAAACATGGAGTGGGATTTGGTTCACGAGAAGGGTCAAACTGAGGATAAGACCGAAGAAAGAGAGAAGTTGAAGAAAGATCTGAAAGAGAGCTCAGAAAGATTGGTCATGAGAGAGGAGGATCAAGCAAGAGAGTCGCGTCGTGCTGATCTTGCAGAAGAGGATTGTCGTACAAAGAAGGCTAAGCTTGGGGAGACGTACTCTACACTTCATAATGCAATGGATGCGGCCCAGGATCGAGTTATGAAGTATCCAATCCAGTTTGAAGGTCCACCATCGTATATGCTTGATCGCAGGACGATGTCCCGCATTATGGAAGAGGAACGTGGGAAGGCTATCTAGCGCCTTAATAGGCAGTGATAGTATTAGTTTAATTATGTGAAAACTATTTGGTAGTTAATAATGTAAATTCCGATGTGTTATAAACAAAGGATTATTTAGATGTTTTAAATCTTGTAGATTCTTTATCTCGGGATAGTTGATGTAAATAGCAGTGATGCTATCTTATGATGTTAAAACTTTTGAAATAAATAAAATGTCAAGAGTTTATTTAAATTGATGTGTTAAGTGAATTATGATTAAATGTTTTAGTTAAGCCCTGAATGTTTAAGAGATTGAATAAAGACCTAATAAGCGTATGTTCTTAACAGAAATATGCCGCCTAGAAGAAGACAAAATCGTCAACAAGCATAAGAGGAACCAATGAATAACAATGACGCCAATGCTAACCCTATTCAGCAATTGGTGAACCTTTTAGCCGGAGAAATTAACAATCAACCACAAGCTCCACCAAACACCTCATTCAAGGATTTCAAGGTGGTGGGACAGCCAGAGTTTAAGGGTTCTATAAACCCAACCGAGGAACAAACCTGGGTGATGGAGATGGAGAAGGTGTTCGATGTCGCTAGGGTAAGGGAAGATCAGAAAACTGCATATGCAACGTTTATGTTGAAGTCTGAAGCCAATTATTGGTGGCAGGCAAACAAAGTACGGGGAGGTGAAGGTGTAATAACCTGGGAGAGATTCAAAGAGATGTTCTTCGAGATGTACTGTGACGCCACCAAAATAGGTATACATCACCCATTCTGAGTTGTCAATACATGGTACAGAAACAACTACAACTTAATTATTACAACAGTAAAACTGTGAGTTTGAATACAAATATTATCTTCTAGACAATATCTATACTCAAATAAATCCTCATCACATTTATTGATACATTATTTTACAAAAATGGTGAGGACTACTAAACAACTCTTTCTAGAACCTTCATTCCATACCCCGACTAGTACTCGCTATATTCTCGCCTCCTGAGAAGAAAAATGGAACAAAAAGGAAAAGGGTGAGCTCAACTAGCCCAGTAAGAATATAATGACTAAGATAATATACAACAAATTACCGTTAGTCTTCAACAGGGAAAAATCTAATAGAATACAATAGACAACAAATTTTAAATCAATATTCGCAATGAAATAATAATTCATTAGAAGAGTTAAGTAGAGAATGCAAACTACTATCTTCTATGTATGAATTTAAAAGTTCATCGCTCTATCTTTTATCCCTCAGAACATCAATCAATATACATCTCGAATCAAATATTCATCTTTGTACTACGTGCCAAAGATATTCATCGATTAATTCATGTTCATCTAAACACTGCTCATCTTTGCACTACTGACCAAAGATATTCTTCGAAATCATTCATCTTTTTACTACAAAACAAAAGATATTCAATAATATCATCATTTAAGATCGAGGATGATGAAAATATTTTTAAAGAAACGAATCCAAAGTGAAACAAAATGACAAGGATTAAGGATTAAGGATTCGTACTTTGTTTTATCCATGTTCAAAAATACCTCAAAAATAATCATAGTGGTGTAAAATTCAAGAATGATTAAAACATGGATACAATCAAAGCTAGTATCCAGAATAGATATTTTGGACAAAAAGAAGAAATTTTATTTTTCGGTGAATAGTGCCGTATACGTGAATAGTAACTCCGACACCAAAAGATAGAAATTTCCCAAAAAACATCTTCACGCTTCATGAATAGTACTCGTGAATAGTAACTCGTGAATAGTAACTCATGAATAGTAACTCGTGAATAGTAACTCATGAATAGTAACTCATGAATAGTAACCCCGACATGGAAAAGTTCCAAATTTGATAAAAAGTTTCAACCAATATTTTAGCATAATGATATTGAAGAAATAATATCATTTGAGAAGAAAATAACATCCCTTACCTCGAAAGATTAGTACTTCTAGCTGGAATACCGGGTATAGTCTTTGAAGGAACTTGCACTGCCTAACAATACTCAAAGTATACTAAAAATACTCACAAGAATACGCCGATAATATATAGAGAAAACTTCATTTACGGTGTGATTTTCAATTCTAACCTAAGCACCCTATTTATAGGAAAATGCTTAGAACACCAAAGCAGAAAATTTAATAAAATATTAATATATATATTAAGATTTCTATGCCAACCTTCCTAGATCTGATCTCAGCTCATTATGCACATGTTGTAGCCCACAAAACAAACAAAAAACGTTTTTATTATTTAAAATATTTTAAACTTCCAAAAATTAATTATTTTGGAGCTTCGGAACTTCAATAATTCATAATAAATAGCCCTTCAATCAGAAAATTTGAATCTCGCAAATATTTATAGGAAATTCAATTCTCTACAACTTTGCAGAAGAAAGTTTTTCCAAATTCCAAATAGAAATTGACCGAAATCCACAAACCAAGCGATTTTACAAAGCTATAATCAAATTTCAATCAATAAATGGGGTCCAATTTACATGTTTAACATGTTTTAAACATTTATTGCAACAAAAAACTACTCTTCCTCCTCGTATACTCATATATCCCACATTCGTTGTAAAAATATCACCATTATTATATTATTAAAATATAATAATATATTTAAATGAATTATTTTATCGGAAAAAGATAAAATTTCAATTTTCAACAATTGTCACATTAAAATTTTCTCCATCTATATCCACATAAAATCAATATTTTTCTCATCATATGAATCAATAATTAATTATTCACAAATAATATTACAGAATCACAATATTGACAACCGAGGGCGGTTCCAGAAAGAGGGGCTTTCCAATAAGAATTTCTTCTTCTTGCTGCCGCAATTGATTAGGTGACCAAACCTCTCCTTAGAAAGAACTTTCTAGACATTGCCAATAATGTTATCTAATAATATTATTCGGATAATATAAATTATTGCTTCGATAATGAAAATACTTTGTAATGACAATTATTGAAACAACAAACAATATAAGATATCAACGCGAAGAATTATTAACTCAATAAAATATCGAATAATAATTATCAGAACCATTATTGAGTAGTGCCTTCTTCGTAAGAATCAATAATTGGTGCAATACCGGTAAAGCTTCTTGTGTTTTAAACCACCGGGTATTTTAACAATATTAATGGTAACAACTACGCCTGATTATTTTAAACCACTTATATTTATCGTTTTCTTCATCCAATCACTTTCCGTTATGGGGCCCACACGGCATTTTATGTCGTCATATGAATAGTCCCCGAAAAGATCACGAATATTCCACGACCAAACGAATATTCCCCGACAACAATGAATATTTTATAACCACTTGCTTATTTTGAAGTATTTGCGTATTTAACCCCTAACTATCCACATTAATCAAATCAACCCTTACTATTTTAAAATAATAAATAGAGAAAATTAAATTTCATTAATAATAAGTTGGGATCTTACATGTACTTTCTGCCCAGTGCACAAAATCAGATGGAAGTTCAGATTCTAGAGTTAAAACATGGGAGTATGTCAGTAGCTGATTATGCGGCAAGGTTCAATGAGTTGGCTAGGTTCGCCACATACCAAGTGCATACCGATGAAAGGAAGGCAAGATGATTCGAGCAGGGACTGAAGCCCTGGTTGTATAGCAAAGTGTCAATGTTCCAATTGAACTCTTTTGCTGGAGTGTGAGAGAAGGCCATACTCGCTGAGGGTGGAAGCGATGCGGTAACGAAATATAACCAAGATCAGAAGAAGAAAAAGAGTGAGAATGAAGGTAATAACAAGACTGGTGGGAGTAGCACTGGGAGTAACCATAATCAGAAGAGGAAGTGGCCTGATAACTCGTCAGCTGGAAGTCAACAAGGAGGGCAGAAGAATAAGATCAAAGTGTGCCCAACCTGCAGAAAAACTCATTTGGGAGTTTACATGAAAGGGAACCGAGTGTGCTACAATTGTGGTCAGGAAGGCCATATAGCACCAAACTGTCCAAACCCGAAAAAGGGTGCCTGTTTCACTTGTGGCTCAAAGGACCATCTTGCAAGGGATTATCCTAAAAAGGGATCTGGAGGGACGAATTCAGGAGGAAATAGTGGAAATACCGGTAGAAGCACTCTGACTATCGCAAGACCAACTGCAACCAACCGAAATAAACCGCTGAGAACATTCAACACGACAAAGATCAGGTGCAGCAGCGTCTCGCGATGTGGTGTCAGGTATCATTTCGATCAAGAAAGTTAATGCTTATGTGTTATTTGATTCGGGTGCTACTTGTTCATTTATATCCTATGACTTTGCTAAGAACTTAGAATTGCTTAAGGACGAGTTAGAATACCCCATGAACATAGAAATTGCGAATAGAGAAATAATCTCTGTTAAGTATGTGTATAAGAACTATAGAGTGGATATTAAGGGTAATATCATGAACGTAGATCTTATCCCTATTCGACTTGGATAATTCGATGTTATTTTGGGTATATACTGGCTATCCAATTGCGGGGCGGTAATTGACTGCCAGAAGAAGCGTATTAACCTCATGACTCCATTAAAGGTTGTGTTTTATGGTAGCAAGTCGCCTAGACAAGCGAGTTGTCTGACGATGATGCAGGCCAGGAGGTTGTTAAGGCAAGGCTATGTAGGATATCTAGCTTACATAGTCGATAGTCGTAAAGAGAATCCGAAAATAGATGAGATACCAGTAGTGAGAGATTTTGCAGATGTGTTTCCGGAAGATTTGTCAGGACTTCCTCTAGATAGAGCAGTTGAATTTATAATCGATTTGGCTCCAGGAACGACTACAATATCAAAGGCACCGTACCGAATGGCACCGGTAGAGATGAAGGAACTGATGGTCACACTACAAGAATTAATGGACAAGATGTATATCCAACCAAGTGTATCACTGTGGGGAGCGCCGATTTTATTTGTGAAGAAGAAGGTTGGAACAATGCGACTCTGCATAGACTATAGAGAACTGAACAAGGTCACGATTAAGAATAGATATCCATTACCGCGAATTAACGACTTGTTCGATCAGTTAAAGGGAGCAAGATACTTTTCAAAGATAGATTTGAGGAGTGGTTATCATCAACTGAAGGTGAGACCAGAGGATGTACCGGAGACATCATTCAGAACACGATATGGTCACTATGAATTTCTGGTAATGTCATTTGGTCTAACAAATGCTCCTGCAGCATTTCAGGGCTTAATGAATGGAGTGTTCAAACCGTTTTTGGACAAATTCGTAGTGGTATTTATAGATTACATTTTTATATATTCGAAAACCAAGGAAGAACATGAAGAACATTTGAGGGTGACATTAGAGATGTTGAGAAGAGAGAAGTTGTACGCTAAATTTTTGAAATGTGAATTCTGGATTGATTGGGTACAATTTCTTGGACATGTGATCGATAGGGACAGAATTTCGGTGGATCCCTCCAAAGTCGAAGCTTTGATTATCTAGGATCAGCCGAAGACGCCGTCGAAAGTAAGAAGTTTTCTTGGATTGGCAGGTTATTACAGAAGATTCATTCAGGATTTTTTCAAGATCGCAACTTCGTTGACGAATATGACTAGAAAATCGGTGAAATTTGTTTGGACGGAGAAGTGTGAGGAAAGCTTTCAAGAATTAAAGAAGAGGTTGAGTACAACACCTGTGTTATCTCTTCCAGATGACACCGAAAATTTTGTGGTTTATAGTGATGCATCGCATAAAGGACATGGCTGTGTGCTTATGCAAAATGGCAGAGTCATTGCGCATGCGTCATGACAACTGAAAGATTACGAGAAGGGGTATCCGACCCATGACTTGGAGCTAGCTGCAGTGGTTTTTGCTTTGAAAATCGGGAGGCACTATCTCTACGGGGAGAATTGTGAAATATATACAGACCACAAGAGTCTGAAAATATATTTTTACACAGAAAGACTTGAATATGCGCCAAAGAAGGTGGTTGGAGTTAATTAAGGACTACGATTGTGAGATTCTATACCATCCGGGTAAGGCAAATGTGGTGGCTGTGAAAGTAGTATGCACACAAGCCAATCATGTTTGATGATAAAGCATATACTTTGTAACAATCTTATTCATTTATTAATAAATAAAAGTATTAATTTATTAAAGGCTTTTAATTATCTACACGATGATCTTTGTTTTATAATATGTGATAAACCCATAGTTTTAAGCAATGCTTTTAGAATAATGATGATGATCATTCTAATGAGATCTAAATTCTTAGAAAGCTTAAAACTAAAATAATTCCCAATCATTGGATTACTAAATTGGGGATTAGTGAATCCGGATAGATTGGTACATATGTTGCTTGCTCATTGGATGAGGATGATTGATCTCATGATCATTTGTATGGAGACACTAAAGCAAGTATGTAGGTTCTTATTAGAGAATAAGTTCACTGAACGTGGCTCGCTAAGGAATACCTAATGGAGTTTTACTTGCCTGACAATAGGAATTCCTGTAGTGATAGTAGTACATGTGATCCTTGGACTTGAGATCATCATAGTATCTTGTGTATGATGAGTTATACTTTGACTTATTCCTTAAGACCCTTAGGGTATATCAAAGGGTATGCTTGGGTATAATAAGTTGTACATAGAGATAATGTATGATCAATAAAGAATCTACCACTTCTATTAAAAGAAGAGAATGTCTATGTGATTCGATAAATGACAACCCAGTGAGTCCTTGGCCAAAGGCGTAATGAAATTAGAAAGGAGTTTCTAATTTGCATTATTTGGAGTTGTGCATTTAAGGATCGAAATATATATAATTAAATAAAATAAGACTTGACAAGAATTCCATGTCTTATATTTAATTGGGACATTGTATGGTGGAAGGATTGAATTATGCGGTAACTATTTACTCAAAGGTTCTTTTATGATTAATGTTGAAATCTATATTATCTGGAAAGTCGTTGATCGCTAGGGAGGCTTATCCTTATTGTAGAATAAATATTATTTATTTAAATTAATTAATTGTTTAATTTATTTATTTAAATAAGATTAAAATTGTTCTAATTGATTTATTCACAACCTTTTAATATGGAGAACCTAAAGGGTCACACCATAAAAAGGAAGAATAATTATTTAAGAAGTTAATGGCATAATCGTAATAATATGTTATGTATATTTAATTTAATCTATGGTGATAGAATAAACTAAATAGGTTAATATTTATTATTTAATATTTTAGAAATATTAAATATAAATTAATAAGAGAGTCTTATTAATATTATTATAATTATTATTATTATTTTAATTTCTAAAGAGTTTAGAAATTAATTTAATATAAATACTCTCATTTATTCCTAATAGGATTAGGAGGAAAATTAGTTAAAGGAGTTTAATTAATTATCCCTAATAAGATTAGGGAGCCCATTTAATTAAAAGAGTTTAATTAAATAATATCTTATTTTATTAAATAAGGTTACCTGATATCTTTATAAGAAGAGTCTTATATCAGATATCAAGAATATGTAATAATTCAAATAGTTGGAGAGTACGCCCTTTTCTATACAGATAGGAAAAACTAGGGTTTGAGCCAATACCCCTTCTTCTTGAATCTTTATTATTCCTTGGTGGATCACCTCTAGAGGCCAAACATTTGGGTGGCTAACGTTGATCAAAGGAAGGAACCAAACCCGGTGGATTCAAGTTGAACGCGAAAAGGATTGGAGGTGAACTTGTACTGAGGAAATTTGGAATCTTCAAGGGTATGATTCTTGTTCTTCATATCTTTTCGTTTAATTAATAATTGTGCATAAAGGGTGATCTGGATATATGGTTTGTAAAAATTTTAAACTCTAATTTTTACATGTTTCCGCATTATTTTGCAATTTGATTGCGTTCATGAATATTACAAACCTAACAGTGGTATCAGAGCCAAACCTTTATGCAAATTATTAATTGTTTTAATTTGATATTATATTGATATGTGTTTAGAACAATTTAATTGGGCATAATTTAATTGTATAAAATTTTAAAAAAAAAACGGTGAAGGTTTGAATACCAACGTGATTCTGCAGGATGGTTAATTACGTTATTATATATATTTAATAATAATGTTATTATTCATGATTTCTATGAAACATCTTAAAGTAATCACATGGAATCCTACCGTGGGCCATGTAATTCATATATAAACTTTCCTGCAATCAAGCTGATTCACGGATTAGCAGGAGCAATTTTTATTTTTTTTTTGGAAGCATGTGACTCACTTATATATATATATATATATATAAATATCCGGTTTATGTATATATATAAATATCCGATTATTCTGTTAACTATATATATATAAATATCCGGTTTATTCTGTTAACTATATATATATAAATATCCGGTTTATGTATATATATATATATATATATATAATAGTTATATATATATATATTAATCTTAATTATTTTATTATTAAAATAAAAGGTTTATTTTAATTTTAAAATTAAATTTCATGCTAACTAATTAGAGTTGGAATTGAATTCCATGATAACTAATTGGAGTTGAAATTGGATTCCATGTTTCCATAAATAAAGGAGTTTATTTAGATATAAAATAAGATTTTATATTATTCAAAATAAAGGAGTTTATTTGTGAATAGGAAAGAAAATCAGTGTTTCCTTAAATAAAGGAGTTTATTTTTTTTTTTTACATGGAATTGGATTCCATAATTAATTAAAATAAAGGAGTTTATTTTGATTAAAATAAAATAGTTTATTTCATTCAAAATTGGATAAATTAAAATAAAATAGTTTTATTTTGATTTAAATTTGGATTAAAATAAAGGAGTTTATTTTGATTCAAAATTAGATTTTATACTAACTAAATTTGCCCATTAAATGATATCAATATATATATTAAATGTTTATTATTCATAAGATGAATGTTATTTATTGATGCGTATGATGATGTGTATGATAATAAATGGGATTGATTATGGACTATTGACCAATGTGATTGAATTTTATTTTAGATGGATGCATGAATGTATGGGTTTTATTAAATGGGGTCTCTGCACCTCGCCTTCTCTAATTTTTTTCTTAATGTAAATTCTATCTCCTCCTATGTACTTCCCTCGATTTGATCAAGGTTTCTATTTATTTTAAATAGTTTTGTAATAGGAATAGTTAGAATTAATTGGAGATCAAGGAACAAGGAAGCGCTTGAAGACCGCTTAAATAATGGAGCAGGGTTTAAATGTAATAGTTATATTTAAATATTATTTCTTTCACCCCTAGGGTTTGACCTTTTGGTTCACTTGGTGGCTCTAGTGAACCAAACTAGAATAAAAGTCCATAATCAATCCGAGTAGAATATAGTATTCTATATGTGCATGCTTATACTATATATATTATATATATTATGCAAACATGCTTGTATGTTTCATTGATATAACGCATATTTTATATATATATATATATATATATATGTGTGCATGCATCTTGTAAAACAAGATGAGACATTTTAATAACAAACCCCTCAAATTTTTATATTAAGTCCTAAGCGTTCAAAGATATTTGGAATATCGAACGTCGCATTTCTAGAATGATAAAATTAATAGAGTATTAAATATTTAATATGAGTTTGTTGTGTCACCACAAGGCAAGTATTAAGTATTTAAGATGTTAATTTATCACATTTGATGCTTATAAAGAAAATTGAACAATATTGTTTTGTTGTGTCACCACAAGGATGATATTTTTCCTTTTGAATATATGGAGTGCTAGGTGGGACTTAACTTGGATAATTTTGATTCGGATGTGCCACCACTTGATCAAAATAATCTAAGAGGCAAAATAAAAGGAGTTGCATAGTTGATGTAATTGACAAAAGTTGTCTACCTATTTATTTATATATAGTTTGTTGTGTCACCACAAGGCTATATACATTTGAAATGGGATCCTTATTCTCACTAGCAAATCTTTAATTAGATTTTGCGAACTATATAAGTGAGGTAATATAGTTTGAAGAAAATAGTGGGAGATACCAATTTAAAACAAGACCTAAATTATTTTGGTAATTAATAAAAGAATGTATGTTAAAATGTTGTTAATTACAAATTCATTTACGAAATTTTTCAATGTCTAAAATTACTATCAACTTTGGGTTATATTAGATGCTAAATTAACGGTAGAATTAAACGGATTGGTTAAGGAATTTGAGAATAGTTCTCATAGTTGAAAAGCTATCTTATGTCCTTATCGCGCCTATCCTGCAATGGTTGCGACAATGCCTCTGAGGAAGAGATTACTACTTTTAGAAAGTGTCGAGATGATGCACACTTGGCTCGATGCATCATGCTCGCATCCATGAGTAACGAGCTTGAAATCGACAAGAAATTATGGATGCTCTACTATATTCTTGCACATCAAGTAGTTGATGGTGAGGAAAGTAGGGCCGATAGATATCGAGATATCTAAGGAGCTCTTCCGATCTAGAATGGCCAATGGCACTATAAATGCAGATAAAAGTTCTTAACATAATCAATTTGATTGATCAATTAGGACAACTGGTTTTGTCATGGATGGAGAGTTGAGCCAAGATTTGATCTTGCACTCACTCCTGGACTCCTTTCACAATTGTTGTGAATTTTTCATATAAACAAGCTAGATATCGACTTCATTTGATTTGCTTAACATATTGAAAAATGTTGAGAGTCACTTTCTAACCAAGAAAGATCAAGTCTTACTGGTAGGGGCCAAAGGATATTCTTAAAAGAAGAACGATTCAAAGAAGGTAAATAGAAAGGCATAAACAAAGGATAATAAGAACAAAACTGATACGGATAGCAAAGGAGCTTGCTTCCACTACAATAAGCCTGGACACTGGAAAGAAACTGCAAGAAGCATCTTGCAGAGGCTAACCAAAGAAGCTTAGTGAAGTTTGATTTATAAATACAAATTTGTTCATGATTTAAAATAAATTTTCTTTAAGTCAAGGTTCTACTTGGGTATTGGATACTGACTTTGGTTATCATAAATATAGATTTATGAAGGGACCAAGCGAAGTAGAAAGCTAAACAAATATAAGTAATCCTATGTATGGAAATGTAGCAAAGGTTGCCATATTAGCCATAGAAACTTATAGTTTAGCAATGCTACGGCAAATCTATTAAGTCAATAAGTTGTTATTGTATTCCGATTCTTGTTAAAAATATTATTTCCATTTTATTTTTGGACAATGAAATCTTTGGTATTATAATTAAGAACAATTGTTGTTCTATTTATAATAATAATGTTTTGTATAGAACTTGAATATTACTTAATAAATTTTGTATACTGACTTACATGAAAATAATTTTGCATATTTAACAAATTAGTATAAGAAAAGGAGATGATCATTCAAAGAGTTGAATGTGTGTATTTCTTTGAAATACAAGTATGAATTATTTGAAAGGTTCAAAGAATTGTAAGTGAAACAAATTGGCAATGTATTAAGATTCTTTGATTAGATCAAGAAATAAATACTTGTGCAATAAGTTTCTAGATCATCTCAAATGGTTTTCTCATAATGGACACATCCCGATACACAATAATTGATTGATGTATCTGAATGAAAAATCGTACCTTGTTGGACATAGTGCGGTCCCTAATGATTTCACCGACATTCCAAAGATCCTTCGGGGTCATGCCCTAGAAATGGTACATATATTCACGAAAAGGTAACCTCAAAATCCATTGAAGACTCCATAAAAGTTATGGATGGGAGGATTCCTAATCTTAAGTTTGTTAAGATAAGGGTTCCAACTTATGTGAAAAGGTTTCAAAAGGATAAGCTTGGGACAAGATTTGACAAGTGTCGATTTGTGGGACATCCTAAAGTAAGTTTAGGGTATATGTTCTATAATTCTACTTAGCAAAAGGTGTTTGTTGTAAAACACGCTGCCTTATAAGATAAAGGTGTTTATCATTGAAGGGGCTAGTGGGAGGATAATAGATCTTGAAGAGTTCAAGAACCACAAAACACTATAAGTCAAATAAGAGGAACCTGTAGATATACCTATTGTACCACAACCGAATCGTAAATCTAGAATAGTACTGAAGATACCTAGGAGGTATGGATTCATCATAGATGATGATGATGAGGTACGCATCATAGATGATGATGATCCAGTTACATACGATGAGGTAAGTGTTGTAGACACTCAGAGAAATGGATTGAAGCAAGTTTCTCAAATATGGAACATTCGTTTTGATGAGGCAATCAAAAGAGTTTGATTTTATCAAAAAATAAGAATGAACCTAGCATGTACAAAAGGGTTAATGGGAGCATCGTGACATTCCTAGTACTATATGTTGATATACTACGGATAAGGAATGACATACCAATGCTACAATCTGTAAAGATAAAGTTGTCTAAACATTCCTCCATGAATGATTTGGAAGAGTATCTTAATTGGGGATATAAATCTATATAGATAGATTTAAGAGGATGCTCGACTTAACCCAAGGAACGTATATTCATTTGATGCTAAAGTCGTTTAGCATGGCAAACTCCAAGAGATGTCTCATGTCGATGAGCTATGGAGTGTATCTCTCTTAATAGTCCCCACAGACTCATGAAAAGAGAGGTCGCATGAGTGACAATCATGTATGCAATGAAATGTACGAGACCGATGTTGATCATCATATTATGGAGAAGTTCACTATGAGTCGGTGAAAAACATCTTAAAGTGCTTAACCAAAGACTAAGGATGTGATCATATTCATGGTGGGTCTAAATTAAAACTAGAGGGCTTAATGACTTAAGTTTTTCCTACGGACCAAGATGACGTAAAAATCCACTTTAAGGTAAAGCGTTATCTTGAATAGTGGTGCGATGAATTGGAAAGGTTCCAAACAGCAAAGAGTTGTTGGTTTAGTGATAAAGACAAAGTATATAGCTATAAATGAAGCTGCAAGTTGATTGTTTGGATTAAAAGTTCATTACAGAACTAGGAATAATTCCTAAGTCTCATCTTGGATCTAAACATGTGTTGTGGCACTTTCATTTGATTATTAGAATCATTGAAAGATGGGAAATCACTATAGAGATAGTGGACTCTCATGAACAACATTACATATCCATTAACTAAAGCTTATCCAAGTGGCGGGATAGTCGTCACTTAGAGAAGAAGAGTATGAGATACCATGACGATTGACTTTAGTGCAAGTGGGAGATTGAAAGTAGTATGCACACAAGCCAATCATGTTTGATGATAAAGCATATACTTTGTAACAATGTTATTCATTTATTAATAAATAAAAGTATTAATTTATTAAAGGCTTTTAATTATCTACATGATCTTTGTTTTATAATATGTGATAAACCCATAGTTTTAAGCAATGCTTTTAGAATAATGATGATGATCATTCTAATGAGATCTAAATTCTTAGAAAGCTTAAAACTAAAATAGTTCCCAATCATTGGATTACTAAATTAGGGATTAATGAATCCGGATAGATTGGTACATACGTTGCTTGCTCATTGGATGAGGATGATTGATCTCATGATCATTTGTGTGGAGACACTAAAGCAAGTATGTAGGTGCTTATTAGAGAATAAGTTCATTTGAGCGTGGCTCGCTAAGGAATACCTAATGGAGTTTTACTTGCTGTCGATAGGAATTCTGTAGTGATAGTAGTAGTCAGTGATCCTTGGACTTGAGATCATCATAGTATCTTGTGTATGATGAGTTATACTTTGACTTATTCCTTAAGACCCTTAGGGTATATCAAAGGGTATGCTTGGGTATAATAAGTTGTACATGGAGATAATGTATGATCAATAAAGAATCTACCACTTCATTAAAAGAAGAGAAATGTCTATGTGATTCGATAAATGACAACCCAAAGAGTCCTTGGCCAAAAGCGAGAATGAAATTAGAAAGGAGTTTCTAATTTGCATTATTTAGAGTTGTGCATTTAAGGATCGAAATACATATAATTAAATAAAATAAGACTTGACAGATAATTCCATGTCTTTATATTTAATTGGAATATTGTATGGTGGAAGGATTGAATTGTCACAGTAACTATTTACTCAAAGGTTCTTTTTATGATTAATGTTGAAATCTATATTATCCGGAAAGTCGTTGATCGCTTGGGGAGGCTTATCCCTATTTTAGAATAAATATTATTTATTTAAATAAATTAATTATTTAATTTATTTATTTAAATAAGATTAGAATTATTCTAATTGATTTATTCACAACCGGTTTAATATGGAGAACCTAAAGGGTCACACCATAAAAGGAAGAATAATTATTTAAGAAGTTAATGGCATAATCGTAATAATATATTATGTATATTTAATTTAATCTATGGTGATAGAATAAATTAAATAGGTTAATATTTATTATTTAATATTTTAGAAATATTAAATATAAATTAATAAGAGGAGTCTTATTAATATTATTACAATTATTATTATTATTTTAATTTCTAAAAGAGTTTAGAAATTAATTTAATATAAGTACTCTCATTTATTCCTAATAGGATTAGGAGGAAAATTAGTTAAATGAGTTTAATTAATTATCCCTAATAAGATTAGGGAGCCCATTTAATTAAAAGAGTTTAATTAAATAATACCTTATTTTATTAAATAAGGTTACCTGATATCTTTATAAGAAGAGTCTTATATCAGATATCAAGAATATGTAATAATTCTAATAGTTGGAGAGTACGCCTTTTTCTATACAGATAGGAAAAACTAGGGTTTGAGCCAATACCCCTTCATATTGAATCTTTATTATTCCTTGGTGGATCACCTCTAGAGGCCAAACATTTGGGTGGCTAACGTTGATCAAAGGAAGGAACCAAACCCGGTTGATTCAAGTTGAACGCGAAAAGGATTGGAGGTGAACTTGTACCTGAGGAAGCTCGAATCTTCAAGGGTATGATTCTTGTTCTTCATATCTTTTCGTTTAATTAATAATTGTGCATAAAGGGTGATCCGGGTATATGGTTTGTAAAAATTTTAAACTCTGATTTTTACACGTTTCCGCATTATTCTACAATTTGATTGCGTTCATGAATATTACAAACCTAACAGGCTGATGCCTTAAGTAGAAAGGGTTAGGAGAAACTGATGTTGTTGACCGTACAGGAGGAGTTAATTTCTATGACGCCCCCAAAATTAGGTATACATCACCCATCTTGGGTAGTCAGATACATGGTACAGAATTTAAATACAACTTACTAATATAAGCGCTGTAGGTATACAATCGACATAAACTATGAGTTTGAATACAAATATTGTCTACTAGATATTATACAAACTCAAAAGGAGTCCTCATTACAATTATTATCACACTATTTCACGAAATAGTGAGGACTACTAATGCTATCCTCTGGACCATTACTCCGCTTCCCGACGCCCGTCCCAACTATGTTCTCATTTCACGAAGAGAACGGTGAAAGAAAGGTGAGCTCAACTAGCCCGATGAAATATTATGACTAAGATAATGCGAATAAATTATCAATAGCCTTTAACAAAGTTAAACCGATAAAATATAATAAACATCAAGTTTAATCTGCGGATTGGAACAAGCAATCCATTAAAAGAGTCAAGTAGAAAATAAAATCTACTATCTTTTATGATTTAAAAGGTTTTTCATCATCATTAAAGTGAGACTCGACTTTAATAAATAATCCACATCATCGAATCACCCCCACTACTGGCCAAGGATATTCATTAGTATCACGACCACAATTATTCATGCACTCACGGGCGAGAATAGTTTTGTATTCATTAATGGTCATGATCATGCCAACAATCGTCCATCAATGCACTACTACCAATTGAGGATTTTTACCACATCATTTGTAACATTACGGTCGTGATTACAAGAATAATCCACAGTCATAATCATACCAAGTCCATCCATGCTCTACGAATACGAGATGACTTTAAAAAAAATATAAACATGAGGATGATGACAATGATATAAGAATTCAATAAAACAAGTTCAAGAATTATTTTATCCGGGGAATTATTAACGTCCAAATTGTCAACATGATCTTTGTTTTGTAGAGTAAAATTCAAGAATGATCGGAAGAATATTTCCATGAAAAGATCTTTGGATGAAACGCAAATATCAAGGATATTCTACTAATTTCATGGAGTTTAGAAGTCAAAGTTTTAACCAACTTGGTATAATAAAGAATGGAATAACAAAAGAAATCACCATGCATGCGGTACTTAGCATGAGCGGGTTATTCCAACGAGAATAATAATAACGGAACCAGTCGGTGAAATTCACACCGACGGGATGTTCCAAAGAATAATAAAGATGGAACCGGATCCTGTTAAAACACACAGAGATAGGATATTCCAACGAATGATAAAGATTTTAACAATCCGGTGTAAAACACACGAGCGGGATGTTCCAACAACAGAATAATAAAGATTTTAACCGGTCGGTCCTAAAAACACACGATGTGGGATGTTCCAATGAGAATAATAGAAGAATGTCACCAAGTATAGGGTAAATCAGCAGATCTGAGTTATTCCAATGAATAATAAGCAATGGAATAACATAAGGATTTCACCAAGTATAGGGTATATCTGGTATATCAAGTTATGTATAGGGTATGCCACTTTTACGAGTTATTCAAACGAGAATAATAATGAATGGAATAACGAAGTTCTCTTCATGAATAAGAAAGAATAACACCCTTTACGGTACAACAAATAATATTCCCTACCTTAGAAGAACCTGAATATTGGCAAAGTGAAGTAGCGAATAATTTTTCTTCTTTCTCTCTATAGTTTCTCTCTCTAGAGTTTCAAAGAATTAAATAAGAAAATAATGAAGGAATGAGCTTCTATTTATAGGAAAATAGAATGCATAATAATTAATCCATGAGCAGTCGATTGATTTACTTTAATCGATGGTCCATATTTAAAGAAAATCTTTTAAATAAAATATAATATATTCTATTTATATAAAAAAATTTTACTATGCAAAACACTATGCATAATAAAATATAATATATTTTATTTATAAAATAACTTTAATAAAGTATTACATTTTTATATAAAGATGTTTCATTTTATTACGTTAATAATACTGAATAAAACAAAACGTCATTATCGCTATAATAATTCATATTATTAATCGATGAATAATGGAATCAAACCGAGTGACTTCTCACATAAGCATCAATAATCAATACCGTGGTGCTACTATGCAACCACACGTATTCTTGTACTTTTACTATAACATTATATCAAATTATTCCATAATATTCAAAATTATATTTATAGAAAATTCATCTTTATTTATAAAAGCCGGGGTCTTACAACCTCCCCTTCTTATGAAATTTAAGCCCTCAAAATTAGAATGCGTGCACGGTATGTCGAAGAGGTAAGGATACCTTGATTTCATTTCAGATTCTAACTCCCAAGTCATCTCCTCAACATCGTGGTTCCTCCACAAAACTTTGACTTGAGGTATAACCTTGGAGCGTAGAATATGTTCCTTCTTATCCAAAATTTGAACAGGAACCTCTTCATACGTCAAATCTTCCGCTATTTCGTCCGGTTCTAACTCAATAATATGGTTCGGGTCTTTCACATATTTACATAACATGGATATGTGAAAAACGTTATGAACACGAGACATATTTGGCGGTAAAGCGAGTCTATAGGCCACAGTTTCTACTCGATCGAGGATTAAAAATGGACCGATGAATCGAGGATTAAGTTTTCCTCTCTTTCCAAATCTTGTAACTCCTTTCCATGGAGCAACTCTTAACAACACATGATCTCCTATATCAAATTCCACGTCCTTTCGATGAAGATCAGCATAACTCTTTTGTCGATTTTGTGAGGTTTTTATATGTTATCGGATCATTTGAATCTTTTCTGTAGTCATACGTACCAACTCCGGTCCCAACAACGTTGCTTCACCCACCACATCCCAGCATACTAGAGAACGACACTTTCTTCCATACAACGCTTCGAATGGAGCCATGCCAATACTTGCTTGATAACTGTTGTTGTAGGAAAACTCCACCAATGGTAAGAACTTGTCCCAACTCCCTTGAAATCAAGGACACGAGTCTTAATAGATCTTCAAGAGTTTGAATAGTCCTCTTCGATTTGTCCGTCCGTCTCGAGGATGATATGCCGAGCTAAATCGTAAGTCTGTGCCCATAGCTTTTTGCAAACTAACCCAAAATCGTGAAGTGAATCTTGGGTCTCGATCGAAACTATGGATACCAAAGATACCATGCGCCTTACAATCTCGTTTATGTACATATGAAGCAAGACGTTCAAGTGTATAAGTTTCTCGTGTCGGTAAGAAATGAGCGGACTTGGTCAATCTATCAACAATGACCCAAATCGCATCAATGCCTTGAGAAACCTTAGGAAGACCGTAGAATTAATCCATGGTAATGTGCTCCCACTTCCATTCCGGAATTTCAAGTGGTTGCTAATGGACCTTTTGGTACTTGATGCTCGCTTTAACTTCGTTGACAAGTTAGACACCTTGAGATAAACAACGCTATCTCTCTCTTCATATTGCTCCACCAAAATGTATGGCCGAATATCATGATACATTTTGGTACTCCCGAGATGGATTGCAAATGGTGTGTTGTGCGCCTCCATCATGATATTATACTTTAAATCGTGGTCGTTAGGAACACAAAGTCCGGAGTTGACTCAAGTATTCCTTCTTCATCGATTCTTGCTTTCGGCGTAACACCCTCTTGCACTTTCTTCCTCATATGCATCGGCTCCGAGTCCGTGAAGCTTGAGCGACTTTAACTTTATCGATTAAAGTCGGTTCTACTCAGTATATTCGCTATCATCACATGCGTCCCCCGAGTCTTTAACTCTATCTCTATCCTTTGCAAGTCACGCAAAAATGGGCCTTTGTGTTGACAATAACGCACTCGTACTTGCATACGATCTTCTACTCAATGCGTCAGCTACCACGTTCGCTTTTCCAGGATGGTATTGGATGGTATGATCATAATCTTTCAATAGTTCAAGCCAACGTCGTTGTCGCATGTTGAGTTCCTTTGAGTGAAGAAATATTTGAGGCTTTTATGATCCGTAAAGATCTCCACTTTCTCCCCATACAAGTAATGCCTCCAAATTTTAAGTGCAAAGACAATAATATTTGCTACTCCGGATCATGAGTAGGATAATTCCTCTCATATTCTTTGAGTTGTCGCGAGGCATAAACTATAACTTTTCCATGTTGCATAAGAACACATCCCAACCCTTTGCTCAAAGCATCACTGTAGATGACAAATCCTCTCGAGCTAGATGGTATTGTCGAACAGTCTTTGAAATAAGTCTCCTCTTGAGTTCTTGAAAACTCTTCTCACATTCTTCGCTCCAACCGAACTTTGTATCTTTTCTAGTCACCGAGTCGATGGAGTAGCGATTCGAGAAAATCCTTCCACGAATCTCCGATAATAACCACTTAAACCGAGAAAGCTACGTGCTTGATCATTTGATTTAGGTTGTTCCCGCTTTGAATAGCTTTAATCTTTCTTTGGGTCAATCAATGATATTCCATGACTTGATACCACGTGCCCAAGGAATGCTACTTCTTCAAGCCGAATTCGCATTTCTTCAACTTGGCATAAAGCTTATATTCACGAAGCTTTTGGAGTGTCGACCTCAAGTGTTGCTCATGATCTTCACGGCTTTTGGAATAAATAAGGATGTCATCAATAAAGACGACCACAAAGTGATCTAAATATTCCTTGAATACTCGGTTCATCATATCCATGAAGGCGGCGGGAGCATTAGTCAATCCAAAGGACATGACTACGAATTCATAATGCCGTCATCTAGAGTTTTGAAAGCCGTCTTTGGAATGTCGGTGGTTCTAATCTTCAATTGGTGATATCCAAAATGAAGATCAATCTTTGAAAAGAATTTGGCTCCTTGCAAATCGGTCAAATAGGTCATCAATACGTGGCAATGGATACCTATTTTGATGGTGACATGATTCAACTCCAGATAATCAATACAAAGTCGCATACTCCCATCTTTCTTCTTCACGAATAGAACAGGGAGCACCCCAAGGAAAAGTACTAGGGCGAATAAAGCCATGTCTAACAATTCCTGCGGTTGGGTCTTTAACTCCACAAGTTCAATAGAGAGCCATTCGATATGGGGCTTTGGAAATAGGTTTTGTACCGGGTTCAAGGTCGATACAAAATTCAATTTCACGCTCTGGGGGTAGGCCAGGAAGTTCTTCGGGGAATACGTCAGGAAATTTATTAACAATAGAAATATCGCTCAAAACCGCGGCGTATTTTTGTTTAAATCGTGACATGAGCTAAGAAAGCTTGACATCCATTTTTCAATAAACGAATAGCTTTATGGCTTGAGATGACCGTGATTGATTTTAATGGTTTGGTTGTTTGAATTCGCATAATAGGTTGATTAGGAATATGAAAGCTAACAACCTTACGAAAACAATCAATTTTGCATGATAAGTAGTTAACCAATCAATCCCTAGAATCACGTCAAATGCAAGTATTTTTAATGAAATAAGATCGACAGGAGTAATGTGAGGTACTGATTTGAACCAAACAAGACTTATAAGCGATGGATGTAATGAAGGTTTCTCCCAACGGAGTTTCCACGAGATAAGTCAAAGTCTAATTTCTCCTGAGTCAAATTTAATCGATGAGCGCAAGTAGGAGAAATAAAAGAATGGGTAGAACCGGTATCAAATAAAGTGTAGACTTCATTAGAGTTTATGATAAGCTTACCCGTGATGACCTCATTCGGGTTCCTTGCTCTCTGGGAGGTCACAACAAACGCCTCCCTTTCCTACCGGTTTTGACTTTTTACGGGACGACTTTGGTGCCTCCATCCTAGTTGAATTTGTCTTGATGAAACGACAAAATCGAGCTAAGTGACCTTCTCTTCCACAATTATAACATGCTTTGGACGACATGGCACAGTTCGGACTGATGTGTCCCTCTTCTCCGCATTTGAAGCATATGATAGGTGGTCTTTCTCCTTCCTTAACAACGGGTCTTTGGTCTTGACGTCTTTCCATCATTGTTGAATCTCCATTTCTTAAAATGTCCATTCTAATTGTTTTGGCCCTCGATTACCACCGAAGTGGTTACCATATCGCCCGCTGATTCCCTCCACGCTTGTTGTCACCGCCGATGACTACTCTCACCGGTATTATAACTTTGCTTACCGTTTCTCTTTTAGTTGCGTTGACTCGTTATCGCGCTCCACTAACTGAGCCCTATTTACAACATCTGAATACAAACACAGTTTATGAGAAATAAGATGTTGACGTATCTCCGACTTCAAACCTCTTAAAAACATTCGCGCCATTCTCTCTTCATTATCCACCAAGTGGGACGAACCGTGATAACTCATAAATTTTGCCTCGTATTGCGACACGGTCATATTATTTTGTTCCAACTTGATAAACTCCACCTCCTTCATGTGGCGAATACTTTCGGGAAAGTATTTGTCGTTGAATAGCTCCTGGAACTTCTCCTAAGATATCTTGATCTGACAAAGAGTTGAGTACGTTTCTGGAATTCCCACCAATGTCTGCCTCTCCGCATGACATAAAAGCGTGAAAAGGAACCCTTTGCTCCTCGGAGCATCCCAAGACATCAAATATCTTGTAATCTGCTTTATCTATGCTTCCACCGAAGTGGTTTTGGCTCTCCTTAAACTCCGGTGGTCCCACTCCTTGAATTGTTTAGCGGTGACCGCCCAAGATTTTTTCGTGTTTCCACCTACGTTTTGGACGAGAGTCGCTCTACTTTCTTTGTTGCATAAAAATTACATAAAGCCTCTGAACATTTGATCATTCATCATTTGGTCAGTGTTGTTGTTTGCATGTGGATTATCGCCTTCCTGATGCACATTATCCTGATTATTGATATGTGGTGAATCAACGATCGCATGTGCTCCATTGCTATTCTCAACATTCTCAAATGTCATTTTCAGATACTGCCACAAAACAAAAGGTTAATTGACATGTAACAAATTATCTTTATATTACGTGAGCCACCAATAATATAGCACATAAACTTAGGTAGGTCATACTAGCGAAGGTATTCCCCTGCCTCTCCCTCCTAGTACTTTTCTCACATCTTAGCCGGGGATCATATTCTAAGCTCGATACCAACTGTGGCGCCCCCAAAATTAGGTATACATCACCCATCTTGGGTAGTCGGACATCGTAGTGAAATTTAAATACAACTTACTAATATAACTGTCGTGTACAATCGACATAAATCGTGAGTTTGAATATAAATATTGTCTACTAGATATTATACAAACTCAAAAGGAGTCCTCATTACAATTATTATCACACTATTTCACGAGAATAGTGAGGACTACTAATGCTATCCTCTGGACCATTACTCCATTCCCCAGACTAAATCCCGGCTATGTTCTCATTTCAAGAGAACAAAGTGAAAGAAAGGGTGAGCTCAACTAGCCCAAAGAAGAAATATTATGACTAAGATAATGCGAATAAATTATCAATAGCCTTCAATGATGTTAAACCGATAAAATTTAATAAACATCAAGTTTAACTGCAGTGAACAAGCAATCCATTAAAAGAGTCAAGTAGAAAATAAAATCTATTATCTTTTATGATTTAAAAGGTTTTCATCATTTATTAAAGTGAGACTCGACTTTAATAAATAATCCACATCATCGAATCACCCTCGCACTTTTCTGACGAGGATATTCTTTAGTATCACGACCACAATTATTCATGCACTACGGGCGAGAATAGTTTTGTATTCATTAATGGTCATGATCATGCCAACAATCATCCCATCAATGCACTACTACCACTCGAGGATTTTACCACATCATTTGTAACATTACGGTCATGATTACAATCAATAATCCTCGGTCATAATCATACCAAGTCCATCCATGCTCTACGAAAGCCACGGATGACTTTAAAAAATATAAACATGAGGATGATGACAATGATATAAGAATTCAATAAAACAAGTTCAAGAATTATTTTATCCAGGAATTATTAACGTCCAAATTGTCAACATGATACTGTTTTGTAGAGTAAAATTCAAGAATGATCAAAAGAATATTTCCATGAAAAGATACTGGATGAAACGCAAATATCAAGGATATTCTACTAATTTCATGGAGTATAGAAGTCAAAGTTTTAACCAACTGGGTATAATAAAGAATGGAATAACAAAAGAAATCACCATGCATGCGGTACTTTGCATATGCAGTTTATTCCAACGAATAATAATAATAACGGAACCGGTGTCGTGAAATTCACACCGGCGGGATGTTCCAACGAATAATAAAGATGGAACCGATCCTGTAAAACACACGCGAGATAGGATATTCCAACGTAATGATAAAGACGGAACCAGGTCCAATGTAAAAACACACGCATGTGGATGTTCCAACGAATAATAAAGATTTAACCAGTGTCCGGTGTAAAACACACGCATGTGATGTTCCAACGTAATAATAGAAGAATGTCACCAAGTATAGGGTAAACCAGCGATATCTGAGTTATTCCAACGAAATAATAAGCAATAGAATAACATAAGGATTTCACCAAGTATAGGGTATCTGGCATATCTGACAAGTTATGTATAAGGTATGCCACTTTTACGAGTTATTCAACGTAATAATAATGAATGGAATAACGTAAGTTCTCTTCATGAATAAGAAAGAATAACACCCTTACGGTACAACAAAATAATATTCCCTACCTTAGAAGAACCTGAATATTGGCAAAGTGAAGTAGCAGAATACTTTTCTTCTTTCTCTATAGTTTCTCTCTCTAGAGTTTCAATTGAATTAAGTAAGAAAATAATGAAGGAATGAGCTTCTATTTAGGAAAATAGAATGCATAGTAATTAATCCATGAATAGTCCGTATTGATTTACTTTAAACCGACGGTCCATATTTAAAGCAAAATCTTTTAAATAAAATATAATATATTAGATTTATATAAAAACATTTTACTATGCAACACTATGCAAAACACTATGCAAAATACTATGAACACTATGCATAATAAAATATAATATATTTTATTTATAAAATAACTTTAATAAAGTATTACATTTTATATAAAAGATGTTTATGTTTTATTACGTTAATAATACTGAATAAAACAAAACGTCATTATCGCTATAATAATTCATATTATTAATCGACAATAATGGAATCAAACTGGTGACTTCTCACATAAGCATCAATAATCAATAGGTGTATTACTATGCAACCACACGTATTCTTGTACTTTTACTACCGAGTAGTTCAACAAGATCAACGGTAAAACTTTCGTAGTTATTTTAATAAAATATTTTTTTCGTTTTCTCAATCCGAATAATAATTACATTGCGGGGTCCACCAATGATTGAGTAGTTATGCATTTAATATTCCCTACTAAACCGAATATTCCCGACCAATCGAATATAATATAACCACTTGCATACTTTGCAAAATTTATAAATATTACCCACAACTATAACATTATATCAAATTATTCCATAATATTCAAAAATAATATTTATAGAAAATTCATCTTTATTTATAAAAGTTGGGGTCTTACAATTTCAGTAATGGAGAAGCTGGAATTAGAAGTAAAGTGTCCTATGGAGGTCGATGAGAACCTATTTCAGATGCAATCTGGTACAACTCTACTAGACGAGGGTAAGGAGGCTCAACTTCATGATGACGAATGTCAATCGGTGAAAAAGAATATATCTGAAGGAACCGAATCAAGATTCAAGATGGATAAGGAAGGAATACTGAGATTAGTAACTGAGATTAAGGAAGAAATTTTGAGAAAGGCTCACGACTCAAGATATTCGATTCACCCTGGTAGCACCAAGATGTATCAAGATCTTTGACAACATTTTTGGTGGCCAAATTTGAAACGAAAGGTTGCAGAATGTGTTGCCAAATGCATGACATGTCAGCAAGTGAAAGCAGAACATCAGAGGCTAAGTGGGTTACTACAACCTTTAGAGATTCTAGAATGGAAATGGGAACATATTACGATGGATTTCGTGGTTGGCCTACCGATAACTCAGAAAGGCTACGACGCAGTATTGGTTATTGTTGACCGATTGACGAAATTCGCACACTTCCTTCTGATCAAAATCAGATTCAACTTAGATCAGTTGGCAAGGTTATATGTAAAAGAGATTGTTTCAAGGCATGGAGTTCCGGTGTCAATTGTTTCTGATAGAGATTCGCGTTTTACGTCCAACTTCTGGAAACGTCTACAAGAATGCATGGGTACACAGTTGCGAATGAGCACGACATATCACCCTTAGACAGATGGACAAAAGTGAAAGAATAATTCAGACATTGGAAGATATGTTAAGAGCTTGTGTAATGTACTTCAAAGGAAATTGGGATGATCATCTGCCGCTCGTAGAGTTCGGCTACAACAACAGTTACCACACTAGTATTGGCATGCCACCTTATGAAGCGTTATATGGTAAAAAGTGCAGAACTCCACTATACTCGGATGAAGTTGGCGAAAGATAATTACTAGGCCCTGAATTGGTACAATAAATAGTAGAAATAGTCAAAGTGATCCGAACAAGATTGACAGCAGCTCAAGATAAACAGAAGAAATACGCCGATCTACACGGTAAAAATGTTGAGTTTGAGCTGGGTAGTTATGTGTTTTTAAAGGTCTCTCCCTGGAAGGGAAAGATCAGATTCAGAAAGAAAGGGAAATTAAGCCCAAGATACATTGGACCCTTTGAAGTTCTACGAAGGGTCAGAGAAGTTGCTTATGAGGTTGCCTTACCTCCAGCTCTAGAGAATGTCCACAACGTTTTCCATGTCTCCGTTCTACGACCCTACAAACCCGATTACAAGCACGTGATTGAATATGAACCCCTACATTTCGACAAAGACTTATCTTACGAAGAAATTCCAGTTCAAATTGTCGACCGAAAAGAACAAGTTCTGAGAAATAAAGTCATACCTTCTGTTAAGGTAATTTGGAGGAACCACAATGTTGAAGAAGCTACGTGGGAACTCAAAGAGAATATAATGAAGAATTATCCTCATTTATTTACTTAACTTATATGTAAGCGATTCTGGGGACAGAATCTTTGTAAGGGGGGAGAATGTAACGGGATGAATTGTTGAGTTTTGATTCTGAGGACAGAATCCTTTTAAGAGGGGAAAGATGTGACAGCCGAGATTTTGTAATTTAATTTTTAATATTTATTGGATTGAATAAATATTTTTTTATGAATTAATTATTAGATTAAATAATTAATTGATGAAATTGTGGTAGATTAATTTAATTATATGTGTTATATTTATTAAATTAATGTGAAGAATTTTTATTATTCGAAGTATGTGATTATGTGAGCTTATTGTATTAAAAGAAATATTGAATAAGCCTAATGTTATTTTAATTAATTTAATAATTAATTAGAGATTTAATAATTTGACATTACTAACAAATGAGAAATTTAATTGTGTGACTATGTGAATTAATGAGAAATTATTATATTTTATTTAAAATAAATTAAATAAGATATTGGATTTATTTTATGAAGGAGTGTGACATTATTTAAACTATAGTATAAAAGTTTTATTAAAATAAATGGTTTTGAAACCTATTATTTCCAGCCAAACAAGGCCCTAAGGGGAGTTGTTAGAAGTTACCCATGATTAGGTAACTGACCACAATGCGTCAGTTCGTTCCTTTATTTATTATGCGTCAGTTGCTTCCTTTAATATACGTCTTCTTCTTCATTTTTCTAAGTTTAACAAGGAAATCACAAAGAGAGAATTAAGAGTTTTGGGAGAATTGTGAGTTGTGTGATTGATTGAGAAGGTTTCATCTCTCCTATCTACACTACACTGTGAGTAAATTCTTCAACCCATAATTATTTACGTTGTTAAATTTTTATAATATGGCTCTCAAATTTTCTGTAAAATCTCTGTAGTTGGAGATTGTATTGATTATGTGAATGTATATGTGATAGTATGGTAGTATAACATGTTGTGACTATATATTATAGATTTCCATATCATAAGTTTCATAATATTATAACGTATGTTATTTACAGAGTATATTATATGGCCATATGGCCCTTATACGTAAAATTAATATGTCAAACATAAATTGTTCTATAAAATTCATAATGGTATATGATTATGCATGCTAAAACGAAGTAAACAAAACTTGAATGGATGGATTTGGTGTTATAACGAATCTGTGGCGTTGAATTTTATGATTTGTGTTCAAAACCTTCAAGAACATCAAGAACAGTGAAATTTACATATTTTAATTCTTTAATTATGTGTTTTAATGACTTAAAATCAATCTATAAATGTTTTGTAATGATTATGTATGAATTCTAGCATGTGGGTATGTTAAATTGGTGAAATTAGTGATCATGTAGTGTTTATTTCGCTGAACTCTGAGTTCTTCGCGAACTGAGAATTAGAATCTGGAGTTTAAGCCTTGCCTGCTAACTCAGGCGAAGTCTGCATTACATAGCGCATACAATCTTGTGGCGCTTAAGTCTCTAACATGGCATTGAGCATAGATAGTACAATAGTGGCGGCCTTATTTCCACTTAGCGTAATAGCCCGAAAATGAGTTTTTAAATGTTTAAGTCTAGCAATGTGTTATTAACTTAATCTAATGAATATAAAAATATATTAGACATATAATGAGATGTTAAAATAAATTATTAACACGTCCATAACACAATTACATGTGAATTGAACGATTGAATGCATAGTTAGCTTATTGTTTGTGAAGACTTAATTTTGACAATAAGTGTAGTAATTGACTAAGTATAGTCATGAATTTGAGTTAGACAGAAGAATAAACTTTTGATGTTTAGTACGTTATAATTAACTGGTATTGTGAACGTAAATGATATGTAGGATTTAAATCAAGGAACGAGTTTAATTAAAGTGTAATCTACGCACGAGGCAAGTTTCCTAACCCTACTTGTTATCATTATATAAGTTGATAAATTCACCTTTCTACATGGAGCAAGTTCTCATTATTATTGATTAACTCTGTTTTGTTATATCAAAGTTTATTAATCTTTCAAGCATGATCTTTGCTTATCTGATACTTATTCTATTGTATACTTTATGAGATTTTATTCAAATTCAGTTATCAATTACTGTTAAAACTTGTTAGACTAGCGAACCCTTAATGATTCGACTAGTCCATAGTTGATGAGCGTTCTAAATTTTAGAACCCTTGATGAATTATCCAAACCAAACTTCCTTTGGTGCGGACTCTAATGTTAAACTGAGATGAACAACCCTGTACAGGGGATTACTTATGCGTTAGCGTTAAGATATTGTGCACAGTATGGTACTAAGGGATGATCCCCCTAAGTACTAGAAGAAGAGTCCATAGTCTTATGGCTGTTAAAGGTTTCAAGTATAAACACTTGACAACCTAGGATACAGTTCAAGGTCTTATGACCCTCAGAAGTTCTTTTGTTTCTTGATATACATTCCTGATTCAAAATTTGAGTTTCCTATTTCAGAAGTCTTTGATTTATTCGCATGTTATTATTCATTTGTTATATTGTTATACTTATGGGCAATCGTGCTCACTCTTGCATAATAATAACATTGCAGTTAAGAACGAAAGAGTAGACGAGCCTTCCACTAGTAAAGGCAAGGGCAAGATTAGCAAGTAATGAAGATTAATTATTTATGTGGTTATGTAATGATATTTAGACTTGATGTTACTTAAGACTTATTATGTGTTTATTATTCCGCATAGATGTTTAAGGTTAGGGCAACCTGGGATTTTTATTTATTATACAGTTGATATATCCCCATAAGGGAAGATTTATTTATTATTTCTATCTATTGCATGGTTTGCATTTATTTATGGGTAGATAGATAGATGATGTTTGTACAGTGAACAACAAATCCTGTGGAAATGGAGGTACCAGATTTTTGGGTGTCACAACGGTGAAATACGCTTGGACTGACCAATGTGAGGACAATTTTTAAGAACTGAAGAAGATGTTGAGTGAAGTGCCTGGTTTGTCATTGCCCGACGACACACGAAATTTTGTAGTTTATAGCGATGCTTCGCTTAGAGGACTTGGTTGCGTGCTTATGCAGCATGGCAAGGTCATTGCGTATGCATCTAGGCAGTTGAAGGATTATGAGAAAGTTTACCCTACTCATGATCTAGAACTGGCCGCAGTAGTTTTTGTTGTAAAGATATGGAGACATTATCTTTATGGAGAAAAATGTGAGATATAAACGGACCACAAGAGTCTAAAATATATCTTCACACAGAAGGAGTTGAATATGAGGCAGAGGAGATGGTTGGAGTTGATAAAGGATTACGACTGTGAAATCCTGTATCACCCTGGAAAAGCTAATGTAGTTGCCGACGCCTTAGTAGGAAGGGTCGGGAAAAGTTGTCTTTGTTAACGGCTCAAACTGAGTTAATAATAGAGATGGTTAGGATGAAGTTGGAAGTGAAAATTCCAAGTGAAGAAGGACAAATTTTGTTTACGACGGAGATGCAATCTACTATCGTAGAGAGAATCAAGGAGGTGCAACTCAAAACTGATGAGGGTGATCGAGTGAAGGAGCGGCTGGCCAATGAAAAAGATACTAAGTACAGTCTTGATAATGAGGGATTATTAAGATTTGAAGGAAGAATTTGGGTTCCGAATGAGACGGAATTAAAAGAGCAGGTTCTACAAGAGGCTCATAGTTCAAGGTTTTCGATTCATCTTGGTAGCACTAAGATCTATAAAGATCTTCGACAGAGTTTCTGGTGGCCGAACATGAAGAGAAAGATAGGTGAGTATGAGAGTAGGTGCTTGACTTGTCAAAGAGTTAAGACCGAACATCAATGACCAAGTGGCTTGTTACAGTCATTGGAAATTCCGGAGTGGAAGTGGGAAAATATCACGATGGATTTTGTGGTAGGACTTCCGACTACAACCAAAGGGTATGATGCGATTTGGGTAATAGTGGATCGATTGACAAAATCAGCTCACTTTTTGCCAATTAAGGTCCAGTATAACTTAGACCAATTAGCTAGACTTTATATTAAGAAAATAATTTCCAGACATGGAGTACCAATATTGATTGTGTCAGATCGTGACCCACGATTCACATCGAACTTTTGGAGGAGTCTACAAGAGCAATTAGGAACGTAGTTGAATTTGACTACAGCGTATCATCCACAAACAGATGGACAAAGCGAGAGAACAATTCAGACGTTAGAAGATATGCTAAGATCTTGCGTCATGGATTTCAAGGGTAGTTGGGATGATCATCTACCATTAGTGGAGTTTGCGTATAACAATAGTTATCATGCAAGCATAGGTATGCCACCTTACGAAGCTTTGTATGGGATGAAATGCAGAACACCACTGTATTGGGATGAGGTACGAGAATGCCGAATGTTGGGACCAGAATTGGTACAACAGACAGCGAACATTGTCAAGATGATACAAATGCGTCTCTTAGCAGCTCATGACAGACAGAAGAAGTTTATGGATTCGCATAGATAGAATAGAGAATTTGAAGTAGGTTCGTACATATTTCTAAAAGTATCTCCCTAGAAAGGAAAGATACATTTTGGAAAGAAGGGAAAGTTAAGTCTGAGGTTTATTGGACCTTTTGAGGTATTAAAACAGGTGGGTGAGGTAGCTTATATGATAGCATTACCTCCAGACCTAGAACGAATACATAATGTATTTCACATATCGGTATTGCGTCCTTATAAGCCAGATTAAAAGCACGTGATAGAGTATGAACCTATTCATATCGAGAAGGACTTAACGTACGAGGAAACGCCGATTTAAATTGTCGATAGAAAAGAACAAGTTCTGCGGAATAAAGTCATACCTTCCGTGAAGGTGATATAGAAGAACAACGATGCAGAAGAAGCAACATGGGAGTTAGAAGAAATGATGAAAAAGAATTACCCTAATTTGTTTGTGTAATTTTTTTATGTAGCTAGATTCTGGGGACATAATCCTTATAAGGGGAAGAGAATGTAACGCCCCGGAAAATCGAACCATTTGTAAATACTTTTAATAATGAATAAAATAATATTATTTATTATTATTATGTATTCGTAAGATGAATGTCGTTCTATAACCTAGAAACCCCAAAATGTCATAGTATTTTAACTACGTGGGAGAATTAAAGTGTTTGAATTTCTAAGACAAAAATAAAAGCTTTCTGAGAAATTTTCCAAAAAACACTATTCATCAATTTTTGCTCAGGAATTATTTTTGAATTTTCGAGAAATATGTAACGTTATAATATCAATATGAGAGGGATTATGCAATAATAATCTAAGTATGGAAAACGTAATATTTCACATGCGGACTTAAATTGGGAACGTTAGGTTTATTAAGCGTTAAGGAAAAGAAGTTGTGTTGGTATGATGCATAGGCATTATACGAAGTAATGAATGTAAGTATAATACGACATATTATACTATTAAGAATGAAGAAATAAAATAACATATATTACAAGTTAGTATATGAGCTAGCATACGAGGATTATACGTGGTGTATATATGTTAAGTTGTTAATGAAAGGTAAGGGACTTGTAGGATTATTAGCATAATGGCAGAAGCCCAATAGAATGTGATAATCAAGCCCAAGTGTTTGATAAGTCATGAGTCCAAACTATTCTTGTATAAGCCCAATAAGAAATTAGCTAGATTAATTAGCGAGCTCAATGTGATTAAGCTATCATCCATGGGGCAAACCAAGTGAGAAATCGGTAGACTTGATGGGCAAACAAATTAAGTGGTGACCAAGTGATGTGCTAGACAAGAAAGGAATACTAAGGAGGTGGAAGTTGAGGAGGTTAGTTCAGGAGGTGGATTAAAGGAGGTGGGATGGCTTAATGTCTATTCTAACCTAACTTTTAGTTGCCTATAAATACCAAGCTTCATTTCATTTTGTTGGTTGTTAATTCATCCAACAATTTCCTCTCAAGATTAAGCAACTTATTTGGTAGAGAGAATAAACCACATAAGCACTTATAAGCCACTTCAACCTTTGCTAGATTTTCCAAAGTGAAGTGAAGTAATAGTCTTTAAGGGTAAGACTCATATCTATTATCTTCATCTCTTCTATGATAGAGTTGATAGAGAAAGGGAGATTGTTTGTTAAGAACATGTAATAAGTTATTAATGAATGAATTATGAAGAACTTATCATATGTTTGTCATATGATGTTAGTATGTTGAATATAGTATGAGAAAATTGATTGATGGACTTAAGTTCATAGTAAGTCATAAGCATGATAATTTGTAGTTAATAAGTTGATTAAGTCATTGACTTATGAGAATAAGTCAAAACCTACTTTGATGATAAGTTGGTGTGATAAGTAGCTTGAAATGTTCATGTGTTGGTTAAAATCCATTTAGAATGATTAGTAATGAAGTTTTACTGGAATTCACACGATTGGACGATTATCGTCGAATTTGTGAAATTCCCGTAATGGAAGTCATATTTTGTGTTTGAAGTCGGAAACGTTGGTTTTCGATGGAGACAAGTCATATTTGGCATTATAGAGTTGCGGACTCAAAAATGACTGAATTCCGACTTAGAACGAAGAAACGAGTGTTGAACGTTCACGGACGTTTATCGTTTTCGTTAAAAATGAACTAATAGGTGAAATTTTAGCAAACGAAATCAAATAGATAAAATTCTTGCATGAACGCATAGAGTATGTAATTTTTGAACCGTAGGCTTTTGAACGAGCCAATTCGGACTTATAACGAAGAATTTATGCGTCCGGGAGTTTCGTAAAATTTTCAAGTTTTACAAACTATCTGAGGCCAAATGAGTGGCGCCGCAGTGCCAATACAATGTCTGAGCACACTGCTAACTCGCGCCGGAGCGTGACCTAAAGAGTAAGGACTCGCGCCGCAACGCCGAGTCCGATCGTACTTCTCGTTAACTTCATACCGCAACGCAACTTGAAGAGTAATGGGTGGCCATGGCAATTACCAACCCTAGGAAGTGGACAGTAAAGAATGTTTATGAGTACAACTTGAACAGTAACTCAGTAATAATTAAATAAGGAACTTAATAAGATATTGTAAGGTACTTTTAAACCTTACGTATGATGATTAGAGTTAATAATCAATTAAATGTGAATGACGTAATGAAAAGCCGAAAACCATAATAACAGATCTAAGTCAGAATTTAGATTGAGATGAAGGGTAAGATATAATAATATACCTACTTGATTATATAAGACCTAATGTGGTATGTTATATGATCATGTATTTTAGAGACATAGAGACTTAAAGAGTACGTGTGATAATCAGTAAGCAAACGCTGAAGGCAAGTATTCTAACCCTTGTTCCAGTTCAGTCTGGACAAGCTTTGTAATTCATTTATCTTTTCACATGAAGTTTTGTATGAGGAAGTCAAAGCCAATTCTTTCCGCTAGACTTAAATTATGTTTCTATCAAAGCATGTACAATGTTTACCAAGTTATATTGGTATAGTTTTCAATCGAAGACTGAGTATGCTAAAATGTTTTCGTGGTTTAACGACAGGCACGTGAGGTTGCCACAACTTAAACGTATACACGTTTAATGAATGTAGTGTTGATCAACATAGAGTACTATGGGCTTATCACCCAGAAGTGCTCGTAAGTAATGTCGGACTTACGGACTTAGTACCGGGTTGTCCTTTTCAAAAGAACTTATGAAATGCTCAAGGTCTTGGACCGGAATTGATGTTTTACTGAATATTGTTGTTGTAAAACGTTTTGAATAAAAAGAAGTGTTATTTTGAATTATTGATAGTACTTCGTAACTATTGTTTAGTTACTGAAGATATACGAGTTCTATGTTTCAAGCATATTGTTTATTAGAATTGTAGTACTTGCTGAGCTAGTCATGCTCACTCTTGCTTGAACCATATGAACACAGCTAAGATTGAGCGGATAAAGGCAAGGCGAAGACGAACCCTTAGAGTTCTGATGTAATAGTATAGGTGAACGGTTGTAATATATTTGATATTATGACAAGAACAAATGTATGGGTTATAAAGAACCTGGGGAAATGTAATATTATTTTGAATATATAGAAGATATATTCGTTCATTGGAGACTTTTCAATTGAATGTATGTGTGAATGGTAGTACCGTGTAGCACCATATGTCGGGTTGGAAGAGACCCGAATTTGGGGGCGTCACAATAGTACCTCCATCAATACCTCCATTTTTAACTTAGTCATGCAAGTATTATCAATCTTGCACTAACTCCCCTAATAGTAAATGAATGTGAATCAATAGTACACACATGTGAACAAATAATTATAATCATGTGAATCAATAACAATTAATTGCTCATTTATCTAGTTAATTACCCGATTGGTCAATAATAGCTACAGACATCAATTATTATCGAAATAAATGTCGATTTTCACTAACACTAATAATACCAACAAAATGGAACTATCAATTTCATCTTTAATCAACACGAACTTATTCATCATTAATATTATAATTCATAATATTTAACAACCAGGTCATTCCTAGGAAAGAGGGGGCTTTCCGATAAGGATTTCTCCCTATTGGCGCACCATTAGGTGACCAAACCTCTCCTTGACAGAACTTCTAGACATTGTCAATATTGCAAATAATAATAAGAATAACTTTGTCGTCTCAATTATTGATTTAATAATATAAAATATTGTGACAATAATTGAATAAAACCGAGTGACTTCTCACGTAAGCATCAATAATCAATACCGTGTGCTACTATGTAACCACACATATTACTGTACTTTTATCACCGATTATTTTATGAAAACTTTCTTAATTTGAATTTTTTTTCAAATATCACCCTTAACTTTAACCTTTTATCAATTTAACCATTTACTAAATAGAATAATTATAAGAAAATTGAATACTTTCATTTCAATTGTTTACACTTTACCAAATAATGCATTTAATCATTCAAAAATGCCATACTCATAGGATTTCATCACCAATAATCAAATCCCTCTGCATATACCCTATATAGGATTCCCAAGCCATAAAATCCTATTTTCCAATTTTGTTACTTCACATAACATATTTAATTCATTTACTCATAACTAGTTCATTTTTATGAAAAATACCAAATCAGTCACAAAAATATTTCTTTTCTGGGATTTAGCAGAATATAGTCCCATATTGAACATTTATTTTTCTTGGAATTTTTAAAATTCATTTACTATTTTTCATATGACCAAAATTACAGAATATTTAGACATTTATCATAAATTGTACTTTTGTCCAAAAATTCCAAAATTTACAAGGTATACTCCTGTTATATATATGTACTCCCAATAAAAATTTCACCAATTTTGGAGTTAACCACAAGGAGTTATAAGGGTTTACTTTTAAAATAGTCTTTTCCCATAAAATCCATAACTCTTAATCTATACATCCAAAAATTGTCATCGTTGGACACAATATAGAAAACTCATCAAATTATCATTTCAATTTTTTCCAGAATTTTTGAGGGTCAGAAAAATTACGAAACTGCAAATAGATTTTCACCCGCCATGCGATAATCCACGTAGACAGATCATTTCTACAATTTAATAAGGAATGAATACAAAGGATCATTCACCATGCATGCGGTAATCCACATAGACAGGTTATTCCAATAGAATAATAAAGAATGGAATAACAGAAGAATTCATCATGCATGCGATAGACCGCACAGATAGGTTATTCCCAACAGAATAATAAAGAATGGAATAACAACAGAATTCACCAAGCATGTGATAAACCGCACAGACAATTTATTCCAACGGAATAATAAAGAATGGAACTAGGTTATGCGTAATCCGCATAGATAGGATATTCCAACAGAATAATAAAGAATGGAACCAGGTCATGCGTAATCCGCACAGACAAGATATTCGAACAAAATAATAAAGAATGGAACCGAGTCATGCGTAAATCGCACAGACAGGATATTCCAACAGAATAATAAAGAATGGAATAACAACAAAATTCACCAGGCATGCGATAGACCGCATGCAGACGGAGTTATTCAATGAATAATAAAGAATGGAATAAAAGAAGAATTTCACCATGTATGCGGTACTTCGCATTGACAAGTTATTCCAACATAATAATAAAGAATGGAATAACAATAGCTCTCTTCATGAATACAAAAGAAATAATACCCTTTACTACAATAATGATATCCCTTACCTTAAAAGAAAACTGGATACTGGAATAGTGAGGTAACATACTTCTCTTCTTATTTCTCTCTATAATTTCTCTCTATAATAATTGCTCTATAGCTTTAGTAAATTGGTGAAAAATAATGAAGGAATGAGCTTCTACTTATAGGAAAATATAGTTTCGATAATTTCACGTTTTGGGGTTCGAAATATTATAGTATAATACCTTCCTCTATTCCTTCATTTTTAATTTAGTCCTGCAAGTATTATACAACTTGCACCATCTCTCCTAATAGTAAATCATGTGAATCAATAGTTCTAGACATGTGAAAATACGAATTATAGTATAGTACCTCCATCTATACCTCCATTTTTAACTTAGTCATGCAAGTATTATCAATCTTGCACCAACTCCGCTAATAGTAAATGAATGTGAATAAATAGTACACACATGTTATCAAATAGTTATAATCATGTGAATCAATAGCAATTAATTGCTCATTTAACCGGTTAATTACCCGATTTGTCAATATAACCTCCAAACATCAATAATTATCGAAATAAATGTCGATTTTCACTAACACTAATAATTCCAACACAATGGAACTATTAATTTCATCTTTAATCAACATGAACATATTCATCATTAATATTATAATTAATAATATTTAACAACCAGGTTCTTTCCCAGGAAAGAGGGGGATTTTTGATAAGGATTTCTCCCTATTGGCGCGCAATTAGGTGACCAAACCTCTCCTTGACAGAACTTCTAAACAGTGTCAATATTGCAAATAATAATATGAATAACTTTGTCATCTCAATTATTGATTTAATAATATAAAATATTGTGACAATAATTAAATAAAACCGAGTGACTTCTCACGTAAGCATCAATAATCAATACCATGTGCTACTATGCAACCACACGTATTACTGTACTTTTATCACCAATTATTTTATGAAAACTTTCTTACTTTGAAAATATTTTCAAATATCACCCTTAAATTTAACCTTTTATCAATTTAATCATTTACTAAATAGAATAATTATAAGAAAATTGAATACTTTCATTTCATAAAATTCGGGGTCTCACATGGCATCTCTTGAATCATCCCACTTTCAGCTGGAGAGATGTTGTAGGCTTACAGTGCATATTTGGCGGACGATTTGGATGGAGCGGAATAGCCAAGATTGGGAGGGAAGGGCAAGGCCAATTTCTCACATTTGTTTATTTTTTGAACCTTCATTTTTTTTGGTTGAATGAGGTCTACTTGGGGACCATTGTGAGTTTTGTGGTCCTTCTGTAGAGTTTGCTTTAAGGATCTAATGTAGGTATTTTTTTAGGCGGATCCTAGTATAGGATCAGGGTACGGTTTTATTTGGGGGCATATGTGAGCCTTTAATTTCTCTTCATTATATATATTGAGCATTTACATGATTTCGTCCCTTTTCTGAGCTTAATGAAAATTTACTTATAAATAAAAAGGGAAAGACATGTAATAGTAGAAGTTGACATTTACGGGGTCAAATGACCAACTAAAAGAAGTTATATTTAAATTTGTCAAAAATGATAGTTATTGAAATTTGAAGCTTTAACAGGGGCCATGGCCCATGATAACCCCTGCCCAAGTTCGTCCCTATTGGTTTCTCCTTTACAGAAATTCATGTTAGTCCTAAAGTAAATTGTTTCCCTTTTTTGTTAGATTATTTAAGTGCAAAAGTGTGTTATTATGCAAATATAATGAAGCCTACCTTTATCCTACAGTTGGATGAGTTTCGTAAGAAGAAAGTAGCTGAAAAGGCCAAAAAAACTACATTAAGTAGCCAACTACATCCTGCTGGTATAGTTCTACGAAAGGAGCAAGCTTCACAATCTGATCCTGTTAGGGTCACAGATTCTGATGGAGCTGGTACATCTGATGGAGCTGGTGGAGCATTTATTGAATCCTCCAGTGTGGTTATGGACAATGACCATAAGACAACTGATTTTATTCATAAACCTGATTTAGGTTCTTCGGATGCCACACATGCTAGTCCTCTTTTTTCTGCAAACAACTACAATATATACTCTGAAGATCCCTTCCAAAATCGCACAATGGATGAAAAATTTAGGGATGCGTCTACAGGACCAGTCAATTTATATGCCAACCCCTAGGAAAAAGGGACGATTAATAGCTATAGCATCAATTTCGGAACTTTAGCAAGACGTGTGGATGGGATTGCAAGAGAACAAATTACTTCCTTTTATTCACCTTCAGTTCATGATAGTGATAGTAGTTTTAGTAAATATAGTAATTTTAGATTGGGCGAAGCCCTTTCAAGTGATGGCGACATTCACTTAAAGGATGTTACAGATGCTGGTACTTCTCTTGTTCCTGAGAGACATGGGAGTATCCTATTTCACAATAAGTCTGCGGGCTAATGACGCAAGATCGTCCTCATATAGAGGTAATGCCAATGTGTTGTATTGTTGTGGTGTTGTCATTCCTGTTTTCCTCTTTTTTCTCTCCCTCTATACTTTTTGAATAGAACACTTGTACTTTATGGAAGAATCTCTTCATCATACCACCGATATTACCGAGGCTTCTTCAGAGAATGGGCAAAATACAGGTGCTATTTTGGCGCATAGATATAATTCAATCTCTGATATGGGTGAAAGGAAGTTTAGTAGCTCTATTGATCATTTAACTAGTGCAACTAGCCCATCTATGGTGTCTACCAAATCCAGATCTACGGGCCTCGTTTTTGATGCTAGAAGCTCATCCAATCATGTACCACTATTTCCTACTTTAGTTGGAACTAACACCAGGAGATCTCGTCCATCTTTCCTTGATTCCATCAACACATTTAAAGAATCTTCAGCAACCCTTCCACTAACTGAACTACAGAAGGTACTTCTCTTGCAGCATAAAGTTTACTTGCCCAACCTTAATTTTCTTAAAGAAAATGACGGTGAAGTAGATCTAACATGTAAACACTTTATTCCTTCTAGTTTATTGTTATTCTTTCAGTTTTTTTATGTTAGTTAATAAATTTTTTAGGTACTATGGTCTTTGGGAGACTAAGATACAATAACAAATTTTTTAGTTATTGTGACTCGAGTATTATGATCTATTTATATGTGAAGTTTTAATTTAATTAGCTCTTTATGCATTAGCTTATCAATTAGTTTGAAAAAAGTATGGCAATATTTATATTTACTTGAAAAATATATTTAATATTTCTTATAGAGATTAATAAAAATAATAAATATGAAATCAATGATTTAAAAATCAATTATAATTTTCAATGAATTTTGATTATTTAGCAATTAATTTTTATTTACAAATTTATAATTTGTGAAGGAATTTTTCTCTCACTACTTTGAAGAAAGATTCTCAATTTATAATTAGTGAAGGAAAATATTCTCTCGTTAAATAAATTTATTTTTCACAATATATTATTTGTGAGAGAATCAAGTTATTCAATAATTTCAAATAGTCCTTCTTAAAATATTATTTGTGAAAGAAACCAATCTTTCACTAAATAACAATATTCTATTACCAAATACAATTTGTGAATAAAAAAGTTATTCACAATATATCCTTCACAAAAAACATTTAGTTACTACTTAGCGAAGGATACCCAATTGCGAGGAGGTCTAATGCGAGCAATCGTGTGAAGGAAATATTTCTTTGCAATAAATCATTTGAGAGTGATATAGTATATCTTGTGAAGGATTTGTCCTTCACTAGAGGCCATTTTTGGTGTAGTGATAGCTACAATCCAGAGTGACTACTACACAAGACAGCACACCGGATGAAATTTGAAGCTTGAAGACTAAGGGCAAGGTCCCATCTTCTTGACTTCTTACAACCTCTAATCACATGTCATTTGTGTAGCTCTCGACAACAGCACTCTGAAACTGGTCTTATACACCTCGATCGGATATTCCGATTGAAGTTCTGAAAGTTTGAGAGGACAACACATTGCACTCGTGTACGTACTTCGAGACGGCAGGACCCGCGGAGCCCAGGGCACCCCGAGCAGCCGCAGGTACATTTGTGACTGCCAAAGGTACACCTGCGACTCCTCCCTCTACAAATAGAGGGCTTGGGGTGGCCATTTTGTAAGAAAAAACGGCGAGGAAGCCCGATCCAATTTGCTCTGCACAGACTATAAATTGAGTGATTTCTCATTTTAAACACTTGTGAGCTTATATATTGCTATATTTTTACCGACGGGAGCCAAGTGTTCATTCATTTAAAGCTATAGAAGTCTTATTTAGCAGTCCACTATAAGCCTTCTTACATCTTTCAAAGCCTTTTCTCCACATTTAGCACACACCGTTCTTCACGTTGAGAGTCGTGTTGCGTGTGTATGCCCGAACTTCGGTCCGTTGCTTTTATTTCCTTTTGTATATACATATATTTATATATATACATATATTTATATATATATATATATATATATTTATATATATGGACTAACATTATCGATTTATATAAACTGTTGTCGAACTTTGTTCGATGAGCCTAGATTTTATATCCAGAGCGTTTATTGCTTTTATGTATATACATATATATAAACTGTTGTTTGTATATATATATATATATATTTAAAGCTTTTATATATATAACTTCTTACAGCTTTCATATAAATTGCTACATCATGTGAGCATAGGAATCATGTGATCACAGATTCAGTCTTCTGAATCTAGATTTAGTTCCCGTGATGGACATTTTTGGCTGTAAATAGCTTGTAAATTATTCATGGTGTCTGAATTTCCTTAGATGGCTCTCATGCCCACAAGGAGTTCGACACTGCTATATATCTTATTTTCTCGAAGATGCTTCGCATCTCAAAAATAAAAGCAATCAAGCCAAACATTTAATAAAATGGAAGTATCAAAGGCCTTAATTACTATTGAGCATAGGGGTTTGAAAAACCTATTATACAAAACATCACTGTTATATCTTGTTTAAAACTTAATTTTTACATAAATTCAAACCCTCTGTATATAAGTGTGAATGAGGCATAGCATTACTTCCAAATAATTGCATAATTGCACATTGACCCATACACACACACACACATTCATATAACAGTTTAATTGAAAAGTGGCGGTCACCGTGGTAACACGGATGTCGGAGAGTGCCTAACACCTTCCCTCTGCATAAGCAAGTCCCCAGACCTTAATGAATCCCGATTTCACAGACCAGTTTAAAAGTGTTATATCACATGGTCAATGTGCAAACCCTTTCTCGGTTGAGTTGGTGAAACCATTTAAAAATACCAACTGGTGACACTTTCAGTCCAATCGTCGACATTTAAATGTCGGACCTTTTCACAACTTATTTTTTCAAACAAATCTCATGTGAGATCCCAAATTTTATGAAATGAAAATATTCAATTTTCTTATAATTATTCTATTTAATAAATGGTTAAATTGATAAAAGGTTAAAGTTAAGGGTGATATGTAAAAAAATTTCAAAGTAAGTAAGTTGTCACAAAATAATAGGTGATAAAAATACAGTAATACGCGTGGTTGCATAGTAGCACACGGTATTGATTATTGATGCTTACGTAAGAAGTCACTCAATTATACTCAATTATTGCTACAGTAATTGCTGCATCATATCTCTCATATTATTGATTCAATTATTGTCACGGTATCATCTGCATATTATGTTATATTATTAAATCAATAATTGAGACGACAAAGTTATTCATATTATTATTTGCAATATTGACAATGTCTAGAAGTTCTGTCAAGGAGAGGTTTGGTCACCTAATTGCGCGCCAATAAGGAGAAATCCTTATTGGAAAGCCCCCTCTTTCCTGGGAACGACCTGGTTGCTAAATATTATGAGTTATAATATTATTGATGAATACGTTCGTGTTGATTAAAGATGAAGTTGATAGTTCCATTGTGTTGGAATTATTAGTGTTAGTGGAAATCGATATTTATTTCGATAATAATTAATGTCTGGAGGTTATATTGACCAATCGGGTAATTCATCAGATAAATGAGCCATTAATTGCTATTAATTCATATGCTTATAACTATGTGTTCACATGTGTATACTATTGATTCACGTGATTTACTATTAGGGGAGTTGGTGCAAGATTGATAATACTTGCATTACTAAATTAAAAATGGAGGTATAGTTGAAGGTACTATAATATAATTAAATTTTTCACATGTTTAGAACTATTGAGTCACATGATTTACTATTAGGGGAGGTGGTGCAAGTTTAATAATACTTGCATGACTAAATTAAAAATGAAGAAAAAGAGGGAGGTATTATACTTTAATATTTTGAGCCCCAAAATGTGCAATTATTGAAACTATATTTTCCTATAAATAGAAGCACATTCTTCCTTCATTTCTCACCAATTCACTAAGTCTCACAAGAGCAATTATTATAGAGAGAAATTATAGAGCGAAAGAAGAAGAGTAGTCTGCTACTTAACTACTCCAGTATCCAGTCTTCTTCTGAGGTAAGGGTTATTATTTTTATATTCTGAAGAGATATTATTTTTCGTATTCGTATGAATATTTTTATCGTTCAATATTAATTATATTCATTCAATATTCATAAGGAATATTATTTTCGTTCAATATTCGTAAGGAATATTATTTTTGTTCAACCGTTGTAAGTAAGGGGTTTCTGCCAGGGGTAGTTTCATAATTTTTCTGACCATCAAAAATTCTAGAAAAATTTGAAATTATAATTTGCTGAGTTTTCTAGATTGTGTCCAAAAATGGCGATTTTTGGATGTATAGATTAAGAGTTTTAACTTTTATGGGAAAAGACTATTTTAAAAGTAAACACTTATAACTCCTTGTGCGTAACTCCAAAATTGGTAAATTTTTATTGGGAGTACATATATATATATGACGATATACCACAGAAATTTTAGAATTTTTGGACAAAAGTACAGTTTATTATAATTGTCTAAATATTCGCGATTTTGGCCATATGAAAAATAGTAAATATATTTTTAAAATTCCGAAAAAAATATATATTCAATATAGGACTATATTATTCTAAATCCCAAAAAACGAAATATTTTTGGGACTGATTTGATATTTTTCATGAAAATGAACTAGTTATGAGTAAATGAATTAAATATGTTATGTGAAGTAAAAGAAATTGGAAAATAGGATTTTATGGCTTGGGAATCCTATATAAGGTATATGCACATTTTTTATGAGGGTTTTGGTTATTGATGATGAAATCTTATGAGTTTGGCATTTTTGGATGATGAAATGCATTAATTAGTAAAGTGTAAACAATTAAAATAAATTATTTATAAGTTTAAGAAATGATTAAAATATTGTTATAATATTAATAATATTAGATTATGAGATTATTAAGTGATTGATAACATTTGGATTTTATTACCGGAATACCATTCATGAGTTATTATTTATGGGTTACTATTCCCCCGGTTACTATTCACTCTAGTACTATTCACTCGGGTATTATTTACCCGAGAGTACTATTCATGAAGTACTATTCACGAGTTACTATTCACCCGGTTACTATTTACTCTAGCATTATTCACTCGGGTATTCGGGACACTTTTCATGTCGGAGTACTATTCACGAGTTACTATTCACGGGTTACTATTCACCCAATTACTATTCACCCGAATATTATTCACTTGGGTATTTGGGATACTTTTCATGTCGGGGTACTATTCATGAGGTACTATTCCCGAAATACTCTTCATAGGGTACTATTCACGGGGTACTATTTACCCGAAAAATATATTTTTTTTCTGTCCAAATTATTTTTGAGACATGAATATTATTATTGAATTTTACTCCACAAAGCCGTATCGTGTTGACAATTTAGATATTTTTAAACTCAGGATAAATTTAAAGTCTTTAATATTTATCCTTGATTTCGTTTGATTAATGCTTATATCATTGTCATCATCTTCATGCTTATATTGTGATGAAAGACATCTTTGGCTTACATGCATAGATGGACTGTTGATTATTAATTTTACAGTTGTATATCTTTGGCTTACGTGCAAAGATGGACTGTTGATTATTGGTTTTAGAGTTGTATATCTTTGGCTTACGTGTATAGATGGACTGTTGATTATTGATTTTATAGTTGTATATCTTTGGCTTACGTTGAAAGATGGACTGTTGATTATTAGTTTTATTGTTGTATATCTTTGGCTTACGTGCATAGATGGACCATTGATTGGTATGATTATGACCATGGATCATTCGGTATAATCGTGACCCGTAATTGAAAACACGAATATCCTTGGCCCGTAGTGCATGGATAATTCGTGGTCGTGATACTATTAAGCCGAGTTTCATCATTATTTGTTTTACAGTTGTATGAACTATTGATTTACCTGATTATAAATATGAATTGTGAATTTAATTATAACATGTGGTGGTTCAAGTGAAGACAGGTGATGAGAGTTCTTTTTGTCTTGGGTATAACAAAGAACTATTGATGAGTATTATAGGAATGAAACATTAATGATGGACTTTTAATCTAGAGGAGATAGTAGACATTATGTTCTACTTGACTCTTCTAATGGATTGCTTATTCTGCTGCAGTTAAACTTGATGTTTATTGTATTTTATCAGTTTAACACTGTTGAAGGCTAATGATAATTTATTCTGCATTATCTCAGTCATAATATTTCATACTGGGCTAGTTGAGCTCACCCTTTTGCTTTCTTTTTCTCTTCAGGAAATGAGAACATAGCTGGGACTAGTTGGGGAATGGAGTGACGGTCCAAGATGGTTGTTTTAGCAGTCCTCACTACTTAGAGTGATAATAAGTGTAATGAGGATTGAATTTGAGTTTGTATGATGTCTATGAGACAATATTCATATAAACTCTCAGTTATGTTTTGTCGTATTTTTACACGACAGTTGCATAAAAGAAGTTTGTATTTGATTTATGTAGTGTGATATCTGGCGATTCAAGATGGGTGATGTATACCTGTTTTGGGGGTGTCACAGTTGGTATCAAAGCTTAGAGATATGATCCCTGGCTAAGATGTGAGGCTAGAACTAGGAAGGGAGAGACGGGTAATTCCTTCGCTAGTATAAGCTACCTAAGTTTATTTGTTATTTAATTGGTCGGTCAGAATATAGAGATAATATGTGGCATGTCAATTAACCCTTATTTTGAAACTATATTCTAGAATGATATCTGAAATACATGAGATGAGAAATGGGAAAATCAAGATAGAGAGGAAATAACCGGGAAGGAATAATTCGAAAAGAAAGCAAGGTATTTTCATCTCTTGGAACTACCAGGTACGTAAATTTCGAGGGCGAAATTTCATAAGGAGGGGAGATTGTGAGACCCCAAATTTTATGAAATGAAAGTATTCAATTTTCTTATAATTATTCTATTTAGTAAATGGTTAAATTGATAAAAGGTTAAAGTTAAGGGTGATATGATAAAATTTCTCATAGTAAGTAAGTTGTCACAAAATAATTGGTGATAAAAGTACAGTAATACGTGTGGTTGCATAGTAGCACACGGTATTGATTATTGATGCTTACGTAAGAACTCACTCAATTATACTCAATTATTGCTACAGTAATTACTGCATCATATCTCTCATATTATTGATTCAATTATTGTGACGGTATCATCTGCATAATATGTTATATTATTAAATCAATAATTAAGAAGACAAAGTTATTCATATTATTATTTATAATATTGACAATGTCTAGAAGTTCTGTCAAGGAGAGGTTTGGTCACCTAATTGCGCGCCAATAAGTAGAAATCCTTATTGGAATGCCCCCACTTTCCTGGGAACGACCTGGTTGTTAAATATTGTGAGTTATAATATTAATGATCAATAAGTTCGTGTTGATTAAAGATGAAATTGATAGTTCCATTGTGTTGGAATTATTAGTGTTAGTGGAAATCGACATTTATTTTGATAATAATTAATGTCTTGAGGTTATATTGACCAATCGGGTAATTCACCAGATAAATGAGCAATTAATTGCAATTAATTCACATGCCTAAAACTATGTGGTCACATGTGTGTACTATTGATTCACATGATTTACTATTAGGAGAGTTGGTGCAATATTGATAATACTTGCATGACTAAATTAAAAATGGAGGTATAGTTGAAGGTACTATACTATAATTAATTTTTTCACATGTTTAGAAAAATTGAGTATCATGATTTACTATTGATTCACATGATTTACTATGAGGGGAGGTGGTGCAAGTTTGATAATACTTGCAGGACTAAATTAAAAATGAAGAAAAAGAGAGAGGTATTATACTGTAATATTTTGAGCCCCAAAATGTGCAATTATTGAAACTATATTTTCCTATAAATAGAAGCTCACTCTTCTTTCATTTCTCACCAATTCACTAAGTCTCACAAGAGTAATTATTACAGAGAGCATGATATCTACTATCTTCTATGATTTAAAAAGTTTTTCATCAACTTTATCGCTGAGACTTAGGTTAATAAATAAATCACATCATCGAATCATCCCTGCACTACGGGCCAAGGATATCCATGTAATCACCAATGGTCGTGATTATACCGAATAATCACTGGTCATAATCATACCAACAACTATCCATCAATGCACTATGGACCAATGAGGACTTTTACCACATCATTTGTAACATTACGGGTCATGATTATACCGAATGATCACTGGTCATAATCATACCAATCAACAGTCCATCTATGCACGTAAGCCAAAGATGACTTTCATCACAATATAAGCATGAGGATGATGACAATGATATAAGCATTAATCAAACGAAATCAAGGATAAATATTAAAGACTTTAAATTTATCCAGAGTTTAAAAATATCCAAATTGTCAACATGATACTGCTTTGTAGAGTAAAATTCAAGAATAATATTCATGTACCAAAAATAATTTGGACGGAAAAGAAATATATTTTTCGGGTAAATAGTACCCCATGAATTGTATCCTGTGAATAGTACTTCGAGAATAGTACCTCGTGAATAGTACCCTGACATGAAAAGTACCCCAAATATCCGAGTGAATAATATTCAGGTGAATAGTAATTGGGTGAATAGTAACCTGTGACTAATAACTCGTGAATAGTACTCTGGCATGAAAAGTGCCCCGAATACACGAGTGAATAATATTTGAGTGAATAGTAACTGGGTGAATAGTAACTCATAAATAGTAACTTATGAATAGTATTCCGTCATGAAAAGATCAATAATTATCAAGAAAGCTCAGAATAATATTTTCAAGAAATGATATTAGATGAAGCGCAAATATAAAGGATATGCTACTAATTTCATGGAGTATAGAAGCCAAAACTTCAACAAAATGAGTATAGAATTCAAAATTTGAAACGAAATAATATTACTTACATACTACAGAGTATGGAAGAAAATATTATTTCAAGCGAATATTGAACAAAAATAACATCCCTTGAACATAACTAATATTCTAATGAATATTTAACGAAGATAATTTTCCTACGAATATTGAACGAAGATAATATTCTTTATGAATATTTAACGAAAATAATATTCATACAAATACGAAAAATAATATTTCTTGAATATGAAATAAATAATACCCCTTACTCTTTGTTGAATCGAAAATAATATATTTACGAATATTGACGAAGATAATATTCTTTATGAATATTGAACGAAAATAATATTCATACGAATACGAAAAATAATATCTCTTCAGAATATGAAATAAATAATACCCCTTATGAATAAGAAATAAATAACATCCCTTACGGATATTGAACGAAAATAATATTCCTTACGAATATTAAACGAAGACAATGAATATTGAACGAAAATGATATTCCTTACGGATATTGAACGAAAATAATATTCATACGAATACAAAAAATAATATCTATTCAGAATATGAAATAAATAATACCCCTTACCACAGAAAAAGACTGGATACTGGAGTAGTGAAGTAGCAGACTACTCTTCTTCTTTCTCTCTATATATTCTCTCTCTATAGCTTCTCTCTATATAATTGCTCTTGTGAGTCTTAGTGAATTGGTCAGAATGATGGAAGAATGAGCTTCTATTTATAGAAAAATATAGTTTCGATAATTACACATTTTGGGACTCGAAATATTACAGTATAATACCTTCATCTGTTCCTTGATTTTTAATTTAGTCCTGCAAGTATTAACAAACTTGCACCACCTCCACTAATAGTACATCATGTGAATCAATAGTTCAGTCATGTGAATCAATAGTTCTACAATGTGAAAATATGAATTACAGTATAGTACCTCCATCTATACCTCAAATTTTAACTTAGTCATGCAAGTATTATCAATTTTGCACCACCTCCCCTAATAGTACATGAATGTGAATCAATAGTACACACATGTAAATAAATAGTTATAAGCATGTGAATTAATAGCAATTAATTGCTCATTTATCCGATTAATTACTCGATTGGTCAATATAACTTCCAGACATCAATTATTATCGAAATAAATGATGATTTCCACAAACACTGTTAATCCCAACACAATGGAACTATCAATTTCATCTTTAATCAACACGAACTTATTCATCATTAATATTATAACTCACAATATTTAACAACCAAGTCGTTCCTGTGAGAGAGGGGCTTTAGATATGGATTTCTCCTTATTGACGCGCAATTAGGTGACCAAACCTCTCCTTGACAGAACTTCTTAACATTATCAATATTGCAAATAATAATATGAATAACGTTGCCATCTCAATTATTGATTTAATAATATAACATATTATGTAGATGATACTATGATAATAATTGAATCAATAATATGAGAGATATGATGCAGCAATTACTGTAGCAATAATTGAGTATAACTGAGTGACTTCTTACGTAAGCATCAATAATCATTATCGTGTGCTACTATGCAATCCCGCGTATTACTGTACTTTTTCTACTGGGTAATTCAATAGTTTTAACGGTAATACTTTTGCCGTTATTTTTATAAAAAGATAATTCTGTCGTTTTCTAACTACGACAATACTTCCGTTGTGGGGTCCACCAATGATTGTGCCGTCGTACGAACATCCCCTGTTAAAACGAATATTCCCCGACCAATCGAATATTATATAACCACTTGCTTACTTTGCAAAATTTGTAAATATCACCCACAACTATAACATTATATCAAGTCCACACCATAATATTCAAAAATATATTTTGAGAAAAATATTATTCTTTATTCATAAAAGTTGGGGTCTTACAACCTCCCCTTCTTATGAAATGTTGTCCTCGAAATTAGGGTACATACCTGGTATGCCGAAGAGGTGAGGATACCTCGTCAGATTCTAACTCTTGAGGTATAAGCTTTGAGTGTAGAATGTGATCCTTCTTGTCAAAGATTTTAACACGTATCTCCTTATACGTTAAATTTTCTGCTATCTCATCTTGTTCCAATTCAATAATGTGGTTCAGGTCGTCCACATATTTACGTAACATCGATACATGAAAAATGTTATGAACACGCAATATACTTGGCGGTAAAACGAATCTATAGGCCACAGTTCCTACTCGATCATGGATTTTAAATGGGCCAATTAAATCGAGGGTTGAGATTTACTCTCTTCATCGATTCTTGCTTCTATAATAATGCCCTCTTGAACCTTCTCCTTCACATTCATCAGCTCCGGGTGTGTATCTTGAGCGATTTTAACTTCATCGGTTAACGACGATTCTACTCGTATTATTTGACATCATCACGTGGGTCCTTAGAGTCTTTAACTCTATCTTCATCATTTGTAAGTTATACGAAATGGGTCATTGTGTTAACAATGTCGCACTCGTAAACGCATATGATCTTCTACTCAACACGTCAGTTACCATGTTCACTTTTTCCACGATGGTATTGAATGGTATTATCGTAATCTTCAACAGTTAAAGCCAACGTCTTTGGTACATGATACATTTGTTTTGGTTGAAGAAATATTTAAGGGTTAAAGAAATGGGTTTTATACTGAGGTCAATACAAAATTCGATTTCACGCTCTGGGGGTAGGCCAGGAAGTCTTCAGGAATACGTCGGGAAATTTATTAATGATAGAAAAAAACTGTGACTCTCATCCCAAGACTTGGATAACATGTCACATTGATACCTATCAACTTGCCACCGTTATTCACAGCTTCCCCTACAAAAAGTCTGGCTTCGGTGCATTCCACACAAGGAAGTCACTACCGAAACGCTCAGGGCTCTTTACTTATGGCTTAATATAACAGTGATTGACTTTAGTGGTTTGGTTGCTTGAATACTCATAATAGGTTGGTTAGGAATATGAAAGCTAACAACCTTATGAAAATAATCAATTTTGGCATGATGAGTAGTTAACCAATCGATTCCTAAAATCACATCAAAGGCATGTATTTTCAAAGAGATAAAATCGACAGGTAACGTGAAAGTGTCAATTTAAATCAACAAGATTTATAAACAGTGGAGGTAACGAAGGTTTGTACTAACGAAGTTTCAACCAATAAGTCAAAGTCTAACTTCTTTGGGGTCAAATTTAAACATTGAGCGCAAGCAAGAGAGATAAAAGAATGGGTAGAGCCGGTATCTAATAAGGTATAGACTTTGCAAGAATTTATAATTAACTAACCCGTGCTAACTTCATTTGGGTTACTAGCTTTTTGAGAAGTGACGAAAAACGCTCTTCCTGAAAACAATGACTTTGTTTTGTCCGTATCCGCCTTTAGTGCCACCGTCCCAGCTGGACTTGATTTCGCTACAGGACAAAATCGAGCTATGTGACCATCTTTTCTACAACTAAAATATACCTTGGAAAGCTGTGAACAATTTGGACTTATGTGTCCCTCCTCTCTGCCTATGTACATCTAACTGGCGGTCGTTCTCCTCCCCTAGAATTTGTTGCTAGTGTTGGTGCTGATGCCAATGTCTTCCCATCATCATTAAATCTTCTCTTCCTGAATTTTCCACTTTTATTATCTTGGCCATGATTACCACCGAAGTGGTTACAATTCTTGGCATGATAATTTCCCCCACGATGGTTATCATTGTTCCGATGGTCGTTGCCACTGGTAAGATTATTATCGTGTTATTGGTCGTTGCCTTTTGGTTGTGCTGACTCATTATCGCGCTCCAATAACTGAGCCTTATTCACAACATCTGAATATAAACAAAGTTTGTGAGAAATGAGGTACTGACGTATATCAGGTTTCAAACCTCTTAGAAACATTCACGTCATTCGCTCCTCATTATCGACCAAATGGGATGCAATCCGGGATAACTCCGCAAATTTAGCCTCGTATTGTGACACGGTCATATTATTTTTCTCCAACTTGATGAATTCCACCTCCTTCATGTCACGGATACTTTCCGGAAAGTACTTGTCGTTGAACAACTCTTGGAACTTCTCCCAAGACATCTTGAGTGTATCAGGCTAGGTACGCTTTACAGATTCCCACCAATAATCTGCCTCTTCACGCATCACAAAAGTGATGAAGGGAACCTTTTTCTCCTCTGAGCAATCCAAGACCTCAAATATCTTGGTGATTTGATTTATCCACATCTCCGCCTTAAGTGGTTCTGGTTTTTCCAAAAACTCTGGCGGTCCCAGCTCCTTGAACTGCTTAGCAGTGACCATCCGAGAGTTGCTAGTGTTTCCACCTGCATTTTGAATGGGAGTCTCTCTCGCCTGATGTTACATGAATTGCATAAAGCCTTTGAACATCCCATCATTCATCATCTGATCAGTGTTGTTGTTTACCTGAGGATTATTGTCTTCCTGATGCACATTATCCTGGGTATTGATCGTTGGTGACTCAACGGTCTCATGTGCTTCATTGCTGATCTCAACATTTTCAGATGATATTTTCAAACATTGTCACGAAAACAAGGGTTAATTGACATGCCACATATTATCCCTATACTCTAACCGACCAATTAAATACCAAATAAACTTAGGTAGGTCATACTAGTGAAGGAATTCCCCTTCTCTGCCCTCCTAGTTCTTATCTCACATCTCAACAAGGGATCATATCCCTAAACGTTGATACCAACTGTGACGCCCCCAAAACAGGTATACATCACCCATCTTCAGTCACCAAATACATGGTACATAAATCAAATACAAACTTAATTATACAACTGTCGGGTAATATAAGACAAAACATAGCTAAGAGTTTAAACAAGAATATTGCCTTTTAGACAATATCCACTTTCAATGGAGTCCTCATTACAATTATTATCACACTATTTCACAGAATAGTGAGGACTACTAAAGCCACTTATCTTGGACCATCACTCCATTTCCCGACTCGTCCCAGCTATATTCTTATTTCTTGAAGAGAACAATGAAAGAAAAGGGTTAGCTCAACTAGCCCAATAAGAAATATTATGACTAAGATAATGCAGAATAAATTATCCTTAGCCTTCAACAGTAAAACAACTGATAGAATATAATAGACAACAAGTTTTAGATAAACAACTGCAGCGGAATAAGCAATCCATTAGAAGAGTCAAGTAGAGCATGATATCTACTATCTTCTATGTTTTAAAAAGTTTTTCATCAACTTTATCGCTGAGACTCAGCTTAATAAATATACCACATCAGCGAATCATCCTTGCACTACGGGCCAAGGATATTCATGTAATCACTAATGGTCATGATTATACCGAATAATCACTGGTCATAATCATACCAACAACTATCCATTAATGCACTACGGGCCAATGAGGACTTTTACCACATCATTTGTAACATTACGGGTCATGATTATACCGAATGATCCCTGGTTATAATCATACCAATCAATAGTCCATCTATGCACGTAAGCCAAAGATGACTTTCATCACAATATAAGCATGAGGATGATGACAATGATATAAGCATTAATCAAACGAAATCAAGGATAAATATTAAAGACTTTAAATTTATCCAGAGTTTAAAATATCCAAATTGTCAACATGATATTGCTTTGTAGAGTAAAATTCAAGAATAATATTCATGTACAAAAAATAATTTGGACAGAAAAGAAATATATTTTTTGAGTAAATAGTACCCCGTGAATAGTACCCTTTGAATAGTACTTCAGGAATAGTACCTCATGAATAATACCCCGACATGAAAAGTACCCCAAATACCCGAGTGAATAATATTCGGGTGAATATTAATTGGGTGAATAGTAACTCGTGAATAGTACTCCGACATGAAAAGTGGTCCGAATACCCGAGTGAATAATATTTTAGTGAATAGTAACTGGGTGAATAGTAACCCATAAATAGTAACTCATGAATAGTATTCTGTCATGAAAAGATCAATAATTATCAAGTAAGCTCAGAACAATATTTCCATGAAAAGATACTGGATGAAGCGTAAATATCAAAGATATTCTACTAATTTCATGGAGTATAGAAGCCCAAACTTCAACAAAATGAGTATAGAATTCAAAATTTAAAACGAAATAATATTACTTACATACTACAGAGTATGGAAGAAAATATTATTTCAAGCGAATATTGAACAAAAATAACATCCCTTGAACGGAACAAATATTCCAACGAATATTTAATGAAGATAATATTCCTATGAATATTGAACGAAGATAATATTCTTTATGAATTTTGAACGAAAATAATATTCATACGAATCACTGAAAAATAATATTTCTTGAAATATGAAATAAATAATACCCTTACTACTGTTGAACGAAAATAATATTCCTACGAATATTGAAAGAAGATAATATTCTTTATGAATATTGAACAAAAATAATATGCATACGAATAAGAAAAATAATATCTCTTCAGAATATGAAATAAATAATACCCCTTATGAATAAGAAACAAATAACATCCCTTACGGATATTGAACGAAAATAATATTCCTTACGAATATTAAACGAAGACAATGAATATTGAACAAAAATGATATTCCTTACGAATATTGAACAAAAATAATATTCATACGAATACAAAAAATAATATCTCTTCAGAATATGAAATAAATAATACCCCTTACCTTGGAAGAAGACTGGTTACCAGAGTAGTGAAATAGTAGACTACTCTTCTTCTTTCTCCCTATAGATTCTCTCTCTATAGCTTCTCTCTCTATAATTGCTCTTGTGAGTCTTAGTGAATTTGTGAGAATGAAGGAAGAATGAGCTTCTATTTATAGGAAAATATAGTTTTGATAATTGCAAATTTTGGGGCTCAAAATATTACAGTATAATACCTTTCATCTTTTCCTTCATTTTTAATTTAGTCCTGCAAGTATTATCAACCTTGCACCACCTCCCCTAATAGTACATCATGTGAATCAATAGTTCAATCATGTGAATCAATAATTCTATACATGTGAAAATACGAATTATAGTATAGTACCTCCATCTATACCTCCATTTTTAACTTAGTCATGCAAGTATTATCAATCTTGCACCAACTCCCCAAATAGTACATGAATGTGTATCAATAGTACACACATGTGAACAAATAGTTATAAGCATGTGAATTAATAGCAATTAATTGCTCATTTATCCGATTAATTACCCGATTGGTCAATATAACTTCCAGACATCAATTATTATCGAAATAAATGACGATTTCCACTAACACTATTAATCCCAACACAATTGAACTATCAATTTCATGTTTAATCAACATAAACTTATTTATCATAAATATTATAACTCACAATATTTAACAACCAGGTCGTTCCCAGGAAAGAGGGGGCTTTTCGATAAGGATTTCTCTTTATTGGCGCGCAATTAGGTGACCAAACCTCTCATTGACAGAACTTCTAGACATTGTCAATATTGCAAATAATAATATGAATAACTTTGTCGTCTCAATTATTGATTTAATAATATAACATACTATCACGGATGATCTTGTGACAATAATTGAATCAATAATATGAGAGATATGATGCAACAATTCTCAGAAAGCAATAATTGAGTATAACTGAGTGACTTCTTACGTAAGCATCAATAATCAATACCGTGTGCTACTATGCAACCACGCATTTTATTGTACTTTTACTACCGGGTAGTTCAACAGTTTTAGCGGTAACACTTTCGCCGTTATTTTTATAAAAAGATAATTCTATCATTTTCTAACTACGACAATACTTCCGTTGTGAGGTCCAACAATGATTGTGTCGTCGTATAAATATTCTCTGTTAAAACGAATATTCCCCGACCAATCGAATATTATATAACCACTTGTTTACTTTGCAAAATTTGTAAATATCACCCACAACTATAACATTATATCAAATCCATAGCATAATATTCAAAAATATATTTCGACAAAAGAATTATTCTTTATTCATAAAAGTTGGGGTCTAGAACTAGGAGGGGAGAGACGAGTAAATCCTTCGCTAGTGTGTCCTACCTAAGCTTATTTGGTATTTAATGGGTCAGTCGGAGCATAGGGTTAATTTATTTATTTAACCCTTGTTTTGTGACAGTATTTGAAAATGGCATCTGAAAATTGTTGAGGTGAGCAATGGAGCACATGAGACCGTTGAGACACTGAAAATCAACAACCAGGATAAGGTGCATCAGGAATGTAATAATCCTCCTGTAAATGATAACACCGACCAAATGATGAATGATTGGATGTTCAGAGGCTTTTTGCAATTCATGCAGCATCAAGTGAGAGAGACTCATGTGCAAAATGCAGGTGGAAACACTGGTAACTCATAGATGGTCACCGCTAAGTAGTTCAAGGAGCTGGACCACCGGAGTTTTTGGGAAAGCTAGAACCACTTGAGGTAGAGACGTGGATAAAGGAGATCACCAAGATATTTAATGTCTTGGGATGCTTCGAGGAGCAAAAGGTTTCCTTTGCCACCTTTATGTTGCAAGGAGAGGCAGATTACTGGTGGGAATCCGTAAATCGTACTCAGCCTGCCACACTCAAGATGTCTTGGGAGAAGTTCCAAGAATTGTTCAACGACAAGTACTTTCCTGAAAGTATTCGTCACATGAAGGAGGTAAAGTTTATCAAACTAAAATAGAACAACATAACTATGTCCTAGTACGAGACTAAGTTCACGGACTTATCCAAGTTTGCACCTCATTTGGTTGAGAATGAGGAACGTATGACGCGGATGTTTCTGAGAGGTTTGAAACCCAAAATACGACAATACCTCATTTCTCAAAAACTGTGTTTGTATTCAGATGTAGTGAATATGACTAAGTTATTGGAGCAAAATTATGAGTCAGCTCAACCAAAAGAGAACGACCAACAACACGATAATAATCGTACCGATGGCAACGACCATCAGAACAATGATAACCATCGTACATGAAATTATCATGTCAAAAATGGTAACCACTTCGATGGTAATCATGGCCAAGATAATAAAATAAATGATTCAAGTGGAAATTTTAAGCAGAGAAGATTTAACGATGATGGGAAGACATCAGCAGCAGCACCGACACCATCAACAAATTGTAGGGGAGGAGAACGACCGCCAGTTAAATGCTACAGATGCGAAGAGGAGGGACACATAAGTCCAAACTTTTCACAGCCTTCCAAGGTATGTTTCTGTTGTGGAAAAGACGGTCACATAACTCAATTTTGTCCTCTAGCGAAACCAAGTCCAGGTGGGACGGTGGCACCAAAGGCGGATACAGACAAAACAAAGTCGATGGTTTCAGGAAGAGCAATTTTTGTGACTTCTCAAAAAGTGAGTAACCCGAACGAAGTTATCACGGGTTACTAAATCAAAAATTCTTGTGAAGTCTATACCTTATTAGATACCGGTTCTACCCATTCTTTTATTTCTCCTACTTGTGCTTAACATTTGAACTTGACCCCTGATAAATTAGACTTTGACTTATCTGCTGAAACTCCATTAGGAGAAACCTTCATTACATCTACAGTTTATAAATCTTGGTTGATTCAAATTGGTACCCTCACCCTACCTGTTGATCTTATATCTTTAAAGATATTTACATTTTATGTGATTTTAGGGATTGATTGGTTAACTACTCATCATATTAAAATTGATTGTTTTCGTAAGGTTGTTAGTTTTCATATTCCTAACCAACCTGTTATACGAATTCAAGCAACCAAACCACTAAAGTCAATCACTTTCATATCAAGCCTTAAAGCCATTCATTTATTGAAAAACGTATGTCAAGCTTTCTTAGCTCATATCATGAATTTAAACAAAAATACGTTAGATTTGAATGATATTTCTGTTATTAATAAATTTCCTGACGTATTTCCCGAAAAAATTCCTTGCCTCCCCTAGAGCGTGAAATCGAATTTTGTATTGACCTTGAACTTGGTACAAAACCCAATTCTAAAATCTCGTATCGAATGGCTCCTATTAAATTTCAGGAGTTAAAAACCCAAGTACAAGAGTTGGTACCCAAGCCTCTATCTTGTGACTTCCTTTGTGGAATTCACCAAAGCCAAACTCTTTGTAGGGGATGCTATATTTGTGTGGTGTTAAAACGATAGGTGCCATTGTGACGTGCAATACAAGGTTGGGATATGAGTCACAGTTGAGAGCAACCTAAGTCATTAATCGAAATACGTAGCTTTCTAGGCTTAGCTGGTTATTATCGGAGATTCGTTGAAGGATTTTTTTTTTCAAATTGCCACTCCATTAACTCAGCTGACTCGTTAAAATACAAAATTCGGATGGAGCGAGGAACATGAGAAGAGCTTCCAAGAACTCAAGAGGAAACTCATTTTAGCACCTATTTTGACAATATCATCCTGGAAAAACGAACGTGGTAGAGGACGCGTTGAGTAGAAGATCGTATGTAGTTACGATTACGACGTTGTTAACACAAAGAGCCATTTCGCATGACTTACAAAAGATGGAGATAGAGTTAAAGACTCCAAGAACCTATGTGAAAATAGCAATTATACGATTAGAACTGACTTTAATTGATAAATTTAAAGTCACTAAAGCTACAGACTCAGAGCTGATGAATGTGAAGAAAAAGGTTCAAGAAGGCATTATTGTAGAAGCAAGAATCGATGAAGAGAGGAAATCTCAACCCTCGATTTATTGGTCCATTTGAAATCCTCGATCGAGTAGGAACTGTGGCCTATAGACTCACTATACCGCCAAGAATGTCTCGTGTTCATAAAGTGTTTCACATATCCACGCTACGTAAATATGTGAAAGACCCGAATCACATTATTGAATTAGAACTAGATGAGATAGCCGAAGATTTAATGTACAAGGAGGTATCAGTCAAGATCTTGGATAGAAAGGAGCATGTCCTACGCATAAAGGTTATACCATAAGTCAAAGTTTAGTGGAGGAACCATGCTATTGAGAAAATTACTTTAGAGTTGGAATTAGAAATGAAAGCGATGTATCATTACCTTTTTGAAATACCAGCTACGCACGTCAATTTCGAGGACGAAATTTCATAAGGAGGGGAGGTCGTAAGACCCCAACTTTTATGAATAAAATGGAATTTCCTCTATTTATTATTTTGAAATAGTAAGGGGTTGATTTGATTAATGTGGTTAGTTATGGGTAAAATGCGCAAATATTTTAAATAAGCAAGTGGTTATAAAATACTCATTATTATCGAGGAATATTCATTTAGTCGTGGAATATTCTTGTTGTCGGGGAATATTCGTACGACGGCGCAACCATTTGTGGGCCCCATAACAGAAAACTGTCGGATGAAGAAAATGACAAGTATGGGGTTTTTTATAAATAACGACGTAGTTATTCTTCATTAACACCGTTGGAATACTCGATTGGTTAAAATACGATGTCTGTGATGTTACACAATAATAAGAGTATTGCACAAATTATTGATTCTTACGTGAAGAAGTCACTACTCAATAATTGTTACAATAATTCTTTGCTTAATATTTTATTTTATTAATTCAATAATTACTACGTTGATATTTTATATTATTGATTCAATAATTGTCACTGCACAATATTTCCCATTATCAGATCAGTAATTCATATTATTTGAATAATATTATTAGATAGCATTATTGGCAATGTCTAAGGAAGTTCTGTTTAGGAAATGGGTTTGGTCACCTAATTGTACGCCAGTAAAGAGAAATCCTTATCGGAAAGCCCCCTCTTTCCTGAGAACGACCTAGTTATCATTATTATGATACTGTAATATTATTTATGAATTATTAAATATTTATTTTATGTGGATATAAATGAAGGAATTAATGATGACGTGTTTTATCAGTATTTTGTCAGAATAGAGGTGTTAAAAATCATCTATATATGGATTTCGGTCATTTTCTATTTAGAATTTGGAAAAACTTTCTTCTACAAAGTTGTAGAGAATTAAATTTCATATGGAATGGATATAAGATTCACAGTTTTTTGATAGAAGGGCTATTTATTATGAATTATTAAAGTTCTGGAATAATTGATTTTTGGAGTTATAAATATTTTTTCAAAAAACATTTTTAATGTGGGTGGGTCCCACTTGTGTGTGCTAATGAGAATGATGTGGTGTGCGTAAGAATTTTTTTTGAAAATATTAAAATTTTATTAAATTTTCTGCTTTGGCGTTCTAAGAATTTTCTATAAATAGGGTGCTTAGGTTTGAATTGAAAATCACACCAGAATCAGAAGTTTCTCTCTCTATAATATCGAGCATATTTTTGTGAGTATTTAGATACTTTGAGTGTTGCTATTCAGTTCAAGTTTGCTTCAACATTATATCCGATATTTCAGCTAGAAGTACTATTCTTTTGAGGTAAGGAATGTTATTTTTTTCATAAATGATATTATTTCTTTGAATATCATTATACCGAAATATTGGTATGAATTTTATTATGAAAATTTTACCTTTTCATGTCGAGTTTACTATTCATGTATACGACATTATTCATGTATACGATACTATTTATGAATACGGTACTATTCACGAGTACTATTCACAAAGTATAATTTTTCTTGTGAAATTATTGCCTTTTCGTGTTGGGGTTACTATTCACGTATACAGAACTATTCATGTATACAAAACTATTCATATATAAAAAATAAATTTTCTTTTCTTTGTCCAAGTTTTCTATTATGGTTACTATCTTTGATTGTATCCATGTTTTGATCTTCATTCTTGAATTTTGTTCCACAATTGATTATGATGGAGTATTTTTAAACTTGGATAAACTAAAGTATGAATCCCTAATCTTGTTCTTTTATCTCACTGGATTCGTTTTCTTTAAAATAATTTAATCATCCTCAATCCTAAATGGTGATATAACTTAATATCTTTGGCTTGTAGTGCAAAGATGAATGATTACCTGATGAATATCTTTGGCCCATAGTGCAAAGATGGACATGTATTGAGATGAACATGACCAACTGGTGATACGAATGAATATCTTCGGTCTGTAGTGCAAAGATGAATATTTGATTCAAGATGTATATTGATTGATGTTACAGGGATAAAATATTGAAGATGGACTTTAAAATCATAGAAGGTAGTAGACTTGATTATCTACTTAACTCTTCTAACAAATTGTTATTTCTGCTGCAGTTGTTGATCTATAACTTGTTGTCTATTATATTTTATCAGATATTTCCCTATTGAGGACTAAGGATAATTTGTTGTACATTATCTTAGTCATAGTATTCTTTACTGGGCTACTTGAGCTCATCCTTTTCCTTTTTGTTCCATTTTTCTTCTCAGGAGGCGAGGATATAGCGGGAACTAGTCGGGGTGTGGAGTGATGGTTCAAGACAGTTGATATAGCAGTCCTCACTATTTTGTAAAATAGTGTATAAATAATTGTAATGAGGATTTATTTGAGTTTGGATATTGTCTAGAAGACAATATTTGTATTAAAACTCACATTATATGTGTTCTCGTAATTTGCAAGACAATTGTAATAATAAAGTTTGTAGTTGTTTTCTGTACCATGTATTTGGCAACTCAGAATGGGTTGTGTGGACCTATTTTCGGGGCGTCACATTAATTATACCTATATGTAGCACTATAGACTTGGTCATATTAATGAAACAAGATTATCCAAGTTGCATAAAGATACGCTCCTAGAGCTATCGGATAATGAATCATATCTAGCTTGTGAATCTTGTCTCATGGGAAAAATGACTAAATCTCTTTTTAGTGGAAAAGGAGAAAGAGTTACAGAGTTGTTAGCTATGGTACACACAGATGTTTGTGGACCTATAACAATGACTGCACGAGGAGGGTATTCTTATTTTATTATATTCACTGACGATCACTCAAGATTTAGATATGTGTATTTAATGAAATAAAAATCTAAATCATTTGAAAAGTTCAAAGAGTTCAGAAGTGAAGTAGAGAAACAAACTGGCAAAAGTATTAAGATTCTTTGATCAGATCAAGGTTGTGAATAATTAAGCAGTGAGTTTCTCAATTATCTCAAAGAAAATGGTATAATCTCACAATGGAATCTACCAGGGACGCCATAGATGAATGGTGTATCTGAAAAAAGAAATCAAACATTTTGGACATGGTTTGATCCATGATGAGCTTTACTGACCTTCTAGTTTCCTTCTAGGGATATGCCCTAGAATCGGCTATATACCTACTTAACAAGGTACCTGCCAAATTCGTCCCTAAGACACCATATGAATTATGGACAGGGAGGAAACCAAATCTTAAGCATGTTAAGACTTGGGGTTGTCCTATTTATGTCAAAAAGTTTGAGAACGATAAGCTACAGACTAGATCTAACAAGTGTAGATTTGTGGGTTAACCTAATGAAACATCATGGTATTATTTCTAACATCCAACTGATCAAAAGGTGTTTGTTGCGAAACATGCTTCCTTCTTGGAAAAGGAGTTTATCCTTGAAGGGGTCAGTGGGAGTAAGGTATATCTTGAGGAAGTTCAAGAACCACAAAATACTTCGGACCAAAGTTAGGTACCTAACCAAGTGGAAGACCCTATTGTAACACACCCTATTCATAAATCTTGAAGTGTACCGAAGATACCTGATAGGTATGGATTCATCATAGAGGATGACGATGAGGTACACATCGTAGATGATGATGATTCATTAAATTACGAACAGGCTATAGGTAGTAAAGACTCAGAAAATTGACAAGAAGCTATGAAATCCAAGATGGACTCCATGGATGAAAACCAAGTATGGACTTTGTTTTCATCACCTAAAGGCATTAATCCTATTGGGTGTAAATGGGTCTTTAAAAGAAAGACTGAAGCAGACGGAAAGGTAGAGACCTATAAGGCCTGACTAGTCACAAAAGGTTTCAAACAAAGATAATGAGTTGATTATAATTAAACATTCTCACTAGTAGCGATGCTCAAGTACATTCGTATTTTTCTTGCAATTACAACTTACCACGACTATGAAATCTGGCAGATGGATGTGAAAACGGCCTTCCTCAATGGTAAACTTGAGGAGGATGTGTATATGACACAGCTAGAGGGATTTGTTTTAAATGTTGGAACAAATCAAGTATGTAAGATACAACGATCCATTTATGGATTGAAGCAAGCTTCTCGTAGATGGAACATCCGTTTTGATAAGACAATCAAAGATTTTGATTTTATCAAAAATAAGGATGAACCATGTATGTACAAGAAGGTTAGTGGGAGCGTTGTTTCATTCCTTGTATTATATGTTGATGATATATTACTGATAGGGAATGATATTCCTATGCTACAATTGATTAAAATCGGGTTTTCTAAACACTTCTCTATGAAGGACTTAGGAGAAGCATCCTATATTTTGGGAATAAAGATCTACAGAGATAGATCTAAAAGGATGCTTGGCTTGTCCCAAGGAACGTACATTGCAGCTAATAGATCACTCTTGAAACAATTCTTTTAATAGATCTTTTAACACACTTGAACTTCAGGAACGTACATTGCAGCAAACATTTTATGTGTCATTTATTTTCTTATTTTTGGTGACGATAAACACAATAACATGACAAATGAATAATCATAAATATGACAATATTGTCGTCATTAAAATTAGATTATTTAAATAGAGTAACATATTTTCATCACTAAAATAATATCATTTAATGACGAAAAATGATTTTTGTGATTTAATGCACCAAGTTTTGATGACGAAACATAATATAGAGTGACGAAAGTTTCATTCAAATAGTGACGCTATTAACGTCACTAAAAGTAATTAATTATAGTGATAATGATGTAGATCATCACCATAAGTTAAAACATTTAATGACGACATCAAATAGTGTCAAATATACCTAATACCACGCTCATATGGTGACGGTCTCTGTGACGATTAACAATCGTCACCAAATGTTTTAGTGACGAAAAATGAATTTTATGTGACAAATTTTAGCATCATTTTTTGTCTGATTTATTGTAGTGTTAGTTCATAAAGATCTAAAAAAAAAAGAGCACAAAAATTGAAATTTTTTAATTTCTTACCTTTTTCTTCTTGCAAGCCTTCTTGATTTTTTTGTCTCCTTTCTTCTTTTTCTACATCAATGGCAGCCTTCTTCCTCTTATTCTCTCTTCTTCTCTTTGTTCTTAGTTTAGACTTAGGTTTAGAAATTTAACATAACATAGTGTATATATAATTATACATATAACACATATAATTATAGAATATGTAACTCCAAATATAATTACATATACTAATTATCAATTTAATATATAAGTTACAAAATTAGAAATTTAAAAGCCCTAAGGCTTGTTTGGCAAAACCATATTATTTTAAAATCAGGTTTTAATAGTTAAGGTCTTATTTGGGTAAAACAGGTTTAAAACAAAAGTAAGGCCTTATTTGGGAAAACAGTTTTAAAAACTCTTTTAACTCTTTTAATAGATCTTTTAACACATATTCTTAATGTTATCCTTTAATTAATTAAATCTTAACATTAATTTAATTAATTAAAAGTTTAACATCAATTAATCACATAAAATTGTCACAATATAATTACTCGCTAATTATAACTTCATGAAACAATTACCATATCACTACATTATCTCAATTAAATTAAAACTATAACATAAAATCATTACATATTAATTAAATATTAAATAATCATTTAATTAATATAATACACTTAATTACATTACTCCATATTAATCACATAATCTCAATAAATAATTTAATTAAAATATTTATTTACTTCAATAAATACTAAATTAACATTTAAATTCTCTTCACACCAATTCACATATTTCACAATATATAACACATACATATAATCGCATTACTTAAACATCTTAAAATAATAATTTTATTTATTAAATTCTCATTAATTAATTCTTAAAATTAGGGATGTCACAATAATCGTAATAATATATTAAGTATATTTAATTTAATCTATGGTAATAGAGTAAATTAAATAACTTAATATTTATTATTTAATATTTTGGAAATATTAAATATAAATTAATAAGAGGAGTCTTATTAATATTATTACAATTATTATTATTTTAATTTTTAAAGGAGTTTAGGAATTAATTTTAATATAAGTACTCTCATTTATTCCTAATATGTTTAGGAGACAAATTAATTAAAGTGTTTAATTAATTATCCCTAATAAGATTAGGGAGCCTAATTAATTAAAGGAGTTTAATTAATTAAATAATATCCTAAAAGGGTTAACTGATATCTTTATAAGAGGAGTCTTATATCAGATATCAAAGATACTTGATTCCCATAGTTGGAGAGTATGCCCCCTTTTTCTACAGAGATAGATGTAGACACTCAAAATTTCTTTCTTGTAACTAACTATGCATGAGGGCAAAATCATCTTTTTCACACTCCAGAAATAACATGGAAGAACACAACATCAAATCCAACCCCAGTAATAACCTCTGGAGAGTCAATCCCAACCCCAGAGATTACCCCGGGACATCCAGTTTCCAATCTCGGAGATAACCCCGAGAGATACAGTTCTGACTCCGGAGATGACCCCGGGAGGTCAAGCCAACCTCAGAGATAACCCTGAGGATAGTCAGGGGCAACAGCAGGCCAATCTTGGAGATAACCCTGAGATAAGACTTTTATAACTGCGCCAAAATCAGAGATAACCCAAGGAGGGGCAAAATGGTTATTTTGCTAACTTAGCCTCGACTCAACTCAAATCAACTTATTTTAATATAAATTGCATCAAAAGATGTCCCACAAGAACAATACCTTAGCTTCCGAGCTCAAACTACGCAAAACAGCCTAACTGACTACTTACAGAGACCCGGAGAAGCCATTTTGGTCATAGACCCATCTTCCCGGATTCGAAAAAGAGCAAGCCCTATGTTATTTCATAGCTCTCAGAAAGAGATTTCTGGAATGGTATGGAACGCTTTTATTGGACTCCCGGATTGAAAATTATGAAAGTTTGAGCGAACAAAGCGTCGTCTAAATGCACGTACTTTAAGACGACAAGACTCACATTGCTCAGGGTAGCTCGAGCAGTCGCAAGTAAACATGTTGTAGCCGCAGTTTGACCCGCGACACTTTTGGTCTATAAATAGACACCCCATCAACCATAAAATATAAGAAAAAAAGGAAAAAAGAAAGAAAACTCAGTCCATTTCAGCCTATAACCCCTGCTACAGTGCTCTAAACTGAGTGATTCATCTTTGTAAACACTTTTAAGCTTGTGTTTTGTAATATACTACCATTTAATCGGTGGAAACTAAGATTTTAGGCTTCAAAAGCCATCAAAAGTCTTCTTAGCAGCGCACTGTAAGATTTTTAAGCTTTCTACTACTTCTATATATATATATATTATCGAACTTGAACTCGAATGACCCTGGATACAATATCTGATGCATTTACAACTTTTTTATATATATTTACATTTCTGTCAGACCTGGGGTTTACTTCGTGGCCATTTATCACTTTTATATATACATATACATATACATATATATATATATTTATCGCTTTTAAACAAATATATGCTTTAACTGCTTTCATAATGTAGATATTTAATCTTTCAAACTGCGGGCTAGATTTGCCTAAATCTTGCTACTTCTAACTTTAATCGGTTCAAAAGTGACTAAACTAGAACTATTGAAGCTAGAATGGTTTATATTTACTCAAATTTAGTTCTTTTTCTAGCTTTTGTACATACTGCTCTTTCATTTGAGCCTAGGAATCATGTGATCAAAGATTCAGCCTCTAAATCTAGATTCGATTCCCATGATGGTCATTTCTTAGCTGTAGTCAGCTTGTAAATTATTTAAGATGTCTGGATATCCTTAGATGGCTCTCATGCCCATAAGGATTTCGGCACTCCTACGTATCTTATTTTCTCGAAGATGCCCCGCATCTCAAAAATAAAAGCAATCAAGCCGAACACATAATAAAATGGAAGTATCAAAGGCCTCAATTACTATTAAGCATAAAGGTTTGAAAACCTGTTTTCCAAAAATTTATTGCTATTTCTTGTTAAAATTAAACTTTTATACAAAAGTTAAACCCTTTGTATATAGGTGCAAACGAGACATACAACTACTTCCAGAAAATTGCACATGGGCCTAACTCACACATACACATACGCATATAAAAGTTAAATGAGAAGTGACGGTAACCGTGTTTTCACAGAAGTCGGGGGGTGCCTAACACCTTCCCTCTACTTAATCAAGCCCACGGACCGAAACGAATCTCGGTTTACAAGACCTGTTAAATAGTGTCCAATCATTGTGTCTTTGTTCAAACCTTTTCTCGGTTGAGTTGGTATAACCATTTAAAATCTACTAACTGGCGACTCTAAACGTAAAATCGTCGACATTTACATATCGGACCTTTTCAAACTTGTTTTTTTAAATAAAACTCATTCAAAATGAGAACACCAAAAGATAAGAATAAAAAGAGATAAATAAAAATCCTTACATCGATAGGTGGCGACTCTGCTGGGGACTCTAGTAGGAGGGCTTAAGACGTCATTCAAACTTTTCAAAAACTTTTATTTGCTTATGTGTGAATATTGCATTTCCATTGAATGAGTGTGTACTAATGTTTTATTTACCACACTTTAGTGCTTCGCACCATATCTGCCTGTGATATTAGTGCTTCGGACATGTCGTCATTTCCATACAGTAAGACGCGATGTATGTGAATGTATGTTGTGTGATTCCATACGGTGTTTGATTGCTGGACTCAAGAGAGACTAATTCCATGAGGCTCAGGAAAGGCACCACCCAGATTCTCTCTAGTTGAAAGATCGGATTAACTTCCCATTTAGTAAATTGCAATGATCTGGGGACCTTCATGACGAAAAGCCACGAGAGTAGCCTAAGATAGGTCATCTTCTGATAAACCAAACGCGAAGGGAAGTCTCTTCATACCTTCCCTTTTTAATTACTTGTAATTTTAATTAATTGTAATTTCAATTCCACATCAATCTCAATGTAATGGAAAATATAAAGGAGTATGTAAATGTGCATTCCTTTTTTATATCAAGACCTATTATGTTATCCTGTCATCAAAACGACTGACATCCGTCTTGCAGGAGAACATTAAAACACTCTTAAAAAAACACATTGCATAGCATGTAACATTTCCACATTTTCCCAGACTTAACTACATAGTCTTTTTGTAGGGAAACGATTGGTCTCGTTACCTGTTCAAAGTCCAAAAAGGCACTAAGCCCACTTCTAAACATGGCTACAAGTGCCTCGCCTGAACCTACTCCTATTTCTCGAGAGGAGTTCGAGGGACTAAGAAATTAGATCGCAGAATTGGTTGTCTTTTTAAAAGAACAAAGTAAAAACACCCAGGGCCAAACAATGCCTACTCAACCAGAGTCATTCACTTGAGGGGGTAGTAAGGGTATTAACAGAAAGATGAAAACCCATATATCTAAACCTCATTCCAATAAAGGAACCAACAAAATCCCTAAAATTACAAATCTCAAGGATGATCGAGAAACTGGGGATATAAGAAAGAAAGTCCAATAAATGGAGGAAATCATTCGGTTAATCAAAAGGACGGGAAACTATGGAAGTATCACCTATTCAGATCTCTGCATTTTCCTAAGCGCTCGATATCATGACAAATTCTAAGTCCCAGAGTTTGAAAATTATAATGGGGCAAACGATCCCTATACGCACCTAAAAGTATACATTGGCGAGCTAGGGTCTTATATTGAAGATGAAAGCCTCAAAATGCAGATTTTCCAAATGAGTCTCACTGGAGAGGCTAAAGCCTGTATGCCCGACTTGATAATGCCAAAATTTATAATTGGGAAGAATTGGCCCACGCCTTTTTAAATCAGTATAATTTTCAGTCACAAATGGCACCAGATCAATACCAAGTGACTAAAGTCAAAATGCAGAGTACTAAGTCTTTCCAAGAATATGCCTAAAGGTGGATACGTCTGTGACGGCCCCAAATTCAGGTACTTGAAACTCAAACTCGGTGCTTCACGATAACATTTCTATGAGCGAAATAATACTAATAATAATAACAATAATATAAATACCAAACTTAATTTACATATATCAAAGTCTAATCCTAAGTATGCAACCTTTAATACATTAAAATACATGATAATAATAAATATCATGGTCTTAATAAAGTCTAACTATTACAAAATATACCATTAAACTTATTCTGTTTGCTTTCCTTTTTCCTTGTTCTCGCCTGAACCTTTAGGTTGATCACGCTTAGTTGACAACATTTAAATTTAAAGAAAGAACAAGCATTTGATTGCCCAACAAGTAATAGTAACAATAAATATTAGCTGAAAGGATTAAATATTTTCCTTGAATGACACTTCTACAACGAATCAACAGTTGTGAAGTAAGCTGAACCAATAATAACAACATATCAATTCTATATCAAATTTTTGAAACTACGTACTAACTATAAATGAAGAGCAGTCGACAGACTATGAACATTATTTTTAAATTTTACAAAGGTTTAAACAGAACTTCATCTATAAACGGTCATAACTTACAGGTGCGAGGTTGATCATCCCAATGTGCCCTGTATTGATCAATACTACATACAAGAATGATATATTCGTTCATCTTATCCGCCTTAGGCGCACAAAAGTTTTCCCATGTTCGGGATGTTCATACTTAGTCGGGAATCCTAACCAAAACAATTTGATTGGATACAATAAAATTCTATCATGTTCAACGATATTTCTAAATCTGTGTTTAGCTAAGTCAAATAGCTTAGATGGTTTTTTAATTAATGTATACATACCAGAAATCAATAAGTATGTATCAACATGTGATTAAATACAATAATTATCCAAGTGAGGTCACTTGTATAACCAAGCTTAGAAATTAACGAACATAATATATATCTTGATTTATAATAACAAAATTAAAGAACTTGTACAATAGATTATAATCTAATAACTTACTTATACAGAATCATTGCATAAGTGTATACAAAGGTTAAGATATTTGAACAATGAAAAGGAATAGTTTCAATATTCTCTTACGCATGTCCATTGTATAAAGTAAATGCAAAGATAGGATACTTGCCTGGTCTGCTGCTTATAGTTATGTAACTTCGTTTTATCTTTTATATCAAGCCCTATCATTAATAAGATCATTTATTCAATTAGAATAATATATCATATCACATAGTACTGCTATTTGCAGTCAGCACATAACCTAATCACATTGTCACATATGTTTAGCAGTCATTGGATCACAAACAAACACGTATACAGACAATCTATATAAGTTCAAATCAATTTTTGAAACATTTCGGTGTACCGACAGCTTCATCGGGTAATTATCGAGTCTAAGACTCTATACCGAAGTTCAATATAACTTAAACATTGGTCAAATTTATTTTTAAATGTCTTATAATAATTATTACATAATTATTACAATTTATCATGATTTTTCAAACACTTTAATCATTATTAAATGATTTAATATTAAACTATTAATGAAACCATTATCAAAATATTAAAGTTATTTATAATAACCCAAAATATTTTTAAAGTATTAACATTACCCTTAAATGATTTTTAAAATAATTACAATTATTTTAAAATAATTACCATTAATTTTAAATATTAATGCCTTATTTATCAAAATATTAAATGTCATTTATTATTACTTAAAATATTTTCAAATTACTTATATCCTTTTTAAATGATTTTTAAATCAATAAAATCATTTTTAAACTATTTATTTAATATAATTATTAAATAAATTAAATATTATTAATATTAAGTTATTAATAAAATTTACCTTTAAATATTAAAAGTTATATTCTATAACTTAAAATACTTTTATAACACTTAAATAATTTTTATATGATTTTTAAATCATTAATTCTATTTTTCCATAATTTATTTAATATATTTATTAAATAAATTAATTACCATTAATATTAATTAATTAATGAAATTCATCACCTAATATTAAAATTTATAAAAAATAACTTAAAATATTTTCTTATAACATAATATATTATTAAATGATTTTTCATGTATTAAAATCATTTTTGAATTATTTATTTAATATTATAATTAAATAAATTAAATACCATTAATATTCCAAAAATATTAAATATTTATTAAATATATTCAAAATTATTAAAAACCCACTTTTAGGCCTTAAAATATTTTTTAGCAATTTACTATGTATTTTTAATAATTTAAAACTAATTTTCTCTATTTATTTAATAAAATAATAATTTTAAGAAATTAAGTGTCGCTAAAGGCACTATAAGCGACAAAACCGTCGCTGAAAGTGTTTTTGAGCAAACCCAGAAATGCATGTCAGTGAGCAAGGTGTCACGTTTGACCATCATTTGCTCCATGATCCTAAGGTATTCTGGCCTGCTTAAAGTGTTTAGATTGTAGTATAAATGTAATACTACCAACATCAATCAAGTTCATGGTCAACACATATCACATTTGAAAGATCTAAGCTCTTAAAAGCAATATCAGACATGCTCTTCGATTTCTGGGTTTTCCAGAATTGAAGAACAATCTTAGGTGCCTACTTTCGATCCTTATAGCTTCCACTTCAGGTCTGCTTTGAATGATTTAAAGATTCATAATTGTAGAATACATGTCCAGGTACAATAACATATCATCTGATCATCATAACATCAACACATACAAGTGATATTGGCCAGTCAAAGTAGTGGTCAGAAAATGCTTATGAAGATTTCTGGGTTACCAAGAACCTTTATCCAGCAGTTTTGTCCACACAACTTTGACCACTGATTTCTTTGATTATGAGAAGGATCTAAGGATTCTAGAGGCATGGTCATGTAGCGTACATGTCAGAAAACAACATTAAAATAATAACATGGTCTAAAACATAAACACAAGTAAGATCAAGGCCCTACAAAACGATTGTCAGATTTTCTGGGAAAATCTGGGTTACCCAGAAACAGCTAGTCAATGCCGGTCAACGCACTTTGACCACTCATATCTTGAGTTCTAGACCTGATCTGACCTTGATTCAAGTTCCAGATCAAAGATCTCATAGCATACTACAAGATCAAGCCTTTAAACAACAAAAACACATAACAGATAAAGATCTATGAGGGCTGAAATTCATTGTCATACAACTTTTTCAACTTTTTTCTAGATTTTCAAAAACTTCAATTTTGAGCACTTAGATGTTATGGATCTACAAGATACCAACCCAGATCATTGATTAACACTACATACAACATATTACAACACAAACACCAGATCTAACACAGCATTAAAGGTCAGATTCTTAGTTAGGGTTTTATACCTTACTATGAACAAATCTTGATTCTATGTTTATGATCTGATAGAGGAGATAGTGGGACTTGATTTTGGGAGTTATCTAGCAATAGAATTCGTGGGTTTTTAGAGAGAGTGTAAGACCCCGAATTTTATGAAATAAAAGTATTCATTTTTTCTTATAATTACTATTCAGTAAATTGTTAAATTGATAAAAAGTAAAGTTAAGGGTGATATATGATTTTTTTTTTTCAAAATAAGCAAGTGGTTATAAAATACTTATTGTTGTCAGGGAATTTGCGTTTGGTCGTGGAATATTCTTGCATCGCCGAGAATATTCGTACGACTAACACAACCCATTTGTGGGCCCATATAATGTAATAACTGTCGGATGAAGAAAACGACAAGTTTGAGTTTTTATAAATAACGGCGTAATTGTTACCGTTAACACTGTTGGATTACCTTGTGGTTAAAATACAGTAATACGTGTGGTTGCACAGTAGTACACGGTATTGCACAATATTTTTAAATTATTGATTCTTACGTAAGAAGACACTACCCAATAATTGTTACAGTAATTATTGTTCAATATTTTATTTTATAGATTCAATAATTGTTGCGTTGATATTTTATATTATTGTTGTTTCTAAAATTGTCACGACACAGTATTTCCCATTATCGGATCAATAATTCATATTATTTGGATAATTTTATTAGATAGCATTATTAGCAATGTCTAGAAAGTTCTGTCACCTAATTGCTGCCAAAGAAGGAGAAAAATCTCTTATCGAAAAGCCCCTCTTTCACAGGGCAACCATTCGTTATCATTATTGTGATTCTGTAATATTATTTGTGAATAATTATTTATTGATTTATATGATAAGGAAATATATATTTTTATATGGATATAAATGAAGGATGGGAAAATATTTATTTTATGTGATTATAAATGAAGGAATTAATGTTATGTTATTTTATTAGTATTTTGTCGAAATGAAGAATGAAATTTGAAAATTTTCAGAAAAATAATTTATTACTTGATTTTGTAAAATCTATAACTCTTTGTGTATAATGAGTTAGGAGATGAGCCATATATCAAAAGAAAGCCCTGGAAGTAAGCTAAATGTAGAAATTTGAATCACCCAAAAATTCTTTGTGGATATTTCGTGGTGACTACTTGAATAAAACTGGTCCAAAGGACTCACAGTCCGAAAAATCAGTGTTCTTAAGCTATATTGCGTGAGTTATAATTTTTGATTCGACCGTTGGATAGTTGTGATTTTTGGATATGTTATACATATATAAGTTGAGTATATGTCGACCAATTTTGAACCGTTAAAAATTAACGTATGATTTGTTATGAATTTTAAGAGGTGACTGATTCAGAAATTATTTTTATAAATGATTTTGGTGGAAATTTCTAGAAGGTGGGACCCACTTTTGGTTGTTGTGGATGGTGGCTGATTTCTGGTGGGCTCCACTTGTGGTTGCTAATATTTGGGTCAAGGAAGCATGCGTAAGAAAAAAAAAATTATTATTTAGTCTCCTATGGCGTTCTAGCATTTTCCTATAAATAGGGTGCTTAGTTAGAATTGAAAATCACACTAGAACTAAGTTTTCTTTCTCTCTATATTATCGAGCCTATTTTGTGAGTATTTAGATAGTTTGAGAGTTGTTATTCAATGCAAGTTTCATTCGGCTTTACATCCGATATTCCAGTCAGAAATACTGCTCTTTTGAGGTAAGAGATTTTAAGGGTTATTATGTTTTTCATGTTTCGTAATTTTTCTGACCTTCAAAAATTTTGGAAAAATTTGAAATGATAATTTGATGAGTTTTCTAGATTGTGTCCAAAAATGGCGATTTTTGGATGTATAGATTAGGAGTTATGAATTTTATGGAAAAAGACTATTTTAAAAGTAAACCCTTATAACTTCTTATGATTAACTCCAAAATTGGTGAAATATTTATTGAGAGTACATATATATAATAGTAGTATACTCTGTAAATTTTGAAATTTTTGGACAAAAGTATAATTTATGATAAATGTCTAAATATTCGGCAGTTTTGGCCATATGAAAAATAGTAAATGAATTTTAAAAATTCCGACAAAAATATATGTTCAATATGGGACTATATTCTGCTAAATCCCAGAAAAGAAAATTTATTTGTACTGCTTTGGTATTTTTCATGAAAATAAACTAGTTGCGAGTAAATGAATTAAATATGTTATGTGAAGTAACAAAATTGGAAAATAGGATTTTATGGCTTGGGAATCCTATATAAGGTATATGCAGATTTTTGATGAGGGTTTTGGTTATTGGTGATGAAATTTTATGAGTTTGGCATTTTAGGATAATTAAATGCATTAATTAATAAAGTGTAAACAATTCAAATAAATTGTTTATAAGTTTAAGAAATAATTAAAATATTGTGGGAATATTAATAATATTAGATTATGAGATTATTAAGTGATTTATAACGTTTGGATTAAGGTGTTTTGAAATCATGGATTTATGAATCTTACTCTTGAGATTAAATCCATATTTTGATCATATTGTTTTTATTATCATATATAACATTTTTATAACCCTGGTGATGGAATTTCTCTTTCACTTGAGTGTAAAGATGGGTAGATTATTGGTATGATCGTGACTACGAGTTCTCTTTAGCCAGTAGTGCAAAGATGAATTGTTGACTGGTGTGATCATGACCATTGAATTTATAAACGATTATCTTTAGCTTAAGTGCAAAGGTGAATTGATCAACATGGTTATAATTATTGTTTATATAAATTCTGAAATGATTATATATTTCTTTGAGATATTAATATTTTTGGCACGTAGTGCAAAGGTGACCTGTTGTTGAATATCTTTGGCCTGTAGTGCAAAGATGACCTGTTGTTGAATATCTTTGGCATGTAGTACAAAGATGACCTGTTGTTGAATATCTTTGGCATGTAGTGCAAAGATGACCTGTTGTTGAATATCTTTGGCATGTAGTGCAAAGTTGAATTGTTAATGAATATCTTTGGCCCGTGGTGCAAAGATGAACTTATTTGATTATGAACAGAAACTGTGATTTGATATAACCATGATCTTTATTGTTTCAGGTAAAAACATGTGATGAAAATTATCTTCGTCCTGAATGAGAAGATGAATTTAGAATCACAAATATGATTATGAGTTATTCACATGATTGTGGACAGGAACTGTTGATTGATGTTACAGGGATAAAACATTGTTGGTGGACTATTAACATGGAAAAGATAATAGACTTTATGGTCTATTTGACTCTTTTCATGGATTGCTCGTTACACTGCAACTATGGTTGAAAAGTTTTATCATCTATCATATGTTCTAAATCTCTGATTTATTACTGATGAAGACTATTGATAATTTAATTATCTTTAGTCCTGATATTCTTTACTGGGTTAGTTGTGCTCACCCTTTTGCTTCACAATTCCTTTCAGGTAATAAGAGTGTAGCTGGGTCGAGCGGGGATAACAAGAGAATAATGTGATGGTCCGAGACTGTCAAAGTTTCTCAACACATTATAAAACGGCATGACATACAATATATAATAGTATTGAAGACCTAAGATGTGTGTCTCGTATATTATACGTCACTTAATAATTAATTTTGGTGAACAACAATAGGGTGAGGTGAGCCCAACTTTGGAAGGGTGTTTTGTCACTATTATACAAGATGTCTAATGACATACAACCTCGTGTTATCATAAGACAGGGTTGTGCACATCCACTTGCTGAGTATATCTACGAGCACTACCTATATAATATTGGAGTTTGGTTAAAATATAATTCTCAATTGCAGACAGTGGAGATAGTTATATGTCAAGAGAAGACTCACCATTGGAAGGAACATGATAGTAATCTTCTCATTTTTCTTTGGGGTCTATTGGATCAACCAAGGATAATTTTGTGGACATATGATATCTATCATAACCTAGACGCATGGCCTCCCATGTACGAAGGTTTTCTTGAGCACTTCCCAAAGATTTTAATTTCTAAAATAGTTTTTGACTATACCTTTATTTAAGGTGAAATTGTGAGGTATTGTCCACGGTTTGGGACATGATTCAGAGTTGGTATATATTTGTATTAAACTCACAACGTATGTGTTGTTGTATTTTGCATGACAATTGTATTAATAAAGTTGTAGTTATTTTCTGTACCATGTATTTGGCGACTCAGAATACGTTGGGTGGATTTGACCTATTTTGAGGACGTCACAGAGAGGGTCTTGGATGAGTATAAGAAAACAAATGAGCTAACTAATGAAATTTCTCTCTTTGATCTTATATATGACTTGTATGCAATGTATTTGGCTGGTGGATTGGCTGAGTTGTAGAGGTTTGTAGCACATGGCTAAGCTTAGGGTTGGCCAACAACTACATATCTTAGCTAGATTTGCAAGTTTCCTAATATACAATGTAAAAAGGGCAATTATGTCATTTTTATACAATTTTAATGACCATTTGGTAACTTAGCAAACCCTTAGGGTTTAACCATAAGTTTTTTTGAAAAAAATTCTAGGAATTTTAATTAGGGTTTAAAATGGTGAAAATTTAATTTCTAAAAATGGACAATTAGGGTTTTTTAATCATACTTAGTTTCCTAATTACATAGAACATGAAAATTAGATTTAAGATTTACAAATTTTAATTAAGATTGCTAAATTAGCAATTAGGGTTCATAAATTAGCAGTTAGGATTCCTAATTTGACAATTAGGGTTTTAATTAATAATTAGAGTTTTTAAGTAATAATTAAGGTTTCCCTGATTAATATTAATCTTCATATATACTTTAGCAATTAGGGTTCTAGTTTAGTAATTAGGGTTTCTAATTACTAATTAGGATTGATAATTTCGAAGTTAGGGTTCATAGTTTAGAAATTAGGGTTTCTAATAATTAGAGTTTTCTTAATTAAGATTACAATCTACAATACTAATCATTAATCACATAATATAGTTACTAAACAGTCTTGAACTTGTGTTTGGTTTTTAAATTAGGGTTTGACAAAATAATACTAGTTTTTAGCATGATATATCATAATTGACCAACCATTATCAGTCTACACATATACAATACATATTTATAGCACTGAAATAAAAATAATATTATATTATTATTATTCTCATTCCTTGATCGTAATCCAAAATTAGGGTTTGGATTCAATATCTAATTTATCTTGCATATATAACATTATTAATTAAGTTAAAATAATTAACTAAAATTCATATAATAAAATAATTATTATAATAATTCCCATAATCCTTTCATATATTATTTAAATAATATATAATCATATTTTCATGGAAAATAAATAATAAAAATGTTTTTACTACAAAATTAATTATAAAATATAATTTATAATGGTCAATAATTCTAAGAAAATTATTTGAAATTATTCATGTAATAAAAAGTTTTATTTATCATATAAATACATATACTTTACCTTACACATATTACCACCTTTAAAATATTAATAATAATAAAAAATTATATGCAAAATTTCAGATTTAATTATATCGAAAATATCGGTTTATTACAACGTCTGGAAGCGCAAGTCATTCCATCAATGACAGAAAATGAGATGGTAATGCCATTTATTGATATAAAAGAGAAATAGCAGAGATGATCAAACACAGAGAAATAGCAGAGATGGGCCTGAAGACATGCCAGATTAAAGACTTCACTGCCTCGGAAGCTGTTACCGAGCATATACAAACTGGCATGTATGCGAGCGATCCCAAAAGGGTACTTGATAAAGGCAATGAATATGTATCCCTCGTTTCACAAAGGCAAGCTAGGAGACCAACCTACAGTCCCCCCATTTGGAAAAAGTAAGACAATCTCCCATTTCAACAATAGGCTGCATTCAACGAATGCCAAGACAGAAAGAGAAAATTTGAAAGAACAGAAAATTGGGTGTTCACTCTACTGGGCGATTCCCTTGAAAATGTATTGTCGATGTTAATGAATCACAAGAAAATTACCAAACTGGCTCCACCTCTGGAACTAGGGAGCAAAAGATACAATCCAAGCCAGAGATGTGCTTACCACTCTGGGTCTCCAGGACACGATACACAAGATTATTGTTCCTTAAAGCATAAAATTCAAAATCTGATAAAAAATGACAGTATTGTGGTCCAACAACTTGACTAGAAAAATGTCAACATCAACCTTCTGTTGCAGCATGATATAGATGGAGTAAACATGATCGCATCAGAAAGCACTGAAATGTATCCAAATTGTAAGTACATATGAAGGATGGAGGAATACCCCCAAAGGCACAGAAAAAATGTCATAGAGTGGGAAAACTGGGAGGAGGGTATAAAAGTAATGCAAAAATTAGAGATAATCCAGAATCAAGTATATATTCTGGCTAAGATGATAGTGCGCCAACATCAGGATATGAGGCAGTTTTTCTCTATACTATTAGAAAGCCAAGAGAAAAAAGAGATTAACCATAATTCAAGCCCATATCTCTCCAAGATGAGCCAGCTAAATGAAGAAGATCAAAGCAGTTTGAAAGGAAAAGAAAAGTGGAATGAAAAAATTGCTAGAAGATCTCGCTAGTAGAAAAATCGCTCGGGGGAAAGCAAATTCTCAAAGAAGAAAGATCAAACAACCTCCAAAAGAGACCGAAAATTCACCCCTCGGAGCAAATCAAATGAAGAAATGCCACACTCTCTGATAAACGATGGAAGGATTATTGAGTTGCTTCTTCCTATAAATTCCAAGATAAAGAGTTATGATTCCACCAAGATATGTCTCTACCATTCTAACTCACCTGGACATGCCACTGAGGAATGTTGATCTTTGCGACATAAAATCCAGGATCTCATTGAAAATGGAGAGCTGAAGATAGAATTCCCCATGACCAGAAAAGGCAAAAAGGAAATAAAAAGCTTAAGATGTCCACTCGAGACAGGCAGTTCAAAGGAGGTGAAGGCTATGAGCACCAATCCTGGCAGAACACAAGGTGGACTAATCCTAATGCAAGGAATGATAAAGGAGACAAGGGAATCCCCAAAGGAGATTCCTCCGCCAAACATCATATGGCCCAAAGATAGCAACCACGTTCCTAATTTTATCATCTTGGATGATGAAGATTAAATACTGATCCTTTTCAAGGAAGAATAAGCTAAAAAGGAAAATTCCTTGCAATACAACAACAGTATGGGGGAGATTTCATAGTCAAATCCTCTCAAACCCATGAAAAAGGTGAAGGAACATATGAAGAAAAAGGTGGTGAGGTTATCGGGGAAACCAATCCATTAAAGAATCAACAGTTTATCCCTTTTTGTGACAGGTCCATCATCCACGAGGGATGTGATGAATCAGGAGGCGATCAAGTTATGCCCATGAGTGAAGATTTTCAGAACCAAGAGGTAACCTCTATCGCGAGCCTTGAAGGCCACATAACCACTGACAACTGGACTATTAGGCCTCAGCTAGCCAAGAAGATGTAGATTTAGAGGATAAAGTTGTGATTCTAGGAGATTTTGGGATGGTATCACTTTCTTCGCAGTACGCCTTTTATTTTCCATACATGTAAATATTGAAAAAAATTAAAAAATTAAAATCAAGCCAGTCAGGTCTCAGCCAAAAGCCTGAACTATGAAATACCTGATCTGCCCTCATCAATGGGAGTACGTAGGCAGCCATTTATGGTGCAGTTAAACTAAATAAAAACCCGAACAAACACTTCCCAAATAGTTCAGCTCATCAAGCAGGAACTACGTAGACCTGATCTCCCCTCATCAATGGGAGTACGTAGGCAACCATCAGTGGTGCGGTCTGACCCTCAAAAGAAACATCCAAACCTAAACCTCAATCCCAAGACACCAATATCAAACCTAAAAAGTCTAAGCCCATGAAAAGCCCTCAAAGTCAGCGACCCATATTGAGAAGACCCGAGAAGCACTTCAAAGTCATTCCATCCAATCTGGCACAAGTCCCGGAAAGGAAGAAACAACGATACACCAAGACAACCAGCCGTAAGGATCTTCAAAGAGCCGATACCATCAATCACAATTCTTTATTAAATCAGAAAAAAATCATCAAGATCGATTGCGCAAACAAGTTAGGAACAATGAGTGAGGGAATCAAATCCCAAATCCACTACCTGTTCACCATATGGTACAGAGGTAAAAGCCTCTTGCGATCTCGGCATCTTATTAGCCCATCTATCAAAACAATTATCCTAGACAACAAGCAAGGATGGGGAAATTTCAAAATTGGCAACAACTCGATATTAGGACCCTTACAACAAGATTGGGGCAATCTCAGAAATAGTGAAAACTCAACACTGGGGCATTTATTAACCATCCCAAAGAGGAAAATGCACCATTCATCACCATCAGCATAGTCCATCATCATCAGAGCTTCCCTCATATCATCTCACTTGCGATTCGGTATGATTATTTGATCTTTTCCAATCATACTGTTCTCAGAATTAATAATCCACATATGAGGTATGATTCTTTAATCTCTTTATGAGTTTTCAGTCTCCATTTACATACATTAGTGATAATATACATGTTAAGTATTCTTAGAAAGAGGGTTTTGCTTAACTTATTATGAATGGAATTAACTCTGATAAGCATCCGTGGGGCAACATTCACATGAACGATTAGAGAATTAAGACTATTCAACATTTTTGATTGGGTAAGACATCCCAGTTCAGAGTGCTTTTTGGAACAGACTTGACCTTTTATGAATGTCTGCACTTTGTGATTGCCCTAATTCTTAGTTGTCGGGTATGAAGATATAGAAAAAATAAATGGCAATTAATGAAAAGATAAAATATAAGTCGCCAGCCTAATGTCTCGAATCGTGGCCTAGTTTGCTCGAGTTATTAAGCCTGAGGGGTGTCTTTACACCTGGTGCCCTAAAGCCATCTGGTTTGGGAGTCATCGGCCCAACGCTCCTTACATGTGTAACTTAGCACCTAAGAAAATGAGCATTAAAAAAGAAAAGGCAAAACCTGAGAAGATCCGAATCGTGGCATAGGTTATTTAAGTAATTAAGCCTGAAGGGTGTCTTTACACCTGGTGCCCTAAAGTTATCTGGTTTGGGAGTCATCGAACCAACGCTCCCTACATGGGTGACTTATAGACTAAGAAAATGGACCTTTCAAGCTCAGGTAAAGAAGAAAATAGGGTGATTGCCTGACTTGTCTTGAAGCGTGGCCTTTATTACTCAATCCAGTAAACTCGAATGGGTGTCTTAACACCTAGTGCGCTAAAGCCCTCAAGATTGGGAGTCATTGGTCCAAAACTCGTTACATGGGTTATTCTGAATAGCCTAAGAAAACGAGATAATTTAGGCGAGTGGAAAAAAGAGTGAGAATCAAGAAAATTTACGAAGGCATAGAAATGAAACCCCTGCTAGGAGTTGCGTCACTCATAGTGCACGTGTCATATAAAATCAAGTCTGTGAAGAAGAACGTCTAGAGCGAAGATGAAGTATCTCTAATATGGGGAGATAAGTCTTTTGAATCTAATCCCACCCATGAATAATAACCATGGAAGTTTCCAAATTTTGTTGCGATTTCATAACTCATTCAATTTCATAAACTTTTACTTCAAATGCTTTATTCACAAGAGTGTACTAATCCTGACGGCCAAGCCATCAAGCTTTTGGTGCATTTTATTCTTTTTATGTGCAGGATATTGCTCACTCGCGACTTGGTCAACAAAGAGAGTTTCTCATATGAATCCTCGACAACAACATGCGAAAGAACTAGGGAATTTTTTGATTCCAAGAAAGGGAAAGAGTTTAAGGCGGGATCAAGCCACTCATCAAAAGAAAGGGGAGAACTCCTACAAGAAATCATAGCGACATAACCTTGCCCCTAAAAGTAGTATGCACACAAGCCAATCATGTTTGATGATAAAACATATACTTTATAACAATCTTATTCATTTATTAATAAAAAGTATTAATTTATTAAAGGCTTTTAGTTATCTACATGATGTTGTTTTATAATATGTGATAAACCCATAGTTTTAAGCAATGCTTTTAGAATAATGATGATGGTCATTCTAATGAGATCTAAATTCTTAGAAAGCTTAAAACTAAAATAGTTCCAATCGTTGGATTATTAAATTGGGGATTAGTGAATTCGGATAGATTGGTACATACGTTGCTTGCTCGTTGGATGAGAATGATTGATCTCATGATCATTTGCGTGGAGACACTAAAGCAAGTATGTAGGTGCTTATTAGAGAATAAGTTCACTAAATGTGGCTCGCTAAGGAATGCTTAATGGAGTTTTACTTGCCTGTCAATAGGAATTCTTGTAGTGATAGTAGTACAAGTGATCCTTGGACTTGAGATCATCATAGTATCTTGTGTATGATGAGTTATAGTTTGACTTATTCCTTAAGACCCCTATGGTATATCAAAGGGTATGCTTGGGTATAATAAGTTATACATGGAGATAATGTATGATCAATAAAGAATCTACCACTTCTAGTAAAAGAAGAGAATGTCCTATGTGATTCGATAAATGACAACCCAAGAGTCCTCCTTGGCGGCGAATGAAATTAGAAAGGAGTTTCTAATTTACATTATTTGGAGTTGTGCATTTAAGAATCAAAATACATATAATTAAATAAAATAAGACTTGACAATAATTCCATGTCTTATATTTAATTGGGACATTATGCAATTGGAAAGATTAAATTGTCACGGTGAACTATTTACTCAAAGGTTCTTTTATGATTAATGTTGAAATCTATATTATCTGAAAAAGTCGTTAATCGCTAGGGAGGCTTATCCAGTATTGTAGAATAAATATTATTTAATTAAATAAATTAATAGTTTAATTTATTTATTTAAATAAGATTAGAATTATTATAATTGATTTATTCACAATTGGTTTAATATGGAGAACCTAAAGGGTCACACCATAAAATGATGAATAATTATTTAAGAAGTTAATGGCATAATTGTAATAATATGTTAAGTGTATTTAATTTAATCTATGGTGATAGAATAAATTAAATAGCTTAATATTTATTATTTAATATTTCGAAATATTAAATATATAAATTAATAAGAGGAGTCTTATTAATATTATTACAATTATTATTATTTTAATTTCTAAAGAGTTAGAAATTAATTTAATATTAGTACTCTCATTTATTCCTAATAAGATTAGGAGGCTAATTAATTAAAGGATTTTAATTAATTAAAATAAAACTCAATTCCTTAATTGTTAAGAAGAGTTGCCCACATCTATAAATAAGAGGAGTCTTATTATGAGTGAGGTGGTTGTTGACTTTTTCACAACAGACATGATTCCAATTGTTGGGAGAGTACGCCCTTTTCTATGAGAGATAGAAAAACTAGGGTTTTGCCTAACACCCTTCTTCTTGAATATTTCTTCTTGCTTGGTGGATCACTTCTAAAGGCCAAACACTTGGCTGCCTAACGCTGATCAAAGGAAGGAACAAAATCCGGTGGATTCAAGTTGAACGCGAAAGGATTTGGAGGTGAACTCATACTTGAGGAAGCTCTAATCTTCAAGGGTATGATTCTTATTCTTTATCTTTTCGTTTAATTAATAATTGTGCATAAAGTATGATCCGGGTATATGGTTTGTAAAATTTTTAAAACTCTGATTTTCCACGTTTTCGCTTATTTTATGCAATTTGATTGCGTTTATGAATATTACAAACCTAACAGCCCCTACAAAAGAAGGGGAAAATTCTCAAGAGAGTCATGAACTCAAAAGCAAAGCCCAATGACAAAAGGTCTGGCGAATGAAATCCTCACAATCAAATGCGTTAACCTACATTAAGTCATCACAAGTCGAGGTCTCTACACTGAAGTTCAAATTTGGGCAGCGAAAGAATGGGCTGCACCCTCCAGGGATGTCAGCGGTACTCAGGTCATCAGTTCACCAGGTTGCGCTTCAAAAGCACAAGGAAATGGTGCACAAGCACCCAACAACTAAAAAAAACTTCAAATCGCCTTAGAAAGGGTGAGGTAAGTTTCTACTCCAGACAATTTAAAATTTGCTTCAACCTAGGACAATAAGCTCCTAAGGATAAATCTAGATCATCACATTATGTAGGATCTGCACATATGAAAATGCGCTACATCAGCGTACATCTCCATCAAGGTTTAACATGCATCTCTAGTAGATTTAAATATGCATGCACATTAAATTCCTAGATTAGAGAAAAAATTCATCACAAACATTAGTTGGTATTGTAAGACATTGGCATCAATCCAACGTAACATCAGGCGGAGTCAGGTGAAGTAAGCCGTTAAATATTACTTCAGCGAAGGTATCGAAAGATTCAGTATTCTAAACAATTGGCATCAATTTAGTGCAACATCATGACAGTTCAGTGATGAAAGCTTTGTATACCACCGTTCGAGTGGGAATCGAAATAGTTTGGTGATGTCAGCGTAGCCAACTACCAGCAAGGTAGGATCCATTGTCAAACTACCAGAAGGGTAGGCACCGTTGTCAAACTACCAGCGTATACATAGGGAAGTTCTGATTATTTTAGAATGTCATCCCTAGAAGAGATGTAGAAAACATCTTAATTTATCTTCATCAAATAAGCATCGGGAACACCAACAAAATTCCAAACCGTTAGAGTCAACACTGGTATAGGCATCAATAATAACCGGTGATGGTAAAGCAATTTGCGATGTGCGAATTGAAATTTCCAATTTGTGAAATGTGATGTACGAGTTTTGAAGTGCAATTGGCAAAAAGTGAAGTGCAAAGTGCGAAATACGATGTGCGATTTTTGAACTGCAATTTGCGAAAGTATTTTAACATTCATCATAACATTCATAACATTGCGATTTACATCACTAAATATACCTTGTCATGTTTCAAGTGTCTAGTCATCTTTATCATGTTCATTCCATTGCATTACATGAACATGATAAAGAGTGGCATCTGTAGACACTCAAAATTTTGTTTTCCTATTACTAACTATGTAGGAGGGCAAAATCATCATTTTCACACTCCACAGATAACCTTGGAAGACCACAACATCAAATCCAACCCCAAAGATAACCCCAGGAGAGAAAATCCTAACCCTGAAGATAAACCCTGGAGATCCAGTTTCCAATCTTGGAGGTAACCTCGAGAGATACAGTTCTAACCCCGGAGATAATCCTGAGAGATTTAGTTCTAACCCTAGAGATAACCCCAGAAGACCAAGTTCCAACCCTGGAGATAACCCCTGGAGGTCAAGCCAACCTCAGAGATAACCCTGAGGAAAGGCAGAGTTAATAGCAAGTCAATCTCGAAGATAACCATTAGAAAAGACATTTACAATTGTGCCAAAATCAAAGATAACCCTTGGAGGGGAAAATGGTTATTTTGCCAACTCAACCTCAACTTAACTCAAACCAACTTATTTCAATGTAAATTACGTCAAAAAATGTCCCACAAGAACCATTGCTTAACTTCCGAGCGCAAACTACGTAAAATAGCCCAACATACTACCTGCGAAGACCTGGAGATGCCATTTCAGTCATGGACCCATCTTCCTTGATTTGGAAAAGGGCAAGCCCTAAGTCATTGCATAGCTCTAGGAAAGAGCTTTCCGGAATGGTATAGCATGCTTCCATCGGACTTACAGATTGAAAGTTATGAAGGTTCAAGTGGACAGCGTGTCGTCCGAGTACACATACTTTGAGACAACGGGACCAGCAAAGCCCTGGGTAGCCCAGACAGTTGTAGGTAAACCCGCTACTACTGCAGGTTGACCCATGACAATTTTGGTCTATAAATAAACCCCCTATCAACCATAAAATATAAGAAAAACTCTGTAATTTCAGCTTGTAACCCCCACTAGAGTGCTCTAAACTGAGTGATTCTTCTTTCTAAATAATTGTAAGCTCGTGTTTTGTAACTTACTGAAGTTTAACCGATGGAAATCGTGTTTTTAGGCGTCAAAAGCTATCTGAAGTCTTCTTGGCAACCCATTGTAAGATTTTTCAAATTTTAAGCTTTCTACTACTTCTATATATATATATATTATTTTTACTGCTTTTATACAAATCTGCTTCAACTGCTTTCATAATGTAGATATTTAATCTTTTAGACTGCGAGCTAGATTTACCGAAATCTGGCTACTTCTAACTTTAATAGGTTCAAAAGTGACTAAACTGGAACCGTTAAAGCTAGAATGGTTTAGATTTACTCAAATCTAGTTCTTTTTCTAGCTTTTGTACATGTTGCTCTTTCATTTGAGCCTAGGAATCATGTGATCAAAGATTTAGCCTCTGAATCTTGATTCGGCTCCCATGATGGATATTTCTCAACTTGTAAATTATTTACGGTGTCTGGATATCCTTAGATGACTCTCATGCCCACAAGGATTTTGGCACTACTATGTATCTTATTTTCTCAAAGATGCCTCGTATCTCAAAAATAAAAGCAATCAAGCCGAACACATAATAAAATGGAAGTATCAATGTCCTCAATTACTATTAAGCATAAAGGTTTGAAAACCTATTTTCCAAAACTTTATTGCTATTTCTTGTTACAATTGAACTTATATACAAAATTTTGTGTGTATATAGCTGCAAACGAGGCATAACACTACTTCCAGATAATTGCACATGGTCCCAACTCTCACACACACATACACAAATAAAAGTTAAATGAAAAGTGGCAGTAACCATGTTTTCACAGAAGTCGAGGGGTGCCTAACACCTCCCTCCGTTAAATCAAGCCTTCGAACCCTAACGAATCTTGGTTTCTAAGACCAGTTAAACAATGTCCAATCATTGGGTCTTTGTGCAAACCTTTTCTTGGTTTAGTTGGTACAAGCATTTAAAATCCACCAACTGGCAACTCTAAAAGTCAAATCATCCACATTTGCATGTCAGACCTTTTCAAACTTGTTTTTTCAAACAAAACTCATCCAAAATGAGAACACCAAAAGACAAGCAGAGAAAGAGACAAATAAAAATCTCAATGTCGACAATAGGAAAAACTAGGATTTGAGCCAATACACCCTTCTTCTTGAATATTCTTCTTCCTTGGTGGATCACCTCTAGAGGTCATACACTTGGGTGGCTAATATTGATCAAAGGAAAGGAATCTAACCTGGAGATTCAAGGAGATCACGCAGAAGTAGGAGTTGAACTCGTACCTGTGGAAGCTCGTATCTACAAGGGTATGATTCCATAACTTCTTGTTCTTCGTTTTAATTAATAATATGCATAAAGGATGATCCGGATAATTGGTTTGTGAAAAAATTTAAAATCTGATTTTACTTTTCTTTCGCTAATTTTGTAATTTGATTGCGTCTTTGATCTTCACAATACCTTCCAGTGGTATCACAGTCAAACCTTGATGTTGTTATTAATTACTTTGATTTGATATATATGATTAATATGTGTTTTATACAAATTTTATGGGCTTAATTGTTAGCATAAAATTGAGTTTTCGGAGAAAAATTACGTAATTCATGAATCGAAAATGGGTTTATGCGAATCGGCATCGCAATGGCCGGTTTACTTAGTAAACGACGCGTTGCAATGCCAGGTCGGTTTTCAAAAATTGTCGACTGGCAATGAAGTGCTGATTCATAGTATAAATCTGGCATTCCAAATAAATACTAGGGTTTCAAAACAAGTTGATCCAAAGAATGCAAATACCATACCCACTACATTTGGGATGCCATGGTATGGTACATCTGCAGAAGAATAAAAATTATTTTTATTTATAGAATCTGATTTCTAATTAAAATAAAAGGTTTATTTAAATTAAAAATTGAATTTTATGCTTTTCTAGAAATTAAAATTAAAATAAATTTGTTTATTTTGTATTTAGAAAAAAAAATTCATATTGATTGAATAAAGGTATTTATTTTTAAATCAAAATCTAAAATTGATGCTAATTAAATTTGCTCATTAAATTGATATCAATATATATTAAATGTTTATTATTCGTAAGATGAATGTTTTATTTATTGATACATATAGTGATATGTATGATAATAAATGAGGTTAATTATGGACTATTGACCAATGTGATTGGATTTATTTTTGTTGGATGCTTGAATGAATGAGTTTTATTAAATGGGGTCAGCGTACCTCGTCTTTTCTGGTTTTCTTCTTGATGTAAATTCAATCTCTCTTCTATGTACTTCCCCTTGTTTGTTGATCAAGGTTTCTATTTAAATTAAATAGTTTATGTAATAGGATTAGTTAGAATTTTTTGAAGAACCGGATATCAAGGAGCGAGGAGCACTTGAAGACCCGTTTATAATGGAGCCCGGGTTTAAATGTAATAGTTATATTTAAATGATAATTCTTGCACCCTAAGATTTGACCTTTTGGTTCACTTTGTGGCTCTAGTGAACCAAACTAGAATAAAAGTCCATAATCAATTTGGGTAGAATATAGTATTCTATATGTGCATGCTAGTATTATATATATATATATATATATATATATATATATATATATGCAAACATGTTTCACATGTTTAATAATATGACATGTATTTTATATATATGTGCATGCGCGCTAAACAAGATGAGACTAATAATAACAAACCCCTCAAAGATATTATATTAAGTTGCAACGTTCAACGATATTTGGAATATTGAACGTCGTCTTCTACCATGATAAAAATAATAGAGCATTAAATATTTAATACGAGTTTGTTGTGCATACACAAGGCGAGTATTAAATATTTGAGATGTTGTTTTTATTACATATGATGTTTATAAGGAATTGAACATTACCGCTTTGTTGTACACACACAAGGGTTGTAGTTTTCTCTTCACTTATATGGAAATGTTGGGTATGACTTAACTTAAATCATTTTAGTTCGGATGTGCACACACTTGACGATTATGATTTAAGAGTCAAAATATTAGGAGTTACATGATGATGTAATTGACAAGAGTTATCTACCTATTTATTTATGTATAGTTTATTATGCACACACAAGGTTATATACATTTGAAATGTGATCCTTATTCTCACTAGCAAATCTTTAATTAGATATTGTCGAACTATATAATGAGGGTAATATAGTTTGAAGAAAATAGTGGGAGATACCGATTTAAAATAAGACCTAATTTATTTTGATAATTAATTAAATGAATGTTTGCTAAAATATTATATTTTTACATGCAGAATTTTGAAAATATCACACTCACTAATTTCACTGCATAGCATATTAGATATTAACAAACTGACCGAACTAAATTTAACGGACTGGTTAAGGAATTTAAGAATTGTTCTGACTGCTGAAAAGATTTCTTATGTCTTAAATTCACATGTACCTCAAAAACTTTATGAAATAGCTTCTGAGGAAGAGATTGCTACTTTTAAGAAGTGGCAAGATGATGTATCTTTGGCTCAATGCATCATGCTAACATCCATAAGTAACGAGCTTCAGCGTTAGAATGAAATCATGGATGCTCATGCTATATTGCTGCACTTCCAAGAGTTGTATGGTGAGCAAAGTAGAACTGCTAGATATAAGATATCTAAGGAGATCTTTCGATCTCGGATGACTGAGGGCACTATTGCTGAGACTCATGTGCTAAAGATGATTAATTTGATTAAACATCTTAAACAACTTGTGTTCGTCATGGATGGGGAGTTGAGTCAAGATTTGATCTTGTAGTCACTTCCCGACACCTTCTCATAATTTGTTGTGAATTTTTACATGAATAAGTTGGAGGTCAGCTTGTCTGAGTTACTTAACATGTTGAAAACTGTTGAAGGTCACTTCCCATCCAAGAAGAACCATGTCTTACTGGTGGATGATTCTTCCAAGAAAAGGAAGAGGCCCAAGGTATCTTCTGAAAAAAAGAAATCCAAGAAGGCCAAGGGAAAAGAAAAAGGAAAGGTTAATAAGAAACTTGATCTAGATAGAAAAGGAATTTGCTTCCATTGCAATAAGTCGGGTCACTAGAAGAGGAATTGCAAGGAGTTCCTTGCAGAATAAAAGCAGAAGAAGCATGGAAAAGCTTCGAATCCTAATCAAGGTTTGTTTATGATTGAAATTAATTTTTCTGAAAGTCAATCTTCTACTTGGGTATTGGATACCGGTTGTGGTTCTCACATATATAATAATATGTAGGGATTAGTTAGAAGTAGAAAGCTGAGCAAGAATGATGTCGTCCTACGAGTGAGAAATGGAGCAAAGGTTGCTACATTAGCTGTAGGGACTTATTGTTTAGAACTACCTACGAGCAAGTTTATTAATTTAAATAATTGTTATTTTGTTTCGAACATCATTAGAAACATTATTTCAATTTCTATATTGGATATGGATGGTTTTGACATTATAATAAAGAACAACAATTGTTCTATTTATAATAATAATGTTTTATATGGTGTTGGTAATTTGTGAAATGAACTTTATATACTTGACTTGCATAAAAATATACTTCAAATTGAACAAACCAATAAAAGGAAAAGAAATGATGTTAATTATACTTGTATGTTGCACTGTAGACTTGGTTATATTAATGAAACAAGATTATCCAAGTTGCATAAAGATGGGCTCCTAGAGCTATCGGATTAGGACTCGTATCTAACTTGTGAATCTTGTCTCATGGAAAAAATGACTAAATCTCTTTTTAGTGGAAAAGGAGAAAGAGTTACAGAGTTATTAGAGTTGGTACACACAGATGTTTGTGGACCTATAACAACGACTGCATGAGGAGGGTATTCTTATTTTTTTACATTCACTGACAATTACTCAAGATTTGGATATGTGTATTTTATGAAATACAAATCTAAATCATTTGAAAAGTTAAAAGAGTTCAGAAGTGAAGTAGAGAAACAAACTGGAAAAAGTATTAAGATTCTTTGATAAAATCGAGGTGGTGAATACTTAAGCGGTGAGTTTCTCAATTGTCTCAAAGAAAATGGTATAATCTCATAATGGACTCCACCAAGGACATCATAGATGAATGGTGTATCTGAAAGGAGAAATCAAACATTGTTGGACAAGGTTCGATCCATGATGAGCTTTATCGAACTTCCATTTTCCTTCTGGGGATATGCCCTAGAATTGGCTGCATACCTAATTAACAAGGTACCTACCAAATTCATCCCTAAGAACCCATATGAATTATAGACAAGGAGGAAACCAAATCTTAGGCATGTTAAGACTTATGGTTGTCCAGCTTATGTCAAAATGTTTGTGTCCGACAAGTGTAGATTTGTGGGATACCCTAAAGAAACATCAGGGTATTATTTCTATCATTCAAATAATCAAAAGGTGTTTGTTGCGAAACGTATTGCCTTCTTGGAAAAGGAGTTTATCCTTTAGGGGATCAGTGGGAGTAAGATATATATTAAAGAAGTTCAAGAACCGTAAAATACTATGGACCAAAGTCAGGTACCTAACCAAGTAGAAGAACCTATTGTAACACACCCTATTCATAAATCTGGAAGAGTACCGAAGATACCTGATAGGTATGAATTCGTCATAGAGGATGACGATGAGGTACACATTGTAGATGATGATGATCCATTGAATTACGAACAGGCTATGAGTAGTAAAGACTTCGAGAAGTGGCAAGAAGCCATGAAATTCGAGATAGACTCCATGGCTGAAAACCAAGTATGGACTTTGGTTTCACCACCTAAAGGCATTAAACCTATTGGGTGTAAATGGGTCTTTAAAGAAAGACTAGAGCAGATGGAAAGGTAGATATCTATAAGGCCCGACTGGTCACAAAAGGTTTCAAATAAAGACAAGGAGTTGACTATGACGAAACCTTCTCAACAGTAGCGATGCTCAAGTCCATTCAAATTTTTCTTGCGATTACAGCTTACCACGACTACTAAATCTAGTAGATGGATATGAAAACGTCCTTCCTCAATGGGAAACTTGAGGAAGATGTGTATATGACACATCCATAGGGATTTGTTTCAAAATTTGGAACAAATCAAGTCTGTAAGCTATAACAATCCATTTATACAATAAAGCAAGCTTCTCGTAGATGGAACATCCGTTTTGATGAGACAATCAAAGAGTTTGATTTTATCAAAAATGAGGATGAACCATATGTGTACAAGAAGGTTAGTGGGAGTGCTATTTCATTCCTTGTATTATATTTTGATGATATATTACTGATAGGGAATGATATTCCTATGCTATAATTGAGTAAAATCTGGTTATCTAAACACTTCTCCGTCAAGGACTTGGGAGAAATATCCTATATTCTGGGGATAAAGATCTATAGAGATAGATCTAAAAGGATGCTTGGCTTGTCCTAAGGAACATACATTGACTCGATGCTAAAGAGGTTTAGCATGGAAGATTACAAAAGACATCTCATGCCGATGAGCCATGGAATACATCTCTTTAAGAAACAAGCCCCAAAGACACTTGAGGAGAGAGACCGTATGAGTAAGATTCCTTATGCTTCAACAATAGTATCAATCATGTACGGTAAGATATGTAATAGACCGGATGTCACTCATGCACTTAGTGTAACAAGCAGATATTAGTCAAATCCAGGAGAAGAGCACTGAAAGGTGGTGAAAAATATCCTAAAGTACTTAAGAAGAACTAAGGATGTATTTCTTGTCTACGGTGGGTTTGAATTGAAACTAGAGGGCTTCACATACTCACGTTTTCAAACGGAACAACATGACAGTAAATCCGTTTCGGGGTATGTGTTTACCTTGAATGGTGCGCAGTGAGTTGGAAAAGTTCCAAGCAGCAAACAGTTGTTGATTCAGTGACAGAGGCAGAGTACATAGCTGCAAAGGAAGTTGTTTAGATGAAGAAGTTCATAACCAAACTTGGTGTGGTTCCTAGCATTAGAGGACCAATACCTTTATTCTATGATAACACTGGAGTTGTTGCTCATGTTAAGGAACCCAGGTCTCATCAGAAATCCAAACACGTGTTGCGGTAGTTTCTTTTGATCAGGGAGATCTTTAAAGAGGATAGATCACCCTAGAGCGTGTGGACTCTCAATACAATATTACAGATCTATTAACTAAAGTGCTAACACAACAGCGGTTCAATCATCACTTAAAGAATATGGGTATGTGATACCATGGCGGTTGGCTTTAATACAAGTGGGTGATTGAAAGTAGTATGCATACAAGCCAATCATGTATGATTATAAAGCATATACTTTGTAATCAATCTAATTTATTTATTAATAAAATAATTATTTATTAAAGTCATTTAATTATCTACATTGTGTTGTTTTAATAATATGTGATAAACCCATAGTTTTAAGCAATGCTTTTAGAATCATGATGAGATCATGCTAATGAGATCTAAATCCTAAGATAGCTTAAAACTAAAATGTTCTCAATCAATTGATTACTAAAAAGGGAATTAGTGAATCCGGATAGATTTGTACATACTTTGATTGCTCATTGGATGAGAATGATTGATCTTATAATCATTTATGTGGAGACACTAAAGAAAGTATGTAGGTTCTTATTGGAGAATAAGTTCACTGAACGTGACTCGCTAAAGAATACCTAATGGAGTTTTACTTGCCTATCAATAGGAATTCGTATGATTCATGTTATAATGTACATGAATTGTTTTAAGAAAGAGTTAGTGCCAGTTTTAACTCGGCTAGACAAACTTTAAGAGTTTGATTGATTTGTTTACAAGTCTTTCGATATAGTATTGATAACGTTATCATATGTCAATTGTATGGTATGAATTCAAAAGTAAGCCTGAGTATGAATACACAAAAGTATTTTATATCGATTATTCGATGGGCACATGAGGTTGCCAAAACTTAAACGTAGATACGTTTAACGGATGAGTGTTGATCAATATAGAGTACTATAGGCTAATCACCTAGAAGTGCTCATAAGATATATTGGACATACGAACTTAGAGACTTAGTGTCGGGTTGTCCTTTTTTTGAATAAAAATCAAAGAGAATGTTAATGGTCTTTTGACCTGCTCAGAATTCCTAAGTTACTGTATGTACTCTGGAATTGGTTTATAAGAATGATAAGAGCTATTTCAATCTTTTATAGTACTTCATAAATATTTGTTCAGTTAATGAAGAATAATCATATGATTCTTGATGTGGTGTATGTAATATATATTTCTAGACTTGTTGAGCTAGTTATGCTCACTTCTTGCTTGATTTATATGATTGAAGCTAAGGCCGAATGAACGAAGGGTTCTGGTAAGGATAGACGTAAAGCTAAGATGGATAAGTAGTTTATCCTGTAATAGACTAGTATATTTGTGTGAATTATACTATGACAAATGAAGAATGTATTGGTTACAGAACCTGGGAAAGGATTTATTATTATTGTAATAAGAATGTAGTAAATACCCTCATTATGATGTTATTTCAATGGAATGAATGTATTCTTAGTAGTATCGTATAACACCATATATGTGGGTTGAAAGTACCCGGATTTGGAGGTGTCACAGGTTAGTATCAAAGCAATAGGTTATAAAACTTAAGGGGGGAAGAACCTTAGGCTATAAAATTTTTAGAAAATCTGATCATAGAAATAAACAATGTCTAGTTAAAGAGCCCAGTGTAGAGCCTATCCAAAAGCCCATTAAAGAGCCTACTGCACTGCATGGTTTAGTAATTAGAGAAAGAGAGAAATTCAACCAAGTGAATATTCTAACACCTAATATAAGTTACATGTCCACTTATTGACTTAGACTTGCATTTAGTATGTATATTTTTTTACATAGCATGATAAAGATTAACTATGATATATATTATAGCCCACAAGAAAAGGTAAAGAAAAGGTTGGATGCTCTAATGACAAAAGTAAAGATAGACCAACACAAGCATTAATGTTTGTAAGTATTAAATGAGAGTAGTATGCACGTAAGCCAATCATATTTGATATGATATAGCATATACTTTTTAATCTTATTCATTTATTAATAAAAATATTAATTTATTAAAGGCATTTTTGTTATCTACGTGATGCTGTTAAATTAAGTGTGATAAACCCATAGTTTTGAGCAATGCTTTTAGAATCATAATGATGATCATGCTAATGAGATCTAAATTCTATATAGCTCACAAACTAAAATCGTTCCTAGTCGTTGGAATACTAAAAAGGGGATTAATGAATCCGTATAGATTCGTACATACTTTGCTTGCTCTTAGGAAGAGGATGATTGATCTCATAATCATTTATGTGGATACACTAAAGCAAGTATGTAGGTGCTTATTAGAGAATAAGTTCATTGAACGTGGCTCACTAAAGGAATACCTAATAAAGTTTTACTTGTCTGTCAATAGGAATTCCTTAAGTGATAGTAGTATAAGTGATCCTTAGACTTAAAGATCATCATAGTATCTTGAGTATAATGAGTTATACTTTGACATGTCCCTTAAGACCTTTAGGGTATGCTTGGATAATAAGTTATACATGGAGATAATGAATGGTCAACAAAGAATCTACCACTTCTAGTAAAAGGAGAGAATGTTCAATATGATTCGATAAATGACAAATCAGTAATATTTTGCCAAAACAGAATGAAATTAGAAAGATGTTTCTAATTTGCATTATTTAGAGTTTTGCATTTGAGAATCCAAATATATATAATAAAATAAAATTAAGACTTGACAGTAATTTTATGTCTTATATTTGATTTGGACATTGTATGGTAGATGGATTGAATTGTACGGTAACTTTTCATTGAAAGGTTCTTTTATGATTAATATTAAAATCTATATTATCTGGAAAGTCGTTGATCGCTAAGGGGGCTTACCCTTATTGTAGAATAAATATTATTTATTTAAATTAATTAAATAGTTAATTTATTTATTCACAACTAGTTTAATGTGGAGAACCTAAAGGGTCACACCATAAAAGGAACATATTTATTTAAAAAGTAAAGGGCATAATTGTAATAATATGTTAAGTATATTTAATTTATGCTACTACGGTGATAGAATAAATTAAATATCTTAATATTTTAGAAATATTAAAAATAAATTAATAAGAGGAGTCTTATTAATATTATTACTATTATTATTTAATTTCTAAATAGTTTAGGAATTAATTAATAAGAGTATTCTCATAAATTCCTAATTGGATTAGGAGTTTAATTAATTCAAACAGTTTAATATTCCTAAATAGTTTAGAAGGGTTGCCTATATCTATAAATAAGAAGTCTTATTATGGGTTAGGGTTACACAATACACGCACTTCCAATAGTTTGGAAAGTACTTACAATTTTTATAAAGATAAAAACTAGGGTTTGCCAACACCCATCTTTTTGAATAAATATTATTTCTTGGTGGATCACCTCTGGATGCCAAACACTTGGGTAGCTAATATTGATCTAAAGAATGAATCTTATCGGTGGAATTCAAGTAGAGCGAGAAGGAATTGGAGATGAACTTGTACCTGAGGAAGCTATGATATGCGAGGGTATGATTCTATATCTCCATCTCTTTCGTTTAATTGATAATTGAGCACAAGGATGATCATGGTGATGGTTTGTATGAAAAAATTTAAATTTAATTTTATCGCGCTTCTGCTATGTTTATTATGACGCCCCAAAAATAGGTATACATCACCCATTCTGAGTCGCCAAATACATAGTACAAAATACAAATACAAACTTAATTATACAACATGCGCTGAGAATTTTTGTGACACCCCCAAATCCGGGCACTTCAATCCCACATATTTGGTGTTCACTGTCCAATTAAATCATATCTAACTACCCATAAACAAAGGATATAATTAAACTCAAAAGTTTAAACAATAAATCTCCCATTAAAGGGTTACATAATCTCAAATAAATCCCAGGTCATCTAACCTTTATTATTACAATCATCAGCGGAATATTAAAACATAATAAAAATCAAATCCATTACATAAGCTTCATAAATAAATGGTAAATTAAACGTCTTATAATCAAGCACTTTGCCGTTGCCCTTGCTTGTAGAAAGCTCTTAAAACTTCTTAACTTCATCTACATTGTTTTGTGCAAGAGTGAGCAAATAATTGTCCACAAGAAGAATAGTAAACAATAACATTCTATGAATAACAATTAACTAAGCTTTCAATGGTAAATTACTCTTTCCGGAACAATAAAATTTAATTCAAAAGCTATGAGTTCAAAGGAATAATGAACATTTAAGTTAACAACATATATCAACATCAAAAGAATACACTGAGGGTCACAAGACCATGAACTATGCTCTAGGTCATCAAGTATTTCTACTTTAATCTTTAACTTTCTAAAAGACCATAATCATCATCTATGTCTTAGGTTGTAAGACCCCAACTTATTATTAATGAAATTTAATTTTCTCTATTTATTATTTTGAAATAGTAAGGGTTGATTTGATTAATGTGGATAGTTATGGGTAAAATACGCAAATATTTCAAAATAAGCAAGTGGTTATAAAATATTCATTGTTGTTTGGGGAATATTCGTTTGGTCGTGGAATATTCGTGATCTTTGTCGGGAATATTAAATGCATTTACGGCCAAGCAAAACGTATATGTGGGCCCCATAACTAAAGCGATTGGATGAAGAAAGCGACAAATATAAGTTGTTTAAAAATAACAAAAGAGTAGTTATTCAAGATTATCTTTAAAAAATACTCGGTGGTTAAAACACGGTGAGGACACGGTATTGCACCAATTATTAATTCTTACGTGAAGGCATTACTCAATAATGGTTACGAATTAATTCTTTGTTGATTTTATTTTATTGATTCAATAATTCTTTGCATTGATATTTTATATTCTTTGTTGTTTCAATAATTGTCATTACACGTATTTTTCATTATCGGCAATAATTCATATTATCTGAATAATATTATTAGATAACATTATTCGCAAATGTCTAGAAAGTTCGCTCTAAGGAGAGGTTTGGTCACCTAATTGCGCGCCCAAGAAGGAGAAATTCTTATTGGAAAGCCCCTCTTTCCAGGAACCGCACGGTTGTCAATATTGTGATTACGTAATATTATTTGTGAATAATTAATTATTGATTCATATGATGAGGAAAATATTGATTTTATGTGGATATAGATGGAGAAAATTTTTAATGTGACAATTGTTGAAAATTGAAATTTTATCTTTTTCCGATAAAATAATTCATTTAAATATATTATTATATTTTAATAATATAATAATGGTGATATTTTTACAACGAATGTGGGATATATGAGTATACGAGGAGGAAGAGTATTTTTGTTGCAATAAATGTTTAAAACATGTTAAACATGCCTGTGGACCCCATTTATTGAATCGAAATTTGATTATAGCTTGTAAAATCGTCCGTTTATGGATTTCGGTCAATTTCTGTTTGGAATTCGGAAAAACTTTCTTCTGTAAAGTTGTAGAGAATCGAATTTCATATAAAAACACGCGAGATTCGAATTTTCTGATAAAAGGACAATTTATTATGAATTATTGAAGTTCTGAAGCTCCGAAATAATTGATTTTTGGAAGTTTTAATTATTTATTTTATGAAAAACGTTTTTTAAAAGTTTTGTGAGGTGGGCTACTTGTGTTGAATGCTGAATGCAGTTGATAAAAAGTGTGCGTAAGAATTTAATAAATATATATTAATATTTTATTAAATTTTCTACTTTGGTGTTCTAAGCATTTTCCTATAAATAGGGTGCTTAGGTTAGAATTGAAAATCACACAACAAACTGAAGTTTTCTCTCTCTATATTATCGAGCGTATTCTTGTGAGTATTTTGAGTATACTTTGAGTATTGCTATACGGTGCAAGTTCAAGTATCCGGTGTTTCAACTAGAAGTACTGTCTTTGTGAGGTAAGGGATATTTTTTTTTCGTAATGATATTATTTCTTCAATATCATTATGTTGAAATATTGATCTAAAGTTTTTTTATCAAATTTGGAACTTTTGGTGTCGGAGTTACTATTCACGTATACGTCACTATTCACGTATACGGTACTATTCACGAATACGGCACTATTCATCGAAAAATGAAAATTTTCCTTTTCGTCCAAAATATCTATTCTGGATACTAGCTTTGATTGTATCCATGTTTTGATCATTCTTGAATTTTACACCACTATGATTATTTTTGAGGTATTTTTGGACGTGGATAAAACAAAGTACGAATCCTTAATCCTTAATCCTTGTCATTTTGTTTCACTGGATTCATTTCTTTAAAAATATTTTTCATCATTCTCAGTCTTAAATGATTATATTATTGAATATCTTTGGCCTGTAGTGCAAAGATGAATGATTTCTGAAGAATATCTTTGGCCCGTAGTGCAAAGATGAACAAGTGTTTAGATGAACATGACCAACTGATGAATATCTTTGGCCTGTAGTGCAAAGATGAATATTTGATTCCAGATATATATTGATTGATGTTACAGGGATAAAAGATAGACGATGAACTTTTAAATTCATACATAGAAGATAGTAGTTTGCATTCTCTACTTAACTCTTCTAATGAATTATTATTTCTCGCTGCGAATATTGATTTAAAATTTGTTGTCTATCAGATTCTATTAGATTTTTCCTGTTGAAGACTAACAATAATTTGTTGTATATTATCTTAGTCATAATATTCTTTCTTGGGGCTAGTTGAGCTCACCCTTTTCCTTTTTGTTCCATTTTTCTCGTGGAGGCGAGAATATAGCGAGTACAGCCTGGGGTATGGAATGAAGGTTCTAGAGAGAGTTGTTTAGTAGTCCTCACCATTTTTGTAAAATAATGTATCAATAAATGTGATGAGGATTTATTTGAGTATAGATATTGTCTAGAAGATAATATTTGAATTCAAACTCACAGTTTTACTGTTGTAATAATAAAGTTGTAGTTGTTTCTGTACCATGTATTGACAACTCAGAATGGGTGATGTATACCTATTTTGGGGTCGTCACATAGGTTAACATATGTTTCTAATGTAACCTTTAACAGTCTAAACGACTATGTGGACCATCATCTCGTACTCCAGGTGATCAGCCCTTTGTACTATGTATTGCGCAAACATTTTAAAGCCATTGCGTAACTCTAAAATAATCCCTTGATATAGGGTTGTTCATCTCAGCTTAGATTATCAGGTTCCGTACCAAAGGAAGTTTGGTTTGGAATTAATTTCAAAGGAATTCTAAATCTTTAGAATGCTCCTCAACCAAGTACTGGTTGAATCAAGTAGGGATCAATAACTATTCAAGAGTTTGATTGCAAATGAATTATGTCTATGTATCAATAAGAGATAGGTTATCAATGGTTTATCAGCTGAACAAATATTAGTCATCGATTATACATTCTTAAGACTATATAGATTCATAAAGCAAACCAAAGGAAGTTTGGTTTGAACTGACTTTAGGGGTATTTTATAGTTTAGAACATTCATCAACTAAGGATTAGTTGAATCAATAAAGAATCACTAGTCAACTAAGAGTTCGGTACAACAATGTAAGATAATGCAATGACATTGGTGATCAGATATTGAACAATGGTTAATTTTAGCTGAACCAATGTTTTTCAACAAGATCAAGCTTTCCAATAATATTACAAATTTTAAATAAACAAAACAACCTCGCTTGAAATGAAGGAGTAAAGATTAATTAACTAGCTCAAGGAAAAGCGTAGTTTAGAAATTTACTTAACAATAATTCAGAGTTAAAGAAAACACATAACAATAACAAGTTAGGAACAAGAACTTGCATAATGAAAGATTAAAGTTAGAGAACTTGCTTAATTGAATAATAACTTCAAGAACTTGTATAACGTAAAAGTAAGGTTAGGAAACTTGTGTAACAATAATAGCTTAATTGCTCAATAAGAGATTAGAGATAGAGAACTTGCATAAGTATAACATGATAGTGAAAAGTAAACCTTGCTGAATAATAAAGTAAAAGAGGTTAGGGAACTTGCCTCTTACATAAGCTATACAATTACAACTCATGTACTCTAATATCTTACACATACCATTAGGATTATCACATCAATTAACTACATACACATTATCCTCATAGATTCAATTCTCATCTTAGTTAAGTTATAACCTTTAGCTTAAGGTTTAACCATATTAATCAACCACATAACACGAATCTGAAAACTCACTACCATATAACATAAGACTTTTAGAATCTAAATCACATTCTCAACTCTTACAACGTTGAGTTTCAATATATTATAACTTATTAATCAATATTATACTCATTCTTAGTCAAACTCGAAGTTCATTCAAGTGTTTAAGTCTTCCTAGGACTCCTTATTGGTTTTATATTAATCACATTCCATATCTTAAAATTTTTATTTCATTTTAATTAAAACACTTTTTAAGTTCATTAACACTTGTCACGGCGTTTTGACGTTCATTCGTCGCACACCTAATTTGTCTCGCTTGCGTAAGCTTAGTATGATTATACAACTTATCTAATACATCATGTATTAATGATAAGCATCATTATATTTACAAATATTCATATTTTATAACTTAGAATAATATCTTTTATCGTTAGAAGCACTACACTTGCATATGTGCATGCCCGACGCCCTCCGATTACCTCTGAATACACATCATCCTAAAGATGGTCATTTTTACCCCTGCTACAAATCTCAAATCGAAAAACTTAAAGAATGAAAGTTGTATTTCTACTCGTTATCTTTTTCGAATCATCCTGAATCTCCTCAATCAAACTTCGTATGAAATAGTTATGGTCATTTTACCAAAGAATGTCAAAATAGTCACATCTGGCACTACATGAGCGCAGCTACGCCCAAATAATCCCTTGGGTCCAGCGCAAATGCGCCCTAGAGCACATATGTGCCCCAAGAGACTTAGGGCACAACACAGCTATGCCTAATAGCAGAAACAGTATTACCAGTTTATTGTTCTTGCAATTTTTGACCCTTTTTCTCCTACTAATCTTCATAACTTAAGCTATACACATCCAAATTAGTCCGTTTTTGATTCTATGGATTCGTAATTCATAGAAATACAACATATCAAAGAATCAAAAATTTAGAAAAACATTAACTAACCCAAATCTTGACATAAAACTCATGTTTATACTAAATTTTCATATTTTAACATGTTTAGCGAATTCATTCACTACTAATTCGTTTCTTAACCAAATTGATTCATTCAACTTGCATTATTTTTTATTTTAAATTTATTAACACAAATGATCATCAATTTACAGTTTACTACATGAATTCAACATTAATTTTTGACTCAAAGTAAACAATTTTACACATATTACCCAAAATGAATTCCTTCTTCTCAATCATGACTACTCGTTAGTTTGATGCACCAAAATCATCTGAAAACTACATATACTAGATTATAATCATCAACTAATATATATAGACCATATCTCATCCAATTATACAACAAAAATCAAAGTTTCTATGAAAAAAACTCAAGAACATATAAACTAAGAATATAACCCAAATATTCATTAAAAACATGTTTCATATGAATTTGATTTTTGAAAATAATTTCTAGATGACAATTATCAGATTATAAACATCTAACAACATATATATAACATCTATTTAGCAACTCATCCAACTATTTCCAATTTTAAAGGATAACTCTAAAATACTGAAACTAAGAAAAAATTAGGTTATTTACCTCTTTATTCTTGTTTAGCCTTGTTAGAAGATGATTCCCTTCTTCTTCTCCTTCTTGGCTCTCCAATTTGGCTTACAAATTCACAAAACTCTCTTTTTTCTCTTCTACTGTGTTTTCTCTACTCTCTTTAGACTTAGGCTTAACCAAGTGATAACACGTAAAGAAAAAAAACTGATATAAAATATAATATGCAACTTAAATTTTTAGGTAAAAAAACCCAATGGGTTCTGCTGTTAAAAATACCAAGAGACACAAGGCCATGTTTGGCTAGTCTCAAATATCCCATTTTAGTTTATTTTAATAATTTATTCATCCTATAGTTTATTTGTCAAACATTTAAACAATTTAATTATTATAACCCTTAAATCAAATTAATCATTTACCATGTAATTATGAATTCCATAATAAAATATAATTTTATTTAACAAATCAATAAATCTCTAATTTAATTTTTAAATTAGAATGACATTATAATTATTTAATAATTTATTTAATTTAATTATCTCATTAAATTAAATCTTCAAACTATAAAATCACTAAACATAAATTTAATTAACATATCTCCTAATTAAATTATTACACAATATCTTCATCGACTATTTATTTATCTTAATAAATAAATGAACTCAAATATTTATTTGATTCAATAAATATTTAAAATTAATTAGAAAATTCTCGTTCATTACATCTTTCCCTCCTTAAAAGGATTCTGTCCCCAGAATCACAACTCAATAAATTCATTCGTTACATTCTTCCCTCCTTACAAGGATTCTGTCCCCAGAATCGAAGACATAGATTACACAAATAACTCAGGATAACTTTTCATCATCTCATTTTTGAGTTCCCTCGTAGCTTCTTCAGCATTGTGGTCCTTCCGCATTACCTTACAAAAGGCATCACTTTATTCTTGAGAACTTGTTCTTTTCTGTTAACTTATCTAAATAAAAATTTCCTCATAGGATACACCTTTATCAAACTATAACGGTTCGTACTTGATCACATGATTGCAGTCGGGCTTGTTCGATCATATCACCGAAACATGAAAAATATTGCGAATGCGCTCTAACTGTAGAGGTAAGGCTACCTCAAAATCATATTTCAACTTCATCAATGCTCCCTATACTATAACCATTTTATACCCAATATAGAACATCAAAACTTCCACACTTTGGTAATTCAGGAACTTGCCATAATCATATGAGTTTAGGAACTTATCCTAGTCAGACCATAGGCGTCCTTTCGCTGAGGGGTTTAAAACATACCATATGATTATGATTCACAAACTTACTATATGCTTTAGTTTTAAGAACCAAACCTAATTTTAATATCATCTAACCTAATCTTAAAAGCCCTATGACTATCAAACATATATATGAGAAAAGAATCACCTTTCCACCATATATACATTGATAGCGCGACACCGATATTCCAATGATTATCAATGTGATAAACCAAGTACATACACAAAACCTCTGCCCATACAAAGGTTTGTACAACTTAGTCACTATATGAGTCCTCAATTGAAATCCCACCTAACATTACCTTACTCTTAACTTATTCTTACCCTGCCCTTAACTTGCTCAATACGAATTCCTCGTATGTCATTATCTGTAACTCCTCATGCGCTTAGCATTCCTTCCGATGTTTGGATTTCCTTTTAGTTTGCCAATCGATTTGCAGACGATATGATGTACTTATTTCTAACTACGTTCCACACATCCTTGCAAACTTTTCTAAAAATTCGATGTGAATCATGAATCTCGGTTCGACACGATTAATACTGAAACACCGTGCCTTGAAATAATTTCTTTAACATATAACTTCGCACACTGATCGATAGGTAATATGCTAACTTTGGCATATCATGAAATCTATCACCATATTTTGCCACCAAAAGTATTGCCGAAGGCGCAATATATATTCGTGCTTCCTCTTCAATTCTTGATACTGACGAAACCTAGTTTATTCCTTCAACATTTAGCCCCCCTTCAATATCGATCTTGAATTGATACCTTCATCTTGGAGTTACTCTTTCTTTACCTCCCACCACAACTTAACCATTTCTATTATGAACCCATTTTGCGCAGTTAATAAAAATAACTCCTATATTTTTCTTAAGACGTCGGCAACCATAATCATTTAGGATTTTTCATTCACAATCCTGGATCAACTCCAACTATCACTTCAACGCATGCTTAAATATCCCTGTGCGAGAATATACTTTAGACACTTATGGTCTTTTTATATCTCACACTATTTCCCAAAATAATACCTCCAAATCCTTAGGGCAACCACTACTAACACTAATTCTAAATTACGAGTCTAAAATCCCTTCTCTTAATATTTCAATTATTATAATATCCTTACCCATATAAATTCCACTGATTTCCTTGTCAAGTTATCTAACGAAGTGGCTATCTTGAACTCCACGTATCCCACACACTATTTTCTTATCAACTTCTCCACTTACAACATCGATAAATAACTCTACTGTATAGGTGATCTGCAACAAAAAATAAAATACTACCTTTGACTTCCTCGGAGTCACAAGGTTTACGCACTTTCTTTGACAATCCCTTATCACCACATTGTTTAACAACCTCAGAGTTTCACAAATCAAATTGGAAATAAATCCATTGACATCACGTGGCCTTTAATACCAATACGACAATTCTACACATTAACTTAAAAGGAATCATTATTCACACTTTCTATATTTAGGGAATAGTCTACCTCTTTCTGAAGCCAATCTAATTTCTAAGCAAATTCATCAGGCATAAATTAATAAGTGGCACTTAAATTAAATAATACGCAGCCATATAGATAACTGATCAGAACTATACCTTGCATTGCGTCCTGGATCTTCATTTTAGATGATTGTTCGGTTGGTCAACTCGGCGAAGTTGATTCTATAATAACTAGCTTACCACTGCCCCCCTTGCTTCCACTTTCTTTTCCTGCCGCTTTCTTTGGGCAACCTCGAGCCAAGTGTTCCTTTGATCCACATGTGAAGCAGGCTCCCTTCCTCGGTCTTGAACATTTTGGTGCAATGTGGCCCTTCAAGCCACAATTAAAGCACACCCTCTTTCCCTTAAAATAAACACCTACATGTTTCTTTCTGCAGTTGCTACACGCCTCCATCTTCTTCTTTTCATTTCCTTGTTGATTTCCAACGGTGACATTTTCGTTCCACTTTCTTTTCTGAACATTACCCCTACAGCTACCTCTTGCCTTATATCCATTTTCACCTTTCTTTTCCTTCTACTCTTGATTGTATGTCAGCGTATTACCTTCCCCATCTATCACCATCATTCTTTCCAGCCTTATTGTGAATTAATTCGGTTGAAACATCGAGATTTGACGATACAACCAGGAATTTAGTTGATTTGCCAGTGCTCCTACCAGCAAATTCACCAATTGTGGCACTATATTTGCATTAGCTTTACTATTGTATGCATATTAATTGGGGGTCTGTTGACACTGCTGTCTTCTTCTAGGCGGCATCTTATTATTTAAAACTTTCACTATTAGATCATCATTCATCCAAACATTAAATTTTTTCAAACTTATGTCAACCATTTTTAAACAACACATGATTTATCTTAATAAATAATAATACTTTATTAATTTATTATATTACACATAACAAAATAGCCTCACTGCTATTTATATCATTTATCATGTAATAATAAAATTCCAGGATTACTTCATCATATCCCACTATTTATTTCAAAAGTCGGGACCTACATCTTATTAATTTTCAGCATAATTTATATATCCTCTTATTGTTTTTCTTGCAATCTACAAGAACATTCCACGTTGTACAACTTCATTTCGCTCCTGCTCCACGATATAAATCATCAGGAAAGTGGAAGACAAAATTCTAAGTTCCATCATGCGCTTGGAACTCTTTGACTTGTCTTCAACATGATCTATGTGTTTATAAGCCTTCATCCACACGTCTTCAGCTTTTGCCTGCTTTGCTGACTCCTTTATTGAGTCATTCATGCACAATCTTGTTAATAACTACCCTCTTTAATACTCTAACTGAGATAATCTCTACTCTACATCTGCAAGTCGTGTGGTAAAGTCTTGAGTTGCGACATCTTTTTGCGATAGGGTGGCTTGGCGCTCTATTGCTTTCCTAACTCCTCTTAGTCATACTTCATCTTTACCTTCTAAAATTCATCTTCATGACCAAACTCAAGCTCATACCCAAGTTCAGTAACAGAAATCCACGGGTATGGCTTTCCCAATAGCAACCATACTCAGACTATACGAACTTCTCAGGGCTCCTGATCCCTATCTTCCTTCATCAAACATTCTGATAACAAAGTTTTAATAACTCCCAAAACTCGATATGTATTATACTCGCTACTCCTAAGTACTCGCGAGCATATAAGTCATTAACACATAAGCACATAAAGTCTTTTATCATTTTATCTTCAATGAATTTCCTTAATTCATTCCTTAGAACTCGATGAGATTTTATCACCTCTATGTTTTCGATGTCCTAGAAGGATATAGCCTATGGTTTCCCCACCTAAGGTTCATAACCTAAAGCTTTGATACCAACTTGTCACACCCCCAAATCCGGGCACTTGAATCCCACAGATTTGGTGTTCATTGTCTAATTAAATCATAACTAACTACCCATAAATAAAGGATATAATTAAACTCAAGTTTTTAAACAATAAATCTCCCATTAAAGGGTTACATAATCTCAAATAAATCCCAGGTTATCTTACCTTTATTATTACAATCATCAGCGGAATGTTAAAACATAATAAAAATTAAATCTATTACATAAGCTTCATAAATAAATGGTAAATTAAACGTCTTCTAATCAAGCACTTTGCCCTTGCCCTTGCTTATAGAAAGCTCTTATAACTTCTTAACTTCATCTGCATTGTTTTGTGCAAGAGTGAGCAAACAATTTCCCACAAGAAGAATAGTATACAATAACATTCTATGAATGACAATTAACTGAGCTTTCAACGGTAAAGTAATCTTACCAGAACAATCAACTTTAATTCAAAAGCTATGAGTTCAAAGGAATAATGAACGTTTAAGTTAACAACAGATATCAACATCAAAAGAATACACTGAGGGTTACAAGACCACGAAATATACTATAGGTTATCAAGTATTTCTACTTTAACCTTTAACAGTCTAAAAGTCCATAATCATCATCTATGTCCTAGGTTAACAGGTGTTTCTACTCTAACTTTTAACAGTCTAAACGACTATGTGGACCATCATCTCGTAGTCCAGGTGATCAACACTTTGTACTATGTATTGCGCAAACATTTTAATGCCATTGCGTAGCTCTAAAATAATCCCCTGATATAGGGTTGTTCATCTCACCTTAGATTATCACATTCTAAACCAAAGGAAGTTTGGTTTGGAATTAACTTCAAAGGAATTCTAAATCTTTAGAACGCTCCTCAACCAAGTACTGGTTGAATTAAGTAGGGATCAATAACTACTCAAGAGTTTGATTGTAAAAGAATTATGTTTATGTATCAATAAGAGATAGGTTATCAATGGTTTATTAGCTGAACAAATATTAGTCATCGATTATACATTCTTAAGACTATACAGTTTCATAAGCAAACCAAAGGAAGTTTGGTTTGAACTGACTTTAGGGGTAATTTAGAGTTTAGAACATTCATCAACTAAGGATTAGTTGAATCAATAAAGAATCGCTAGTCAACTAAGAGTTCAGTACAACAATGTAAGATAATGCAATGACATTGATGATAATATATTGAACAACGATTAATTTAAGCTGAACCAATGTTTTTCAACAAGATCATGCTTTCCAATAATAGTACAAACTTTGAATAAACAAAACAACCTCGCTTGAAATGAAGGAGTAAAGATTAATTAACTAGCTCAAGGAAAAGCGTAGTTTAGAAATTTACTCAACAATAATTCAGAGTTAAAGAATATGCATAACAATAACAAGTTAGGAACAAGAACTTGCATAATGAAAGATTAAATTTAGAGATCTTGCTTAATTGAATAATAACTTCAAGAACTTGCATAATGTAAAAGTAAGGTTAGGAAACTTAAGTAACAATAATAGCTTAACTGCTCAATAAGAGATTAGAGATAGAGAACTTGCATAAGTATAACATGACAGTGAAAAGTAAACCTTGCTGAATAATAAAGTAGAAAAGGTTAGGGAGCTTGCCTCTTACGTAAGCTATACAATTACAACTCGCGTACTCTTATATCCTACACATACCATTAGGATTATCACATCAATTAACTACATACACATTATCCTCATAGATTCAATTCTCATCTTAGTTAAGTTATAACCTTTAGCTTAAGGTTTAACCATATTAATCAACCACATAAAATGAATCTGAAAACTCACTAACATATAACATAAGACTTTTAGCATCTAAATCACATTCTCAACTCTTACAACGTTGAGTTTCAATATATTATAACTTATTAATCAAAACTATATTCCCTCTAAGTCAAACTCGAAGTTCATTCAAGTGTTTAAGTCTTCCTAGGACTCCTTATTGGTTTTATATTAATCACATTACATATCTTATAATTTTCATTTCATTTTAATTAAAACACTTTTTAAGTTCATTAACACTTGTCACGGCGTTTCGACGTTCATTCGTCGCACACCTGATTTATCTCGCTTGCGTACGCTTAGTATGCTTATACAACTTATCTAATACATCATGTATTAATGTTAAGCATCATTATATTTACTAATATTCATGTTTTATAACTTAGATTAACATCCTTTATCGTCAGAAGCACTACACTTGCATATGTACATGCCCGACGCCCTCTGATTGCCCACATTAATCCTAAAGATGGTGATTTTTACCCTTATTACAGACCTTAAATTGAAAAACTTAAAAAAGGCAAGTTGTATTTCTACTCCTTATCTTTCTAATCATCTTGAATCGCCTCAATCATAGTTTATATGAAAATGTTATGAGCGTTTTACCAAAAGATGTCAAAACAGCTACATCTGGCACTACATGAGCGCAACTGCGCCCAAATAATCCTTGGGACCAGTGCAACTATGCCTTGGAGCACAACTGCACCCCAACAAACTTAGGGCACAGCTTAGCTATACCTAATAGCAGAACCAGAATTACTAGTTTACTGTTTTAACCCTTTTTCTCCTACTAATCTTTATACCTTAAGCTATACACATCCAAATTAGTCTATTTTCGATTCTATGGATTCGTAATTCATAGAACTACAACACACCAAAAAATCAACAATTTACAAAAACATTAACTAACCCAAATCTTGACATAAAACTCATGTTTATACTAAATTTTCATATTTTAACATGTTTAGCGAATTCATTCACTACGAATTCATTTCTTAACGAAATTGATTCATTCAACTTGTGTTATTTTCATTTTTGAATGTATTAACACAAATGATTATCAATTTATAGTTTACTAAATGAATTGAACATCAATTTTTGACTCAAAGGAAATTGTTTTACACATAATCAACTAAAATCAATTCCTTCTTCTCAATCCTGACTACTCATGATTTTGATAAACCAAAATCATTTGTAAACTACATATAACAGATTATAATCATCAACTAACATATATAGACCATATCTCATCCAATTATACAACATAAATCAAAGTTTCTATGAAAAAACTCAAGAACATATAAACTAAGAATATGACCCAAATATTTATTAAAAACATACTTCATATGAATTTGATTTCTAAAAATCATTTCTAGATGATAATTATCAGATTATAAACATCTAAAAACATATATATAACATCTATTTAGCAACTCATCCAACTACATTTCTAATATTAAAGGATAACTCAAGAACACCCAAACTAAAAAAAAACTAGGTTATTTACCTCTTGATTCTTGCTTAGCCTTGTTAGAAGATGATTCCCTTCTTCTTCTCCTTCTTGACTTTCCAATTTGGCTTACAAATTCATAAAAATCTCTTTCTCCCTTCCTCTGTGTTTTCTCTACTCTCTTTAGACTTAGGCTTAACCAAGTGATAACACATAAAGAAAAAAAAACTGATATAAAGTATAATACATAACTTCAATTTTCAGGTAAAAAACCCAATGGGTTCAGCTGTTACAAACACCAAGAGACACAAGGCCATGTTTGGCTAGTCTCAAATATCCCATTTAGTTTATTTTAATAATTTATTTATCCTATAGTTTATTTGTCACACCTTAAAACAATTAAATTAATATAACCCTTAAATCAAATTAATCAATTACCATGTAAATATGAATTCCATAATAAAATATAATTTTATTTTACAAATCAATAAATCTCTAATTTAATTATTAAATTAGAACGACTTTATAATTATTGAATAATTCATTTAATATAATCATCTCATTAAATTAAATCAAACTATAAAATCACAAAACATAAATTTAATTAACATATCTCATAATTAAATTATTACACAATATCTTCATTGACTATTTATTTGTCTCAATAAATAAATCAACTCAAATATTTATTTGATTCAATAAATATTTAAAATTAATAAAATTAATTAGAAAATTCTCATTCGTTACTGTTTTAAGACGAATATTGTCTTCTAGACAATATCTAAACTCAAATAGAGTCCTCATTACAATTAATATCACATTATTCTATAAAATGGTGAGGACTACTACAACCACAATCTCGGACCGTCATTCCATTCCCTGACTAGTCCCGGCTACTTTCTCATTTCCTGAAGAAAAATAATGAAAGCAAAAGGGTGAGCTCAACTCGCCCAGTAAGAAATATTATGATAAGATAATGCAGAATAAATTATCTTTAGCCTTCAACAGTGTTAAACTGATAGAATACAATAAACAACAAGTTTAACTACAGCAGAACAAGCAATCCATTAGAAGAGTTAAGTAGGGCAAGATATCTACTATAGTATATGATTTAAAAAGTTTATCAACAATTTTATCGCTGAGAATCAGCTTAATAAATAATCCACAACACTGAATTATCCATGCACTACGGGCCAAGGATATTCATTAGTATCACATCCACGAATTATCCATGCACTATGGGTCAAGAATATTCGTGTTATCACCAATGGTCATGATCATGCCAACAACTGTCCATCAATGCACTACGGGCCAATGAGGACTTTTACCACATCATTTGTAATATTATAGGTCATGATTATATCGAATAATCCCTGATTATAATCATACCAATCAACAGTCCATCTATGCATTACGGGACAAAGATGACTTTCATCACAATATAAGCATGAGGATGATGACAATGATGTAAGAATTCAAATAAATGAGAGCAAGGATAAATTTTAAAGATTTTATAATTTAATTTATCCATAATTCAATAATGTCCAAATTGTCAACATGATACTGCTTTGTGGAGTAAAATTCAAGAATAATATTGTATCAAAAATGATTTGGACATAAAAGAAATTATTTTTTATCATGAATAGTATCCTAGGTGAATAGTACCTGGGTGAATAGTACCCCATGAATCGTACGTCGGGAATAGTACCCAGACATGTAAAGATCAAAATTTATCAAAAATGTCTAAAAAATATTTTAGTGGAACGATACTAGATGAAACGTAAATTTCTAAGATATTCCACTAATTTCAACGAGTATAGAAGTAATACTTTAAAAAATGAGTATAGAATTCGGAACCTAAAACGAAATAACATTACCTACATACTATAGAGTATGAAAGAAAATATTATTTCTTACGAGTATTGAACAAAAATAATATCCCTTACGAATATTGAACGAAAATAATATTCTTTACGAATATTAAATGAAGACAATATCCCTACGAATATTGAATGAAAATAATATTCCTTATGAATATTGAATGAAAATAAAATTCATTACGAATACGAAAAATAATATTGTAAGCGAATATGAAATAGATAATACCCCTTACCTCAAAAAGAGAGCAATTTCGACTGGTATAACGGATATATTCTTGAAGAAAACTTTCACTGTTTTCTACACTCAAAGCTTTCTTAAACTCAAAAGAAATACGCTCAATATTATAGAAAAAGAATTCTCTGATTCTAGTTTGATTTTTAATTCTAAACTAAGCATCCTATTTATAGGAGATCAGAAGGATACTATATAGAAAAAATATCACGGACGCACAGTAAAAATTTGGCAAATTCTTCACGGGCCAAACTGAAGAAAATTTTGATTTTACTATGCTGCACTATGCAGTACTATGCAAACAATAAAATATAATATATTCTATGTTACAATAAAATAAAATTTATTAATATATATATATATATATATATATATATATATTGTCGACGTCGGGATTTTTTAGTGTCGCTTTTCGTTACTTGTTCTTTGGTGTTCTCATGTTAATGTGCGATTTGTTTGAAAAATAAGTGAAAAAGGTCCTATATGTATAATGTCGATTTATTTGACTTTAAGAGTCGCCAGTTGGTGTATTTAACTGGTTGCACCAACGCAATCGAAAAGGTTTGCACATTGACCTAGTGATGTGACACTGCTAAATGGATTTGTGAAACCGAGATTCATTTGGGTCCGGGGGCTTGATTATGCGGAGGAAAGGTGTTAGGCACCTCCCGACATCCGTGTTACCACAGTGACCGCCACTTTTCAAAGAAAGTATTATATGAATGTGTGTGTGTGTGTGTGGATCAATGTGCAATTATTTGGAAGTAGTACTGTACCTCGATCGCACCTATATACATAGGGTTTGAATTTATAGAAAAATTTAGTTTTAACCAGATATATCAATGAAGTTTTGTAAAAAGAGGTTTTTCAAACTCTGTGCTCAATAGTAATTGAGGCCTTTGATACTTCCATTTTATTATTAAATGTTTGGCTTTTTTGCTTTTATTTTTGAGATGCGAAGCATCTTCGAGAAAATAATATATAGCAGTGCCGAACTCCTCATGGGCATGAAAGTCATCCAAGGAAATTCAGACACTGTAAAATAATGTACAGGCTGCTCACAGCTGAAAAATGTCCATCATGGGAACCGAATCTAGATTCAGTAAACTGATTCTGTGATCACATGATTCCTATGCACACATGATACTGCAGTTTGTATGGAAAGCAGTAAGAAGTTATATATATAAAAGCTGTAAATATATATATACAGACTTGATCAACCACCACGAAGCAACTCCATGGGGGATTGGAAATGTAAATATATAAAAGCGATAAATATATATATGGACATGATCAACCACCACGAAGTAAACTCCAGGTGGGACGAAATGTAAATAAAGTTGTAAAAGCGATCAACTGCCACGAAGTAAACTCTAGGAAGGACGGAATGTAAATAAAGCTGTAAAAGCGATCAACTACCACGAAGTAAACTCTAGGCAGGACGAAATGTAAATATATATATATATATATATATATATATAGAAGTAAATGCACCGGATGTAAATCCAGGCTCATCAGATATGTCCAACACCAATTATATATATGAGTATATATATATATATATATGTATATATATATAAAAGCAGGTAAATGCTCCAAATATAAAATCCAGGCTAATCAGATATGTCTGACAACAATTATATATATAAGTATATATATATATATATATATATAAACGCAAATAAACGCTCCAGACATAAGTCTAGGCTCAATCAAGGCATAACTCGATAATGTTAGACCATATATAAAATATATACATATATATATATATATAAGTATATATATACAGACAAAAATGAAAACCACAGACCGAAGTCCGGGCAAACGCACACAACACGACTCTCAACGTGTATAACAGTGTGTGCTAATATGGAAAGAAGGATTTATAGAATGAAAGAAGGCTTACAGTGGGCTACCAAAGTAGACTTCTATGACTCTATATGGATAAACACTCAGCTCCCACCGGATAAAAGTATAGCCATATGTGAGCTAACAGGTGTTTAAACTGAGGAAACACTCAATATAGGTGTATACAGAGTAAATTGGACAGGGCTTCCTCGCCTTTTTTCCTCTTCTCTCTCTCTTCAAATGGCTGACCCTAAGGTCTATATTTATATCTTGATGGTCAGCAGTACACACGCGGTATACTATTATACCGTATGGTGGTGGTCGTGTCCCATCGTCTCAAAGTACGTGCACTCGTGCACTGTAATGTCTGCTCAAACTTGCAAAACTTCAATCCTATCATCCGAACGAGGTATATGTGACCTTCTTCCGACCGCTTGTGTTGAGAGTTATTCAATGACATGGATTAGAGGTTGTACGAAGTCAGGAAGAGGGGTCCATGCCCATGGTCTTCAAGCTTCAAATTCTATCCAAGGTACAGCCACGCGTAATAGTCACTCGGGATTGTAACTCCTCGATTCTTATGGGACATCATTGAATGTATGTATGTATGAAGTGTTAAGAGGATGTGCAGGTGTTGAAGGGGCAAAATGACGTTTGACTCTTCGCTGGGGTTATCGCCAGTTTGAGTTAAAAGCAGACATTGCTCAGGGTTACATCTGAGATTGGACTACTTGTTTGTATACCGCAATGTCATCTTGTGAGAGGAAATGTTGAGGTGGCAAGATGACATTTGACTCCTCACCGGGGTTATCGCCGGTTTGAGCTGAAAGTAGACGGTGCTCTGGGTTACATCTGAGATTGGACTACTACAAGTGTTTGAATGCCGCGAGGTCATCTTGTAGATGTGTCTGTTTACCTGGTGTTATCTCCAGGTCTGAGGTATGAGTGCCTCGACAGGAGGTTTTTGAGCTTGAAGCTGATAGCATATATTTGAAATAAGCATTTTCGAAGTTATCACCTGAACTGTAACATCATTCCTTGGGTTCCGGGGTTGGAAATGACGTTCCCGGGGTGTGTTCCGGGGTTGGGATTGACTTCCGGTAGTATCCAAAATGGATGTGAGCTGTCTTCCAGGGTTATCTCTGAAAGACAAATATGCCCTCCTGCAATGTCAGTAACAGGCGTATAGAAAATTTTGAGTGTCTACAGATGCCCCTCTTTATCATATTCATGCAATGCAAGGCATGGATAGGATAAAGAATCCTAGACACTTGAAATGCAAGTAAAATAAACATGATGCAATGTGAAGCAACATGATGCAAATATATGATGCATCTGGGATGACATTCAGTGATGCCTTGGACATGCGATCCAAGTTTTCATGGATGTTGACGTTGGGGTTATCACCAAAGTCTTGAATCCTAAACACTAACTTATATTCCATAGAGGTACCTCTTATGTATAAGAGATCTATGGGGATAAAGCTTTATCTGTTTGAAGATGTGTATAACATATTCCCTCATTCTGTGGGAGTTACAGTCAACAGTCTATTGCTGTCATGGTTGCCTGACCTTCATTGATGTGTATATCACTGGATAGATCCCTGCTGGGTGCATTGTCAAGGTTGCTTGACCTTCATTGATGTATGTGTCAATGGTCACATTGCATTGTAACCCCCATCGGGGATACTTGAATAAGTTGCTTTAATGGGTTTACTTGCCATTGGCTGATATGACGTCAAGGTTGCTTGACAAACATTGATGTGTGTATCAATGGTCGTATTGCATTGTAACCCCCGCCGGGGATACGTAGATGCTTGAAAGATGTGCGTTGTGACCCCCGTCGGGGATACGTGGATGATTGACAGATGTGCGTTGTGACCCTCGCCGTGGATACTTCATCAGTTGATAACTTCGGCGTTGTAACCCCCGTCGGGGTGGTTTATCATTTCGTGGTTTTGCGTTGTAACCCCCATCGGGGAGCTTTAGGGTTGTGACCCTATAATGACAGCATCGAACCTTTGTGAGGTATTGCCGAGCATGATCTGTGAAAGCTGAGCTCATCGATATAGTATACCCTGCATTCAGGCGAATACCAATGAGATGGCGGGAGTTTAATTCTAACCCGTACGAAACCAGGATTTCAGGCTATTCCGCTTAATCGCGTAGAATTTTTATTCCTAATTTGGCCTTTTCAGCTTGTGAGAACTCCTTTGCAACTCTAACTGGAGCGAGCCAGAGGTGTGGGACCCTAGCCGTATTGATCATACCCCATCATTTTTGGTGGTATCTGGTATGCGCTCATGGTATAATAGTATATCATCATCAGACATGGTGATTACAGATGATTTATTGCAGCATACTATGACCCTGTTGATGTTTCAGGTTCCCACAGGATTTGTAGAGGGTATGCTAGAGCACTAGGTATCGGAGAGGCAGGTTTTCTGATTTGGGACCCAGGAGTTGACTACAACTTTGGAGGAGTATGCACGGTTGACGATGCTGCCGCTGAACAGACCTTGCATGCATATGGCTATCGGAGACACGAGTAGACAGTTCACGACCCTCACCAGATTAAGACGTAGAGTGGTACAGGATGAGATTACATCCGGCCACGTGATATCCCAGTGTTTTCTGTTTGATAGATTTGGCTCTAAGGATAATTATGCACGGCATTCCGGGGATTTCACCACACCGGAGGACCATTGGTGTTCAGCCAGGGTGGATGTACTACTTTTATGCATATTGTCATACGTCTTCATGCCGCGGTACATGGATGAGTTGGATATCGGCGTCATTATGGCAGTGAGAGCTCTTAGGGAGGGTCATACACTTGTACTGATGATCATTGTAGAGACTCTGAGGTCAGCTACATACTGATGTACTTATCCGGCAGGAGTATTCACAGGTAGCTCGGTCATGTTGTATGTGTGGTTTATGTCACACTTGAGACCGATTGGAACACTCGGACGGCAGGGGTTTTGCTTCACCCATGAAATAGCCATGTTATACTCCTTTTAACCTGCAAAGTGTACAAATGCTGCATCGTGGTCAACTTTCTTGGCAGGGATTAGAGATCCATTTGTAATATTGCTATGTTCAGGGCTTAGCTCACCCTGCAGCTTCATTAATCATGCTCTGGGCATGAATTATCTCCCTCTGACTAGATTGAGGGGCATGATTACTTGTCACCCACTGGCCGTGATGTGTCAATTTGACCAGTTTTAGGATTTTCATCCTTTTGAGGGGCGATGAGTCGGTAACTTCGCTTCATAGCATTTATCGCCAGGAAGACGTATCCGAGTTGTTTTTATTCATTGGGATCGTGAGAGTTGGGTTTTCTGTTAGTCATCCGGGTTGTTCTGCAGAGTATTCTGCATGGATAGAGACAGGGACTGCATTGTCTGCAGTAGTATCCACAGTGCAGGAGACTAATTCTGACGATGAGGAGCCTATAAAGGAGGCTGACATTCCCATTGATGACTTGACTTCTGGGCTGCCAGGATTTATGATGGATTCTCCCACCCCGAGTGCCACTGTTACTCAGTATTTGGCATAGCGTTTGGAGCAGAGCTTACATCTGATGACCTATGAAAGAGATCAGGCTAGGGTCGCGATGTTGACAGCTCTTGATGAGAGAGACACCACTCTTTTAAAGAGGGATGAGGCTAGATCAGCCAGGGATGCATTGATTATGGAGCGGGATGCCGCATTATCTACTAGGGATGTGGCCATTGCAGATAGTACTTCAATGAGATCCTAGATGACTGTCAGTCTTGCTGATATGATTGCTTACATTGATGAGCATTACGCCACCATGCAGTTAGCCTCTGATCTGCTAGCTCGTGTAGATACCATTGGGCAAGAGCTTGCAGAGCTACCTTCGTCTTTCAGAGAGGGATGCCATGTTAGATCTGATTGTCCGCATACACACAGATCTGTAGATAACTTTGTATTTTCCTGCACAAACTAGCTTTGCCATTTTGTTATGTACAGCACAGATGTATATATCAAACAATATTATGTATGTCAGGGAAATATATTTTGATTCACTTCCCTTTTAGTTATGCCTTGATACTTTCTTGATATTTGCCTATTTCTTTAGGGCCTTGTGATTTTGATGCATTCTGAACTTATCCTTGATAGGTGGACATTGAGACGTCGCAACGGATCATTGATTTCTGTATATCCCTACCATCTTTGGTGTCTTGGGACTGGTATCTGTATGAAAAGTGGAGAGGAGGGTGGTTTTTCCTCTCTGAGATTGACCGCACCACAGATGGTCGCCAGTACTTCTATTTGTGAGAAGCCTAGTTAATTCCATCTCTTATGGGTTGGTATTGCTCTTTGAGGCATGATCGCAGCTTAGATGGTCACCGAATCTTCTACTTATGAGAAGAGGTTGTGTAATTCCATCCCTTTTATCTGAAATCGATGAAATGTGGAAAATTAAAGGTTAATCCCAGTACTGTGTGACAAGAAGTTTTGTTCTGGTAGGGGTTTAACTGAACCATGAATGGCTTCCTACATACTCCTATTGAAGAGGAGATCAAGTATGCATAGTTCGAACCTGGTGTAAGAGGTTCCACGCTAAATGTGAAAAGGTAGAGAGGTGTAGAAATATTTTTGTCGTTTTTGTTTTTGTAGAGGAAGGGCAGAAATGTTTTTGTTATTTTTTTTGTTTTTTTTATTGCGATCGGGCCATATAGAATATGGTTGCCTACGTACCCCCGGGTATCAAGGAGATCAGGTCGACATAGTTCGCCCCTCAGGACGAATCGCAGCCAAAGAGAAGTGTGAATCCCATGTGCAGGCTATACTGCGGGGAGAAGAAAGTTTGATCCCATAATGGGGTCAAACTGCAGGTGTGTAAAACGTTTGATCCCGTCTTCAGGACAAACTGCAAGCGTAGAAAAGTTTAAATCCTGTCTTCAGGATAAACTGCAAGTGTGAAAGGTACAATCCCGTCTTTAGGATAATCGAAATGGTATGAAAGGTTTGAAATGAAGTGAAACCAGGCTGCTGGTTCGAAGTGTATGTTTCCCTGAGGGGTGGAAGAGTATGTAGAAAGGAAAGGGTTCAAAACCGGAATGACTGGTGATTTGATGATCAAAACCAGAATGTTTGTTTGATGGTAACCTCAGACATAGTACAGTTTCACGGTGTCCGAGTTGATAAGCTGTGGAAATTCATCGCCATCCATTTCCTGCAATCTGAGAGCACCTCCTGTCAATACCTCCTTGACAAAAAATGGGCCTTCCCAGTTAGGAGCGAATTTTCCCTTGGATTGATCTTGGTTGTTAATGATCTTCTTCAAAACCAAGTCATGTTGTTTAAACTGCCGTAGTCAGATTTTTTTGTTGTAGGATCATGCGATCCTTTGCTGATATAATTGACCATGGAAGATAGCCGCGGTTCGCCTTTCGTCTATTAGAGACAATTGGTGATACCTGTCTTGTAACCGTTGATCTTCATCCAACTGAGTATCCATTAATACTCGGAGGTATTCCATTTCCACCTCTATGGGGAGCACTGCTTCCATCCCATAGGCTAATTAGTAGGGGGTTACCCCAGTGGAGGTACGCTTAGAATTTTTGTAGGCTAATAAAGTCAGAGGAAAGAGGTCAGACCATCCTTTGTGATTGGCGGACATTTTCTACATGATCTTTTTGATGTTTTTATTAGCCGCTTCAACAACGCCATTCATCTTTGGACGGTAGATGACGTAGTTAAGGTGTTTGATGTGGAATTTTCTGCATAACTCCTCCATCATTTTGTTGTTGAGGTTTTTAGAATTGTCTGACACAATGACCTCTGGTTGTCTATATCGACAGATGACATTGTTTCTGATGAAAGCAATGATGACTTCTTTAGTAACCCTGGGGAAGGATGCTGCTTCTACCATTTGTGAAGTAGTCGATCATGGTGAATATGAATCGATGTCCATTACCGGCTTTGGGCTTGATTCACATCCAGTTATACCTGCGGCTGGTCGTGGTGCATCCGGGCCTCGCGAGTCCTGTCGTCTCGAAATACTTGCACTCGTGCACGGTAATGTCTGATCAAACTTACGGAACTTCAATCAGAGCATTCGAACGAGGTATATATGACCTTCTTCGGACTGCTTGTGTCAAGAGTTATGCAATGACATGGATTAGAGGTTGTACGAAGTCAGGAAGAGGGGTCCATGCCCATGGTCTTCAAGCTTCAAATTCTATCCAAGGTACTGCCACGAGTAATAGTCATTCGGGATTGTAACTCCTTGGTTCTTGTGGGACATCGTTGAATGTATGTATGTATAAAGTGTTAAGACGACACGCAGTTGTTGAAGGGGCAAAATGACGTTTGACTCTTCGCCGGGGTTATCGCCGGTTTGAGTTGAAAGCAGACGTTGCTCAGGGTTACATCTGAGATTGAACTACTTGTTTGTATACCGCAATGTCATCTTGTGAGAGGAAATGTTGAAGTGGCAAGATGACATTTGACTCCTCACCGGGGTTATCGCCGGTTTGAGCTGAAAGTAGACGTTGCTCAGGGTTACATCTGAGATTGGACTATTGCAAGTGTTTGAATGCCGCAAGGTCATCTTGTGGGTGTGTCTGTCTAACCGGTGTTAGCTCCGGGCCTGAGGTATGAGTTCCTCGGCAGGAGGTTTGAGCTTGGAGCTGATAGCATGTATTTGAAATAAGCATTTCCGGAGTTATAGCCGGAACTATAACGTCATTCCTTGGGGTTATCGCCAAGGACGAAACTCGGGGTTATCTTCGAGGTTGGAAATGATCATTCCGGTGTGTGTTCCGGGGTTGGAAATGACGTTCTCGGGGTGTGTTCCAGGGTTGGGATTGACTTTCGGTAGTATCCGGAATGGATGTGAGTTGTCTTCCAAGGTTATCTCTGAAAGATGAATCTGCCCTCCTGCAATGTCAGTAACAAGCGTGCAAAAAATTTTGAGTGTCTACATATATATATATATATATATATATATATATATATATTTATATTTAAAGTTCACCACTCGTGAAATTGGATTCCCCCCCCCCCATGATTAAATTATATATATATATATATATATATAACAAAATTGAAATAACTTCTACCGACAGTTTTGATAAATGGGTAAGTGGGTGTCCAAATAATATGCAAAATTTACAACAAATACTTCATAAAAATCCTCTCTATTTATCTCAATACACTTGGCTTCACAAAACACCTTTTCATTAACATTCATCATTAATATTATAACTCGCAATATTAACAATCAGATCATTCACAGGAAAGAGGAGGCTTTCCGATAAGGATATCTTCCTATTGACGCACAATTAGGTGACCAAACCCCTTTCCTCGACAGAACTTTCTAGACATTGTCAATAATGCAAATAATAATATGAATAATTGTGTCGTCTCAATTATTACTTTTAATATTTTCATGAATAATACATTAATATTTATATATTAATGGAGATTATTTCAAAATAATTTTAAATGTTTTAAAAATCATTTAAGGGTAAATTAAAATTTTTAAATATATTTTAAGTTATTGATAATGACTTAGATATTTTGTCAAGTATTTCATTAATATTTTTATATTAATGATAATGGAATTATTATGAATTTAAATCATTTAAAAATGATTTTAGTGTTTAAAAAATCATGATAAGTTATAATAATTATTTAAAAATTATTATAAAACCTTGAAAAATAATATGATTAATATTTAAACTATCTACCATAGTGTTGAAGTAACAGATTAGAGTTTAAGTAAATATAAACTCGATTATTATCCGATAAAACCGTCGGTACACCGAAATGTTACCGAAGTTGACCCAAATTTTTATATAGATTAACCTGATAAGTAATTATTTGTGTTAGAATGACTATTATAACAATGTGACAATGTGTTTAAGCTATATGATGACTGGAAATAGAAGTGTTATATGTTATGGTATATTATTCTGATCAAAAGAATGATCTTATGAATTATAGGTTTCAGTATAAAAGATAAAATCTAAGTTGTGCAAGTAGCAGATCAGGCAAGTATCCTTACTCTTTGTTTCTACTTATGCAATGTTCATATATAAGTAAGTTATCGAATATTATAATCTTGTTGTATAAGTTATTATACCCTACTATTATCGGTCACGTATTTAAATATTAGTATTTATGCCAGTTATAGAATTATATTCGTTTACCAGTATTGTAGTAATGTATGATCAGTATATACCTTGTTGATAGATAGTTAAGTTAGATTATTAAAGTGCCCTCACTTGGATAATGATTGCTTTTAATATCATGTCGACACATACCTAATAATTTCAGGTATTTATATGTTATTTAAAAATTGTCTAAGCTATTTAACTCAGCTAGACATAGAACGAAAGAATATTGTAGAACGTGATAGAATATTATTATTATTAAATTGAAATGTTTTATTTCGAATGTCAGATTAATTATAAACATCCCAAACATGGAAAAACTTTTATGCGCTAAAGGCGGACCAGCTGAACGATTTATCGTTCAAACAAGTAGTGTTGATCAATACAGGGCATAACGGGCTGATCACCCTCCGTATCCGTACGACGTGAATGTTTGCAGATTAATTTCTATTTAACCTTTTTGAAAATTAAAATAAAATTTATAGTTTATTAAACTGTTACCAAATTTATAGTCAGTACGTAGTAAATGTTTTCAGTTAAGCTAGCACGTCCTGAAGGTTCCAGCAATGACAAAGGGAAGGGGAATCTAAGGGAATAGATTACTTTATGTTGTTATGATGTTTGTAGTAGGATAATATAATATTTATCATGTAATGTAAGACTTAAAGGTTCTCGAGACTGGGAAGGTTGATGACTTTGATATAATAATTTTATTTAATTAATACATTAAGTGGTTGAATGAATGTTATCATGGAGCACCAAGTACGGGTTTCAAGTACCCGAATTTGGGGGCGTCACACAATGTGTCAGCTACCACGTTCGCTTTTCTAGGATGGTATTGAATGGTACAGTCGTAATCTTTCAACAGCTCAAGCCAACGTCTTTAGTGCATGTTACGTTCATTTTGGGTGAAGAAATATTTGAGGGTTTTGTATCAGGTTCAAGGTCAATACAAAATTTGATTTCACACTTTGGGGGTAGGCTAGGATGTTCTTCAGGGAATACATCAAGAAATTTATTAACAATAGAAATATCATTCAAATCTGATGTATTTTTATTTAAATCCGTGACATGGGCTAAGAAAGCTTGACATCTATTTTTTAATAAATGAATGGCTTTATGGCTTGATATGACAGGGATTGACTTTAGTGGTTTGGTTGCTTGAATTCACATAATATGTTGGTTAGGAATATGAAATCTAACAACCTTACGAAAATAATCAATTTTAGCATGATGAGTAGTTAACTAATCAATCCCTAAAATCACATCAAATGCAAGTATTTTCAAGGAGATAAGATCGACAGGTAACGTGAGGGTACCAATTTTAATTAAATCAGACTTATAAATAGTGAATGTAATGAAGGTTTCTCCCAACAGAGTTTCAACAGACATCTCAAAGTCTAATTTCTCTGGAATTAAATTTAAACGTTGAGCGCAAGCAAGAGAAATAAAAGAATGGGTAGAACCGATATCAAATAAGGTATAGACTTCACAAGAGTTTATGATTAGTTTACCCATGATTACCTCGTTCAGATTTCTCGCTTTTTGGGAAGTTACGAAAAGCACTCTCACTTGAACTACTGACTTTGACTTGTCCGAGACAACCTTTGGTGTTATCATTACCGCTGGAATTGACTTTCGCTATAGGGAATTGACTTTCTTAGATATTTCTAACAAATCAGTTTTGGTGGGCAGCTCTAACAGAATTTCGTCCAGTGTGGAAAATTTTGAGAAGGGAGGAGGTTTGCTTTTGAATTTATCTTGCAATGAGGAGAGGGCAAGTTCAAGATTAAAACATTCATTTCTAGAAGAAGAGGGAATATCTGATGGAGGGGCCTGGGTTTGGATGTTGAAGCTTGGTGACTCTACGATTTGAGGTGGATACTCTACCGAGGGGCTAAAGTCATTGATCGTAGAGTTGGTAGGCTATGGGAGCATTAGGGAGTCGATCTTATTTGGTTCCTCAGTTACAAAATTTTGGGATTCTACAACTAGAAATTGATTCAGTGGATGAAGAATCACTTCCAACCATTGTGGTAATTCATAAAATTGATTAAATGAGGATGATGGCAAGTGATTAACTCTGAAGAGAGTTGGGATAGATAGTACCTCAAGTTTGATCTTTGAGGAAGAACTGTTGGTGAGAAGCTTCTTGGCAAAATTGAATCTCGCTAGGAATCCATTGGCTAGTACTGAGATAGTTGGATAATCTTTGAAACTCCAGAACATGTGATCCCAAGAGTTCAGAATTTGAGCTCGGTGGAAAGGCATCATAGGAAGATATGAAAATAATTGCTCATAGTTGGCTCTTTTGTGCCTATCAATGCCCACGGCTATGATCTCGACCTCGTCGTCTTCCTTCGCTTCTCTATTCTCGTTTAAGGATTCCATTATATCAATGGCCTCATAATGTTCTTGTACTGGTTCTCCTTCTTTGTCTGCATAAACCTCTTCTGCTGTCATGGGGATATTATGAACCTCCCCCTTAGTGTGATCATCCACTTGGTCGATTAGCAGCCCCCCTCAGTTAGAGCACTTTCTATCATCTCCCCCTCAATAGGTGTATCTTCTATCATCAGATCCTCAAGTATCTCCCCCTCAATTGGAGCTTTGACTGTTTGGCTTTCATTTGCTGGTTCCTTTTCAGCAGGCAATTCCTTTTCTTCCTTCTGTAGTGCTTTCTCATTGACAAGAATATATTTCTTGACCAATTTTCTTCTTGGCTTTTTAGGCTAAGCCACAGCCTCAGGACTTTCTTCAGTTTTATACTTCTGATCAGCCAAAATGTTTGTTGCAGCTACTTCCTTATTGGGTTTGGTCTCTACGATCGGCAGGGACTCTACGATTGAATAGATTGATGGCCTTTTGGTCTTGTGACAAATTTTATTCTTTTTCAACAGCTGAGATATGGTTGCTCTATCTTCTTATGCCTCAGCCTGCTATTGCTTCCTTCTTAAGATCGGCAGAGTCTCAATGTCTGAGGACTTTGTGGGCTTATTGGTAGTGGATCTTTGAGATTCTTCTGTAGTTCTGGTTTTTAGCTTCCTTTTCCCTTTGCTTTTTCTGATTAAAGCAATGGGTTCTTCCTGGTTAGCTTCTTCTTCTTCTTCTTCTTCAGTTTTTTTGACAATTGACGTGTTCCCTGGCACTCCTGATTCCTTTATTTCACCAGTTCTTCCACTGGATTTTGACATCATCTTCACATTTTCAGCTGGATTCCTTTCCAATTTTCAAATAATTACTGGGTCATTCGTCGATTTGGATAGATGGCTTCTCCTTCATCATACTCGATTAAGTCACCAAGAGCAGCCTGTAGGATAATGCTTATAAATCGTCGGTAGAGCATCTTCTGTGAGCTATTTATTTTCTTTTGGGCTGATCAACCACTTCCCAATCCATTCAAGTAACAGAGCCCCATAGTTAAGTTATATTTTATAACATATGGCAGTCATGAGTTTGAGTTGTACCTCATTCACAGAGTCATGACCTGAGCTCTTACAACATATACATTTTCCAACAATATCAGCTAGAAACTCACACCTCTGTGGAAACTCCTTCTTTTTGTATCCTTTTACAGAGGGTGATTTCTTGTGATGCATCTTCTTGAGACCTTTATAGAAGTCTATGCCATCTAAGGACGGATACCCTTTAGATTTGAGGCCTAGGGCTAAATTGATGTCCTCAGCCTTTAGTCTGATTTGGACGCTCCTGACTTTCGCAGTGATGGTGTTGCTTTCAAATACTCCGTTATTGTAGAATTCTTTTACCAGCTTTGGGTAGATCAATGTGTCCGTACCCAGGGCTTCTTCAAGGCCTGCCTTCTTTAGTGGCGACAATGTCTTGTGAAATTATGGTTCAGCTGATTTAAACTCATCAAAACAAAGTCTGTAGCCGGAGATAACACTGGAAGCTGTCATTGATTTCTTTGCAAGAAGTGAGACTGACTGAGCTTGCTACTGATTTAGGGTTTCTGCTTGAGAGAGGAAGAAAGAGATGATCTTTTGAACTTCAAATTTCAAAAAGACGATTTTAATTTGTACTTGTAATTTCCCTCTCTCTATTTTGCTTAGTGGGACAGGTGTCAAATTTTGCTTGGCTCTACGAATTTTGACAGAGAAGGATTGTACTGAATTGCCCTTAACTCCTTCTGAGCTAATGTATTCTTCAGTGGGACTATGATCATTGAGATGGTCCTTGTAATCGTCGAGTCTGTTCTACCATCATTGAGTCTGTATAGCATTCGTTGAGATTTATGACACTTTGGATCTACTATCGTGGACTTCCTTTGATCATGTCTTTGATTTCAAACTTAACCCTTAAATCTGTATGGTTAGCACCAACTAGAACACAATATTTCATGTTTGCAAGTTAAGCATGCCTAGCTCACTTATCAATTTGTTGAATCTGGATTCATCTAGAGGTTTTGTAAAAACATCAGCAAGTTAATTTTTCAGTAGGGATATATTGTAACGATATATTTCCATTTTGTACATGATCCCTAATGAAGTGATACATTATTTCTATATGCTTAGTCCTAGAATGCATGACATGGTTATGAGTTATAGCAATTGCACTTGTGTTATCACAATGAATAGGTATGGATTTGAATTCAAACCCATAATCTGCTAGCTGATTTTTCATCCATAGGATCTGAAAGCCACAAAGAATCGCCAAAGAAGAATGTATTCAAACTTTCTGCAGTTGAGGTAGATACTGAGTTTTGCTTCTTGCTAAACCAGGACACAAGTCTATTACCTAGTAGTTGACAAGTGCCACTGGTACTTTTTCTATCTATTTTACAGCCTGCAAAATCAGCATCTGTGTATCCTGTTAGCTCAAATGAGGATTCTTTGGGATACCAAAGCCCCAAGTGGGGTATACCCTTAAGGTACCTGAAACTCCTTTTTACAGCAGTTAAATGAGATTCTTTAGGACAAGCCTGAAATCTTGCACAAATGCATGTTGCAAACATTATATCTGGTCTACTGGCAGTAAGATATAAAAGAGATCCTATCATACCTCTGTATTGAGTTATATCAATACTTTTACCTTTTTCATCTTTGTCAAGCTTGGTTGCAGGAACAATTGGGGTTTTCATGGGAGAGGCTGATTCCATGTCATACTTTTTGAGTAAGTATTTAATGTACTTGGCTTGGTTTATGAAAATTCCTTCATCAGTCTGCTTTACTTGTAGTCCAAGAAAGAAGTTCAACTCACCCATCATGCTCATTTCGAATTTGCTTTGCATAAGCTTGGAGAATTTCTTGCATAACTTTTCATCAGTAGAACCAAAGATAATATCATCAACATAGATTTGAACTAATAGGACCTTATCTTTATGCTTTCTAAGAAACAGTGTGGTATCTACTCTACCTCTAGTGAATCTATTTTTAATAAGAAAGTTAGTGAGTGTTTCATACCATGCTCTAGGTGCTTGTTTAAGACCATTTATGGCTTTGTCTAATCTAAAGACATAATTAGAAAGAGATGGATTGATGAAACCTAGAGGCTGCTCTACATAGACTTTTTCTTGAAGTTCACCATTCAAGAATTCACTTTTGACATCCATCAGAAAGACTTTGAACTTCATGTGAGCAGCAAAGACAAGAAATATTCTGATGGCTTCTAGTCTGGCAACAAGTGCAAATATCTCATCATAGTTAATGCCTTCTTCCTGAGAGTAGCCCTTGGCCACTAGTCTAGCCTTATTCCTGGTTATCACCCCATCTTCATCCATCTTGTTTCTGAAGACCCACTTGGTTCCAATTACAGAATGATTCTTTGGTCTTGGAACCAATCTCCATACTTTGCTTCTCTCGAACTGATTAAGTTCTTCCTGCATGGCCTCTATCCAACTAGAGTCTTCCATAACATCCTCTATCTTCTTTGGTTCTATTTGAGATATGAAGCTTAAATAGAAGCCTTCATTTTGAGTAGCCGCTCTTATTTTGACTCTTGCATTCGGATCTCCAATGATTAGATCTTGAGTGTGATCTCTTGCCCATCTGCTTCCTATTGGGACATCAGTTCTTATGCCTTCTTATCTTAGATCTTCAAGATCTATTTCTTCTTCTTGATGTGGAGGTTCGTTGTTTGGTGAAGGCCTCTCTACGATCTCATTTTCTTGCTCAACGATTTCACTGTCTGGTACTGTGATCGTAGTGTTGAATTGTTAGTCGCAGCAACTTGAGACATTGTTTTGTCCAAGTCTGTTTCATCAAAGATGATGTGAATTGAGACTTCTACACTCAGTGTGTTCTTGTTAAACACTCTGTAGGCCTTGCTGTCTATGGCATACCCAAGAAAGATTCTTTCGTCTAATTTTGGTTGAAACTTTGTCAAGTACTGCTTTCCATTGTTGAGTATGTAGCATGCACAACCGAACACAAGAAATTAGCTAACACTTGGATTTCTTCCCTTCCAAAGTTCATAAGGAGTCTTCTTAATCGTAGAGTGTGTAAGTGATATGTTCTGAGTATTGCATGCAATGTTGACCGCTTCTACCCTGAAGTACTCCGGTAGATGAGCTGCAGCTAGTAGAGTCCTTCCAGCCTCTATTAATGTCATGTTCTTTCTTTCAGCAACTCCATTTTATTGGGGAGTTCGTGGAGCTGAGAAGTTGTGACTAATCCCATTGTCTATGCAGAACTGATCCATTTTTGAGAAATCGAATTCTCTCCCATGATCACTTCTTATGGCCTTGATTTTTTCTCATTTCTCGTTCATCACCAGCTTGAACATCTTGATCAGTTGGGAGCTTGTTTCATCTTTTGAGGTCAGAAAGAATACCCATGTAAATCTGGTGTAGTCGTCGACTACGACTAGTGAGTATCTCTTTCCCCCAAGGCTCGTCGTTGGAATTGGTCCAAAAAGATCCATATGTAGTAATTGAAAAGGCTTGTCAATTGAGTTGACGGTTTTGCTCTTGAATGAGCTTCTGGTCTGTTTCCCAAGTTGACAGGCATTGCAGGGCCTTTCTTTAACGAAGTTGAATTTGGGTAGGCCTGCAACTAGATATTTTGAAGTTAATTTAGACATGCTTTTGAAATTGAGATGAGATAATCTTCAGTGCCATATCCAGCTCATTTCTTCAGATGCTTTAGCCAAAAAGCATATTGTCTCGTCTGAGCTTAGATTTCCAATATTTACTGTGTAGACATTTCCTTCTCTTGTTCTGGTTAACTTTACTGCAGATGTCTTTAGGTCTCGGACTTGACATTGATTGTTGAGGAATGTTACTTGATGACCCTTATCACAGAGTTGGCTAATGCTTAGAAGATTGTGTTGTAGTCCTTCCACATAGGCCACTTTGCTGAAGGATATCGCACCATTTCCAGCTGAGCCATAGCCTCTTGTCTTGCCAGAGCCATTATATCCAAAGATGATCGAGGGACCCTCCTTCTCTATGTAGTTAGACAGAAGGGCTTTGTTCCAAGTCATGTGTCTTGAACATCCAATATTCAGATACCATGTTGTGTTCGTGGAGCTCTCTTCCTGAGGTAACATTAAACCTTCATTTTGGTACCCATACTTGCATGTGTCCTATTATGTTAGTACCCTTGGGGACCCAAATCTGCTTGATTTTAGGTCTCACATGTATGGAATTATAATGACAATTTGCAGCCTTGTGGCCAACTCTGTGGCATACAAAGCATTTGATATGATGCATGTTATTGTGTGTGTGAAAGTTCTTCCTCCATTTGGACTTTTATGGGTTATTGATCATCCTCCTGCTAGGCTGGTATTCCCTTTTTCATGTGTTCTCTTGTTTCATTAATTGAGAGGAGTATATCTTACTTCTACTGTATCTTCTTGGTTGGTTCGTAGAGTTGATTTTATTGGACTCTACGATCCTTCGAGGTTGATGAGTAGTATCTAGATTACTTTTCTTTTTTCTGAAACCTAGACCAGCATGGGATCCCTTACTCCAGGGAATACGAATTTAATCAGCAGGGCAGGGTTCGACAGGCTCATCTTTTTGTGAGGATTTCACAAATATAATGCCTCTACTGAAACCTGAGGCATTATTAGTGCTAATTTCCTTTGCTTTTTCCACACTTAACTTTGAGGCAGATTCCCCAAAGCCTAACCATGTTCTATCAGAGGCACTTCTCTGGTTAGAGATTAAGGAGTCCATGGATGAAGAGGATTTATTCCAAGTAGAGACTGTCTTTTCTACATCCTCAATCTTGGAGGTTAGACTAGACTCTCTTTATGCACTGAGCTCATTTGCCTGTCTCAAGAGCTTATTCTCAGCTTCAAACTTGGAGAGAGAACTAGTAGTGAGAAGGGTTGTTTCCAGTTCCTCTTGAACTTTTTCTTTCTCCTTTTGAAGAAGTGAATAGTCTTTAGACAGAACTCTAAACCACTTCATGTATTGATGCAACTCAGATGTTATGTCGTGTAATGCAGTTCTAAGGTCATCAATATCTACATCAGGAGAGCTGAAGTCAAATACATCATCGATACTTACTTCATGTATATTAGAGTTCTATTTGTCCCTTGAATTTTTGGCCATTAGGCAAAGATTAACAATTTAAGGATCTTCATCGTCTCCAGATTCTGGATTTGAGTCATTTTCAGAGTCACTCCACTATCCTCCAGCTACAAGGCCTTTGTTTTTCTTTTGTGGCCTTTTGTTGCTTTTGTATTCCTTCTTTGCATGTGATTTCTTCTTGAGTTCTTCTCTGAGAGGTTTGTTGCAGTTGGCAATGAAGTGACCAGATTTCTTGTAGTTGTAGCATAGGTCATTCATTTGCTCCTAGCTGTTGTAGTTGCTAACTTTCTTTGGCTTGCTGGTTTTGCCTTGTCTTATGAATCTTCGTAGTCTTTTAACCAGCATTGCAAAGTCTTCATCATCATCTTCATCATAGTCAGAATCAACATCAGTGTTGACTTTGGAGATGTTTTCGGTTACTTTGAGAGCAACACCTTTATCCTTCTTTCTTCCTTCAGCAACGCTCCCGCCGCCAGTTCGTTGTGTCACTCTGATTTATCGTGAGGAGGTTGCCATGTATCGCTGAATGTACTCATTTCATGTAGATTCTTTGATTCTTTTATGGCAGTGGTTTTGGCATCTCACTTGCTTGGTAAGGCTCTCATGAACTTTATGATCAGATCTTTGTTTGGATAGATCTTTCCATAGGCTCGTAGAGAGTTAAGCAAAATATTGAATCTCTCGTATGTGGCAGTGACGTTCTCTCCTTGAACGTGAGCAAACATCTCATATTATTGAGTCAAGAGAGATTTTTTGTTTTCTCTGACTTCTTCTGTTCCTTCATGCATAATGAGTAGTGCTTCCCAAACCTCCTTTGTTGTTTTCTTTGTTGACCACGCTTTCAAACAGATCATCTTCTAATGATTGGAATAAAATGTTTTTGGCCTTTTTATCGAGTTGGACAGCTCTCTTCTCGTTCTCTGTCCATTCTCCTTTGACCTTAATCTGTACTCTATTTGGGTCATATGTAGTTGGTGCAAGCTTTATTGGAACATAGGGCCCATTCTGAACAGTTTCAAATAGATCTTCATCTATTGAATCCATGTAAGCTTGCAACCTAACCTTCCAGATAGCAAATTTATCTTTGTTGCACATAGGTGGCTTTCTGCCTCCTCCAGTCTTTGATTCGCTTGGTAAGTGTGCCAATGAATCTACTCAAGCTTTGTAGGCTATATTATAGAACCTGCTCTGATACCAATTGTTAGTTCCTGGAGGCACAATAGTTATCTAGAAGGGGGGGGGGGGGTTGAATAGATATTAAAAACTTTTCTTTGTTTAAAGACTGTTTTGATAAAGCTTTTAATCACAGCGGAATTATTGTTTCTTTAAAATCTCTTTTAGAAAGCAAGTTAAAGAGAGAAAGGCAGTTATAGCAGTTATAACAGTTATAAATAGACACAGTTGTTTTTAAGTGGTTCGGAGCATTCAAAGCTCCTAGTCCACTCTTCTACTCCTTGAGTAGGAAATCCACTAAGGATGTCTTTTGCACTTTCTGAATCTCACAGATTCCTTCTAGACCAGCAGTCTAGGCATTTCTAAGTTCACTCTTGAACTCTTCAAGTCCAGCAGACTTGGCTCTTCACAATTCACTTAGAACTATTCAAGTCCTTTTGACATGGAACTTCTTACTTCAGTAGATTGATATTTGTTTAGTTGTGATTGAGGCTACTCAATTGCAGTTATGCACTTGTTCGAAAGAACTGAGTAGCTGAGCAAGCTTCCTCTTTTTCTCTGATCGTAGAGTTCAGCGTTGAGTGTTCTTGTGCGTTTTTTTCAGTACTTGCTTACTTCTCTCATATGTCTGTATTCCGTATATATGTGATCTTTGAAATCTATCAATTGAAGTCATCTGATGAAGCATTAAATGTGTTCGACATTTCAGAGCTTTGATGGAGACATTTCTGCACATCTTCTGAATTGCATTCTGGCCCACTGACACGACAGACTTCTTTCTCACCTAACTCCTGAAAAGGTGTTTTCCTCTGCCCAATGGTCCTTTTCTTATCTTCTTGAACATGTTCCTTTTGATGAATACTAAGGAAATCTTTTGTACCGTTGGGACGGGTGAGCGCTTGAACGTTTAAATCCCATTCCTCATTTGCTGAAATTTATCTCCAAACAGAAGATAGAGCTCGATGTTTCTAATACAAGACATACAACACTCTACGATCCATATCGTGGTGTCTTGTCATGCTTGGTCTAAATAGAACACTATGATTCCTTTCAAGAGTTTGCACACTACGATCTTTGCTTGCTCGTCTTGCAGACTCTACATTTTCAAGAGCACACTATGATCTCTAAGCTAGCTTCGGCAAACATCTGGACCACTCTACGATTTCTGAAGAGGTCCTTCAAGGCAGATACACTACGATCTATTAAGCTCTATGATCCTGCCTTAGCTTCTGTAATTTGTTAATCAGTTTGATAGACTATGATTTTTGATGAAGCCTATCTATACTCTTCAAGTCATGGATCAACCTAACATCTTTGATCTCTTTATCTATACATTCATTTATGAAATGATGAACATTCAAAGCAAAGATCAACCTAACAAATTTTATTTATCACTAAGCCCTTGTACATATATTCCTTGAAGGGCTTTACATATAATCATGAGTATTTTCTTTAAACATCAAATCAAAATATGCATTCTTCCAACACAAGAAAATTGAACCGTGGATCGAACCGGTGGGTCACCGAATGGGTAAAACCCATGGGGTAACCCATGGGGATAACCCATGGGTAAGAGTGGATCGGCCTTGCTGTGCAAGCCAAGCTTAATGCTTGGTCACCAAGCATTTTGCTTGGTGACCAAGTGTGAATAGTAAGGAGGTGGGTTGTTTATTGTCTAGATTTCCCTCCATTTCATTTTTTATAAATAGGAAACTAGGTTTGGTCATTTGAGAGTTTTTCAATTGCCCAACTTAGATTATTTGAGAGAGAAAGAGAGCTAGACTCACAAATCATACACTTTGGAAGCTTTGACTTAGAGTTTTCCAAGAGATTTCGTAAGAGTTCTTGAGGTAATACTCCTTGTTTCTCATTTTCATCTCTTTTGATTTTCTTTTATCATTGAAAATCATAAATAGGTGCTATGTGTCTTGTATAGTGGATTAAAGATGACTTAATATAGATTCAATCTCTATAAGTCATGAGATCATAAGAATTATGAGGTTCGATATAGTTTCAAACCATGAAAATATTTATTATTGACATCGATTGTTGATAAATGATTGAACTCCATCAATACGTTAATATATGCATCTTGCTTGGTTAAGATGTAGATATGAAATCCATGGAGTATTCCATGTGATTGGGCCTAGAGAACGTTAGTAACGAAGTTATGGCGAATTTCACGGAAATAGACGTTAAACGTCGAAAACGTTGAAATTCCGGATTGGAGGTTGAAAGTTTTTGTGAGACTTGAAAATGTTATTTTTTAATGTCAACACGTGAGATAGGGTATTTAAGAGTTCTGGGTTTGAGAATTGTCGGATTCTGACTTAAAACGAATAAAACGAGCATTGAACGCTTATTAACGTTTACGAACGCTTAAAAATTGAACTCAATAGTGAATTTGGAGTTAATGGATTCGAAAGTGTCGAATTCTTATATGAACGCGTAGAGTATGTCATTTATGACGTGTAGGCTTTTGAACGGGCCAAAATGGAACTATAACGAAGAAGTTAAGGCTCCATGAATCTCACTAAAATTTTTATATGTTGAAAAATTCAGTTTAGGTTCAGCAGCGCTACGCTGCATATAGTGTTAAATGTCGCCACAACACGCAAGACAAAGTAGTAGTTGCATCTCGCTAAATGGCGCCACACCGCCACTGATAGAGTAAAGTCTCGTGTCAAGCCTTGAGCCGAGACCGGGACAAGATCGCTGAATCAGGCTATAGCCATTTCAGTCCTAGTACTAAGAAGGCCATGCCAGTAAATATGAAAAGGAGGATTTTGATAGAGAACTTAGGTTTTGAACTTCAATTGTTCATAGATCTATAAGGGTAATGTTTGTACACTTCATAAGTGTATTGAAACTATTCCTATACTACCTATACTAAGGTATATGGTATTGAACTTAGGAATTTGATGTATGTTAATAAGTTATGAATGATGAACAAAGTCGGTACTTTATCAACGATGTTCGTGTCTGATTAATAACGTCGGTTGGTTAATAAGCCGGGATGAAGGGTAGTAAGTCGAGTTGAATTTATTGTTGATATTAAGTTAACAAAGACATAGAAGAGAAAGAAGTTGGTAGGAACAATGTGAATAATTATTTGATAGCTAATTCAATGTGCTATGTGAATATATCATGTAGATTCTGTAAAGGGTGTGGTCAGTAGATTGAGTTAGTTGAAGACGCTGAAAGGCATGTTTTCTTAACGCTTGTCTAACTTTTAAGTTAGCCAAGTTTTATGTGATTCATTGTACCCAATTGCACGACTGGTTTTAAAGAAAGTGTCAATGCCAGATTTAACTCGGCTAGACTACTCGTAGTATATAGATTGATTGATATTCATATCTTTCTATATAGAAATTTTAACGATATCCTATGCCAAGTGATTGGTACGGATGTGATGGTAAGGTTTGTCTATGAACAAACAAAAGTATTTTTCATCGATTATTCGATGGGCACGCTGAAGTTTGCCAAATATTAAACGTAAATACGCTTTAATGAATGAGTGTTGATCAACATAGAGTACTATAAGTCGATCACCTAGAAGTGCTCGTAAGTAATGCGGATGTACAACTTTAGTGTTGTGATATCCTTTTCAAGCAATGAAAAATAGAAAGCTATCGCTCATGGTCTATCGAATTTGCCTCGTAAATTCCTAATCTACTCTATACCTTGGGAATTGATGTTATGAACTGTTAGAGTATTATTGTTTGATAATACTTCATAACTATTTGTTCAGTTATGTATGAGTTGTTATATAATTCACGAATGTGGTATTGTTGTACCCTTTGTTAAACTTGCTGATCGGTTATGGTCACTTCTTACATGAATTATATAATTGCAGTTAAGGATGAACATACTGAGCATGCTAAGAGAGATAAGGGCAAAGCTAAGATGGATGCTTAGCCATCGTGTAATAGATTAGTATGTTTGTATGTATTATACATTATGAGCAACAAACGATGTAATCGATTTATGAACCTGGGAAGGATTATACTTTGATTGTAATAAGAAGATAGTAATTACATTCATTTTGTTGTATTTCAATAGAATGGTTGTATGGTTATAAGTACAGTGTAGCACCATATGTCGGGTTGGAAGATACCCGGATTTGGGGGCGTCACAGGTTGGTATCAAAGCATTAGGTTATAAAACTTAAGGGGGGGAAGAACCTTAGGCTAATAACCTCGTAAGGAAGGTAAAGTCCGAAGAAAGAAATTCGAGTTGAATGAATTAATAAAGTATTGAGAAAACTCAGTACTGAAAGGTTTAAAAGATTAAAAGTAACCTTAAATAAATTAAATGTGATTTGTGCTTATACTATTGTGTATTATGTACTAATCAACTTGTTATGTGTTATTATAGATGCTGATCGATAGGATGATGTATAGAGACATTCACGTTGTGAGTGAAGAGTTAGTGAACCAAGTTGAAATTGTACCAATGCCAGTGGCGAAGGTACCGTTATTTGTACTAGAAGACTCAGACATTGAGGAGTACATCTCTGAGGAGGAATACTCTGAGGAGACGATGGGGTTAGCATCATATCTTAATGAGATGCTTGATGTGGAGGAGGAAATGGAGGTAACATCGATTAACACGGTGGTGCCTACTCAGGAGACAACACCTCCGGATGTAATGAGATCATTGTATCTGGATGTGTTGGATAGGAATGTGCAATCTGCAAGCATCAGAAAAGTGCATACGTAATCGAGGAAATAACCGCCCTATATGAGGCGAAGGAATCTGTAAAGGAAGATTTTGAGTCAGAGCATGATAAGAAAGTGCTTATGACAGATAAGGTATGTGACTATAAGGAAGAGGCCTTAGAGCTTTAAAAGAAATTGGTTGAAAAAGGCCAGAAGATAGCTAGGATGTCATACATCCACGAATGTGCCCATGAGGATTTTTAGATAAAAATTGCTTGTTATTCCATTGAGTCTGGGCAGACTCGACATACCATTGGTCGATATATTATGTCGATATTGGCAAATCAGAAATATGAGAATGTCGTTCGACAGTGTTAGTATATCGTTAGATCTTTTTGTATAGAAGTAGTGACGTAAAGCCCTCTTTTGTATAAGTAAATGGTAGTCTTTTTGTAAATCCCAATTTTTTTAGAAGGCAATCGCAGGATAGTATGTAATAGCTTTTGGCTAAGGGAACATGATGTAAATAGTTTTGACTATGAAAGCATATTAATATAATGACGTTTTTATTTAATGTGCTTGTTGTGGTATGAGTTGTTATTTGAAATGATAACCAAGTAGTTAAATAGATAATAACAAAACTTTATTTATTTAATCAGAATTATGCCGCCAAGAAGGAGACAACGTAACCAAGAGGCCGAGTCTCATAATGAGAATCCGGGGGGTCCTAATAACCTTATGAAAGAGTTCGTTAATTAATTAACGGCTGCATTTAACCAAGTGGGGGAGGGATTCCTGTAGCTCCTAGGGTAGCAAGAACAACTACCTTCAAGGAATTTAAGAGTGTGGGTCCTCCTGAGTTTCGAGGAACGACGGACCCACTAGAAGCCCAAACATGGGTAAAAGAAATTGAAAAGGTATTTGTGATAACAAATGTAGGTGAGGCGCGGAAGACTTCTTTTGTGACTTACATGATGAAGGGGGAAGCCAACTACTAGTGGGAGGCTCACCAGGATGGGGCTAGAACCAAAGCTATTACGTGGGAACAGTTTAAGAAGGTCTTCTTCGAGAACTACTTCCCAACTAGCATGCAGGGTAGGATGGAGATTAAGTTCCTAGAACTTAAGCAAGGGGATATGATAGTTCCCCAGTATGCCGCCAAGTTGAATGAATTGGTGAGGTTTGCTCCACATCAAGTTGATACGGAAGAGAGAAAGGCGCGCAGGTTTGAGCAGGGCTTGAAACCCTGGCTCTATAGTAGAATATTGGTGTTTCAGAGTGCTTCATATTGGACCATGATGGAAAAGGCGATGATAGCAGAAGGTGGTGGTGAGGCATTGTCTCAGTACCACAAAGAGCAAAAGAACATGAGTAAGTTAGAGGGAGTGAGTAAGGCTGAAGTTTCCAGCGGAAGTGGCAACTTACCTAAGAGGAAGAGTTTTAACCCTGGGAAAACTGGGGTAAAGTAGGAAGATCCTAAGCGAAGGACGGAAGCATGTAAAACATGTGGAAAGACTCATATGGGGGTCTGCTTAAAGGGAAAATTAGTCTGCTATAACTATGGGCAGGAGGGGCATTTGTCACCCAACTGTCCTAACCCTAAGAAGAACCAGGGGTGTTTTGTCAATGGGTCATTAGACCACATGGCAAGAAATTGCCCGAAGAAGGGTTTAGAGGGAAATAAGGGTTCTGGTAGTAGTAAGTTATCCATTACTGGACCAACACCATCAGTGGGTAGACCCTCAGCTCGTACATTTAATATGACTGTCCAAGATGCGGTTGCATCAACGGATGTGGTAGCAGGTATCATTCTGGTCAATAAGATAAATGCTTATGTGCTATTTGACTTGGGTGATACTTGTTCTTTTATAGCGTGTGAATTTGCTAAGCGATTAGGTTTAATCCCTGAAAAGTTACCAATACCTTTAGACGTTAAGGTAGAAAATGAAGAGATAATCCCCATTGAACATATTCATAAGAATTGTTGCGTAGATATTAGAGGGAATAAGTTATCGATAGATTTGGTACTAATAAGGTTAAAAGAATTCGATGTAATTCTTGGTATGGATTGGTTGGTTAACCATAAGGCGATAATAGATTGCCATAGGAAAAGCATAAACCTTCGGCTTTCTAAGAAAACCAAGGTAGTGTTCTTTGGTAGTAAATCACCTAGACGCTCTTATTGTTTATCGATGACACAAGCTAGAAAAATGTTAAGAAAAGGGTGTGTAGGTTATCTATGTCATGTTATGGATACCCAAAGAGTGGGAACATCCTTGGACCAGATACCTATATTGCAAGAGTTCGCGGATGTATTTCCGGAGGAGTTACCGGGTATTCCACCGAACAGGGATGTTGAGTTTGTAATTGATCTGCTACCGGGAACGGCACAAGTTTCTTGGGCACCATATCAGATGGCGCCAGTTGAGATGAAGGAGTTAATGGTTCAGTTGCAAGAACTATTAGATAGGAAGTACATTCAACCGAGTGTGTCTCCTTGGGGAGCACCAGTGAAAAGGGAGATGAGACGAGTATTTATAGTTAGTAGAATTTTCGTACAACAATAGTTTTCACGCTAGTATAAGCATGCCGCCTTACAAAGCGTTGTATGGAAGGAAGTGTCAAACTCCATTGTGTTGGGATGAGGTGGGTGAACGTCGGATGTTGGGACCTGAGATGGTATAGCAAACGGCAGACATGGTGCAGTTAATACGTGCTTGATTAGTTGTTGCTCAAGATAGGCAGAAGAAGTATGCGGATCCTCACAGAGAAAAGAGAGAATTCGATGTATGATCTTTTGTTTTTCTTAAAGTATCGCCTTGGAAGGGGAAGATATGTTTTGGGAAGAAAGGGAAGTTAAGTCCAAGGTTTTTAGGACCTTTTGAGATTTTAAGAAGGGTAGGAAAAGTGGCTTATGAAGTAGCCTTACCTCCAAAAATCGTACTCATTCATAATGTGTTTCATGTGTCTGTGTTACGTCCTTATAAATCGGACTATAAACATGTAATAGAGTATAAATCTATTTAGATAGAGAAAAACTTGTCCTACGAGGAACTTCCAGTTCAAATTATTGATAGGAAGGAAAAAATATTAAGAAATAAGGTAATACCTTCAATGAAGGTGTTATGGAGAAACCACAATGCTGAAGAAGCAACGTGGGAACTCGAGAGTAAAATGAAGGAAGATTTTCCTCATTTGTTTATGTAATTATAAGCTAGATTCTGGGGACAGAATCCTTATAAGGGAGAGAGAATGTAACGCCCGAAAAAAATCGGATTTTTATGACAATTAAATTTTTATTTTATTATGTGAATTAAATGAATTTAATTGATTTATTATGTGAGTAAGTTATGTGAAGGTCGTTCTATGACCTAGAATGTGTATATGGTTAGTAATCTGGCTATGTGCTAAAATTAATTGTTTAGAATTTCCAAGATGAAAATAAATATTTTCCGAGAAATTCCCGTAAAAACATTATTCATCCGTTTCTGTTCGGGGAATTATTTTGAAATTCTAAGAAACGCATAATGATAGAATATCGAGATAAGATGAAATATCTGATAATATTTCATTTATGGCAAACGGAGTTTTTTCCTGCGGACTTAAAACCTAAGGGTTGAGTATATTGATTTTCGAGAAGAAAATGAAATGCGTAGAAGAATTGTATTATAGTTAAAGCGAGGGTTATACAAATATGGTACTAATTAGTATATATGTGTAATGTGATGAGTAAATATGAAGTATTATACAATTATCGTACGAGCATTATACGAAGAGAATACGTGAATTGTACGTATAGGATACGATTCGTATTATAGAATTAAGTTAAGACTTAATGTTAATTCTTTTGGGTTGGATTATAATTAGTCCAATTAATTGAATGATCAAGCCCAAGGGATTAGTTCGTTAAGCCCAATTCAAGGCCCAATATTAGATTGGTTAAGCCCAATGCAAGAAAACTTAACCGTGGATCGAACCGGTGGGTCACCGAATGGGTAAAATCCATGGGGCAACCGATGGGGATGACCCATGGGCAAGAGTGGGACGGCCTTGGTGTGCAAGCCAAGCTTAATGCTTGGTCACAAAGCATTTTACTTGGTGACCAAGTGTGAATAGTAAGGAGGTGGGTTGTTTATTGTCTAGACTGCCCTCCATTTTATTTTCTATAACTAGGAAGCTAGGTTTGGTCATTTGAGAGTTTTTCAATTGCCTAACTTAGATTATTTGAGAGAGAAAGAGAGCTAGACTCACAAATCATACACTTTGGAAGCTTTGACTTAGAGTTTTCCAAGAGATTTCATAAGAGTTCTTGAGGTAATACTCCTTGTTTCTCATTTTCATCTCTTTTGATTTTCTTTTATCATGGAAAATCATAAATAGGTTCTATGTGTCTTGTATAGTGGATTAAAGATGACTTAATATAGATTCAATCTCTATAAGTCATGAGATCATAAGAATTATGAGGTTCGATATAGTTTCAAACCATGAAAATATTGATTATTGAGATCGATTGTTAATAAACGATCGAACTCCATCAATACATTAATATATGCATCTTGCTTGGTTAGGATATAGATATGAAATTAATGGATTATTCCATGTGATTTTGCCTAGAGAACATTAGTAACGAAGTTATGACGAATTTCATGGAAATAGACGTTAAACGTCGAAAACATTGAAATTCCGGATTGGAGGTCGAAAGTTGCCGTGGGACTTGAAAACTTTGTTTTTCAATGTCAACACGTGAGATAGGGTATTTAAGAGTTGTGGGTTCAAGAATCGTCAAATTTCGACTTAAAACAAAGAAAACGAGCATTGAACGCTCATTAACGTTTACGAACACTTAAAAATTGAACTCAATAGTGAATTTGGAGTTAATGGATTTGAAAGTGTCGAATTCTTATATGAACGCGTAGAGTATGTCATTTTATGACGTGTAGGCTTTTGAACGGACCAAATCGGACCTTTAACGAAGAATTTATGGCTCCGGGAATCTCACTAAAATTTTTATCTGTTGAAAAATTCGGTGTCTTTGAGGTCCGCGCCATGCATGCCGCCGAACATATAGTGTTAAACGTCACACCACAAATACGCAAAGACAAGTGTAGTTACATACTGCTAAATGGCGTTGCAAATGACAATCGATAGAGTAAAGTCTCGCGTCACAATACGAGACCGGACTGGTTATCGCTAATCTAGCCGCAGCCACCAGCCTAGTTCTAAGAAGCCCACGCGGCGTGAGTGCAGGGATTTTGATAGAGAACTTAGGTTTTGAACTACAATTGTTCATAGATCTATAAAGATAATGTTTGTACACTTCATAAGTGTATTGAAACTATTCCTATACTACCTATACTAAGGTATATGGTATTGAGCTTAGGAATTTGATATATGTTAATAAGTTATAAATGATGAACAAAGTCGGTACTTTATCAACGATGTTCGAGTCCGATTAATAACGTCAGTTGGTTAATAAGTCGGGATGAAGGGTAGTAAGTTGAGTTGACTTTATTATTGATATTAAGTTAACAAAGACATTGAAGAGAAAGAAGTTGGTAGGAACAATGTGAATAATTGTTTGATAGCTAATTACAATATGCTATGTGAATATATCATGTAGATTCTGTAAAGGCTGTGGTCAGTCGATTGAGTTATTTGAAGATGCTGAAAGGCAAGTTTTCTTAACGCATGTCTAACTTTCAAGTTAGCCAAGTTTTATGTGATTCATTGTACCCAATTGCACGACTGGTTTTAAAGAAAGTGTCAATGCCAGATTTAACTCGGCTAGACTACTCGTAGTATATAGATTGATTGATATTCATATCTTTCTATATAGAAATTTTAACGATATCCTATGCCAAGTGATTGGTACGGATGTGATGGTAAGGTTTGTCTATGAACAAACAAAAGTATTTTTCATCGATTATTCGATGGGCACGCGAGTTTGCCAAATATTAAACGTAAATACGTTTAATGAATGAGTGTTGATCAACATAGAGTACTATAGGCTGATCACCTAGAAGTGCTCGTAAGTAATGCGGATGTACAGCCTTAGTGTTGTGATATCCTTTTCAAGTATGAAAATAGAAAGCTATTGTTCATGGTCTATCGACCGGTTCAGAAATTCCTAATCTACTCTATACCTTGGGAATTGATGTTATGAACTGTTAGAGTATTATTGTTTGATAATACTTCATAACTATTTGTTCAGTTATGTATGAGTTGTTATATAATTCACAAATGTGGTATTGCTGTACCCTTTGTTAAACTTGCTGATCGGTTATGCTCACTTCTTGCGTGAATTATATAATTGTAGTTAAGGATGAATGTACTGAGCATGCTAAGAGAGATAAGGGCAAAGCTAAGATGGATGCTTAGCCATCGTGTAATAGATTAGTATGTTTGTATATATTATACATTTTGAGAAACAAATGATGTAATCGGTTTATGAACCTGGGAAGGATTATACTTTGATTGTAATAAGAAGATAGTAATTACATTCATTTTGTTGTATTTTAATGGAATGGTTGTATGGTTATAAGTACAGTGTAGCACCATATGTTGGGTTAGAAGATACCCGGATTTGGGGGCGTCACATTATTAATATTATAACTCACAATATTAATAACCAGATCATTCCCAGGAAAGAGGTGGCTTTCCGATAAGGATTTCTCCCTATTGGCGCGCAATTAGATGACCAAACCCATTTTTTGGACAGAACTTCCTAGACATCGTCAATAATGCAAATAATAATATGAATAAATGTGTCGTCTCAATTATTAATTTAATAATATAAAATATTGTGACAATAATTGAATCGATAACGTGAGATACTATGCAGCAATTACTGTGACAATAATTGAATAAAACTGAGCGACTTCTCACATAAGCATCAATAATCAAAAATATTATACAATACCATGTGTTACTATGTCACCACGCATATTACTGTACATTTACCACCTGGTATTTCAACAGTTAACGGTAAAACTTTCACCGTTATTTTTTATAAAAAGATATTTCTATTGTTTTCTAACTCCGACAGTAATTTCGTTATGGGGTCCACTAATGATTGTGTCGTCGTACGAATATTCCCTGATAAAATGAATATTTCCCGACCAATCGAATATTTTATACCAACTTGCTTACTTTGAAAAATTTATAAATATTACACACAACTATAACATTATATCAAATCCTCACCTTAATATTCAAAAAGATATTTCGATAAAATTAATCTTTATTTATAAAAGTTGGGATCTTACATTTATGTAATTTGATTGTATGTACGCGTTATATATAAACCTAACATTAAAGACCTATATTGCTCTACTTTTCATGTTATCATTTAATTGTTGAGTTAATTTTCAACTTTTTTATCTTTTGCAGATGCCAACTCCACGTGTGATGAATAATACTGCTTTTCCCACCAATAACACCCCTCTAAATAGTGGAATGAGATTCCAAACACCAAGTATCAGCTCACTCTCCTCCTCAATTCAAACTAGAGGAGGGGGTAGAAAGAAGATAGATGTTGTTGGAAGCCAAGAATCCACACGAAGGCCATATAAAATTTCAAGGAAGTAGGGTGGATCAAAGTTAGATAAAAAAATAGAATTTCTATAATTGGGAGTGAGTTTTTGGGAGATTAACTAATTATGTCATGATGTAATGTTTTTGAAATTGTTTAAACTACATATGCAGTTATAGTTGGATGTAGTATTTTGTAGGTATATTATTTTGTTGGTAATTATGCTAGTGTATGATGGTACATGACAGGAATTGAATGTTGATAAGTTATGGTGGTTAGATTAGGAGAGGGTTACAAATATTTTGTACAATTAGGATTGGATGCTTATGGTTTTGAATATGAATATGCTATGCTTTGAAGTGAATGTTTATGGTTTTGTGTTTTACTATGTACTCATGCTCAGGCATGGTTTGAATGATTTTTATGACTACTTCTTACAAGTGTAACAAGTTGGTGAATGCATTTTGGAATATGAATTCTCTGTAATTATGTCGCAAATGTTTGCTTTATACTCATGCTCTGGCTGGGATCAAATGTTTATAGTTTTATCAAATGAATATATTATGCATCAGTGAATTTTATAAAATGTCTTGGTTCTGTATTTTTTTTGCCTTAGTAACTTATTAGGTGCATAGGTTGGTGCCACATGCATTCCTATCTGTTACATTCAGTTCTTGGTGTTTCATTAAACATGTGGTCATATTCATTTCTTGGTGTTACTTGCCAAAATAGCTTTCAATAAAAAAATTATAAACAACCTTAAGCATTCAATACATACTTACCAAAATAGCCTTTAATACATAAATTATAAACAACCTTCATCACCAATACATCTTGGTTATATTATTAAAAGCCAACACAGATTGAATATTTACCATTAAAGGCCTAAAAGAGATTCAACCAAACATTTAAACATTAGAAGTTGAGCAATTCAAAACAACCAAAATAAAAAGACAAGACACTAAAAAAATCCATAATTTCTTCTCCATCGAACTTTTCTTGTCAATTTTCTTCCTCAACTGCACTTCTCTTTGTAGCGCGAAAACCTCTTTTTCTTGATTTATTTCTTTATTGTTTATCTCACCTTTGCTCATCGGTGTGTTCCCACTTTCCATATTCTTTATTACTTCCATCAAACTCTCATTTTTTTCATTGCTTCTTTCTATCGTTTCTTTCAACTGCAATATCACTTCCCTTGATCTCTTTGTAAATGGAGGGTCACGCCATTTAAAGAGCCTACGACACAACCTTTTATCCCGCCATAAATTAACCCATATACACACAAATTCATTTAATATAATTCTCAACATCAATCCCAGATAGTAGAAATTAGGGGGCAAAGAAAAAAAATAGAGGGGAGGAAAAAATTTCTAATATAACAAAACAAAACACCAAGCCCAGATAGCACAAGAAAAAGGCTTAATTTTGATGGAATATTCCATCAGAAATAGGTTTATTCTGAATAAACCTATTTCCAATGGAATATTCTATCAAAAATTCAGTCATAATGAAGTTGGTTAGAGATAAGTCCATCAAAAATTCAGTCAGAAATAAGTATTGTCGACGGAATTATGGCCGACGAACGGTCCATCATAGATAGACTATTTTAGACCAAATTATTTCCAATACCTAATATCATTTGTAATTACACGTACACGTGTCAAGTTTCACGCTCTCATCCGGGATTCATAATTCGACGAAACATCCATTGAAATAAATTTCGACGTTTAAACGTCTGCTGGAAATAAAGCCTGATCTATCAAATTTTTTTTTTTATAATTAATTATAAGTTCTTATTTTTTACGGATTTTTCGTCGGGGTTATGTTATTCCATCGGAAGTAATGGTTTTTTTACTAATTTTTTATAGTTTCCATGTTTTAAACCTCATTTTAGTACCTGTAACCAGTTTTATCCCAACAATGCATACAATAATCAACCAATAACTACTTTTTTGCGAGACAACATATATCGTAATCAACCAATAATACACCGTAACTTCTTTTTCAACAACATATATTCACATTTTAACGTTTATATATAACTACTTTTTTGACAACATATAATGTATATATATATATACACGATAAGTTATAAACTAAAAAGAATCAAAGTAACTTTAATGGTTTACAATTTTAAACTAAAATACATTAATTTACAAAGAATCAAGCTAAACTACAATGGTATAACATATAAACTACAAAGAATAAAGGTAGCTTCAATGATTTACAAAACTAAAGTAAAATACATTGATTTACAAATAATTAAGCTAAACTACAATAATTTACATAAAACCAAATAGCTATACAATGTTTTACAAAACATCTAAGTAAATTATATACAAAAAAATGAACGTAAACTAACAGTACCACCACTGTGAGGATAATCTTCGAGTGGAGGTCGACGTTACTGCTCTGGTGTCTCAAAATCAATGTCGTCATCCCCCCACTCGTGATCCGCATCACCAGCCTGCTTAGCATCGCCACCCTGTTCATACAATTAAAAATAATCTATTAGTCTATATGAGAGAATTAAAGAGACAACTAAATGAAAATTAAATAACATGCATAATAATTAACTTAAAATGAATAGAATATATGAGTAGTCATAAGCTGACTTAGCATCTACCGAAAAGCCTCCGAGAGTAGGATAACCACCACTCAGCTTCACGTTGATAACATCCTGACTAGGCTCACATCAAACGACATTCACTAAACTCTAGTTTCAAGGATAATTCAAGAGATCTTATGAGATGGGGCCCAAATCGACTCAAAGAGGCTTACATTGGGGTTTAATTCAAGTGAACCGTGAGGAGAGGATAAGTCATACATTTTTAGATTGCTAGATACCTAATATTTTGCAAATCCAAATCAACGCAATTCAAGTCATTATTTAATGCACGAAACAAAGGAGAAGGATAGAGAATGCATAGCAAAACGTTTATTGTGGGAGATGTTTCTAAGTTCATTAACTTGGTCTAAACAAAACTTCAAGGTTGTTGAAGGAAGAAAAATGGAAAAGAATTCAAGTTTGGGACTTACAAACACAGAAAGTACATTCTGACGATTCGGCGTGGGGCGCACTAAGAATACATTGGGTTCGGCGTAGGGTGCGCTAGGCGGGGAAAAATTATACTTATACAGTGCAAGCCTTGCCAGTTTGGCCTTATGAGCGGCGCAGGGGGCGCTAGTCATGCGGCACAAATTCTAAGAAATGCGTTTTTGATCAGACTTATTCCTTATTTTGAGGGATTCCCATATCTTTCCATATTTCTAATGTATCTAGGATATTTATTAAATAGGATTTGATTTCTATATTGATTTTTTTGCTAGAATTTATATTTCTATTCAAATTGTTATTCCTTATAGTAGGCAGTTAGGGTTTTGATTTCTTATTTCTTATAGAATTAAGATTTCTTCCATCATTATAAATAGATTACATAGCTGATGTTGTGGCACCCCCAAATCTGGGTACTTCATTCCCACAGGATTTGGTGCTCACTTTCAAAATATTTACATCTAACTACCCATATAAAGGATTAAAACATAATTTAAACAATTAAAATAATAATCCTCCCCATTAATGGGTTACATCATCTTAAAATAAATCCTAGGTAATCTAACCTTAAACTATTACATAAGTCTGCAGAATACATTACAAAATAAATGAAGTCTTATAACATAAGTTTAGTAACTAAACTAAACAGGTCTTCATCATTTGGACATATTGCCCTTGACTTTGCTGGAAGATGGCTCATCAATTTTCTCAATTTTAGCTGCAGTGTTTAAATGCAAGAGTGAGCAAACAATTGCTCACTAATATAAACAATTATAATAACAACAACATAAGGTTAAGCATCGAATACTGAATAGTAGAAAACTTATTTTACGAACAAAGAACAGAAAACAAGCTCAAGATTTATATATGAGGGTCTTTAAGACCATGAACTATGTCCCGAGGTTGTTAATCTATAATTCATAACGTTGTGAACTAATTCATAATCTATAATTTTAACGTTGTGATTACAATATATTATTACATCTTATAACATGTTTTAAGTTCCTTTACAATTATTAGAGTATGTTAAGTTAACATTTCCCAAGCGATGTTGTTAACAGTTCATTTACTGGGTCTGTAAGACCACTAGCGCGGCCACGCCATGTCTACCTTTGAATTTGGCGCACCCACAAGACAACAAGGCGCCTTGAGCCAGGGGCAAGGCGCCTGCAAGGCCGACACCGAACCGCTTTTCCGTAAACATGATTACAGTCTCTATTCTAAACTAAAAATCCCAATTTCTTCACCCAACACCCAATTAACCAAACCCAAATGTTTATAAGCTTTATAAACTCAAAACCAAATATTTATAAAGCAATTCTAACATAACAAACCACATTTTAGAGGGTTAAAAAATCATGTTTTTGCTATTTTCTTCAATTTTAACATATTTAGCGAATTCAATCGCCAAATCTTCAATTCTTAACCAAATTAAGCCATTTCAATTGCGTTGTTTTCGTTTCTTGATGTACTAACACAATCTACAATAAATTTATAGATTCTATCAAGGATTGAACATCAAATTTTGGACTCAATTAAGCCATTTTACATATACATAACACTTTTAATTTCACTTTTCTTCTTCAAATGAAATTTCATGAATTTAATACTCTAAAACCATTTAAAAGCAACTTATAACAGATTTCAAACCATCTACAACACAAATACCAATTACTCTAACAAATCATCAACTTAACTTTCTCTTTTTCCCAAGAAAACTTAAGAACATAAAACATGACTTTCATAAATTTAACCACCAAAATTACTTGTATACAATGATTATCAAATTCTTGTAATACTTTACGTATATATATCAACAATCCCACACAATTCCTATTTCACAAAGACTAGAAATCACAAAACTATAAATTAGAATTAATAATAGGTTGTACCTTCTAGTCCTTGATTTGCAAGATGATGATAACAAGGTTTTCCAACACTCCTTCTCCTTCTTCTTGATGAAATTACATAGATTTCTCTCTCAATCTCACTGTTTCTCTCTTCCTCTCCAAACTCTCTGTTCTTTAGCCTTAGGAAGAATACGCATAATATAAACTGGCTCTCCCACGTACGTCAGGTTAAAAACTAATAGGCTACGTCAGTTAGATTAAACCAAAGGCCACAAGGCCTTGTTTGGCTACACTTAGTTTAGGTTTCTAATTTATTTTGATAACATTTATATTATATAGTTCCACTTGTCACACTTTTATTTAATTAATTTATGTTCTTACAATTATAATTATAATGTCCATTGTAATTATTTTTATACTTAACAAATTATTATACATTTAATTTAATTATTAAATTAAACTAGAACATCATTTTATTTATTTTAATTAGTTTCTTAAATATCAAACAATTTATTTAATTTAATTATTTCATTAAATTAAATCTTCAAACAATAAAATTACCATTCATTAATTTAGTTAACATACACACTAAACTAAATTATTGCATTCACAATTTTATCAATTATTTATTTATCTCACTAAATAAATTATTTAAAATATTTATTTAATTCAATAAATATTTTAATTTATTTAAAAAATTCCTATATCGTTACAAATGTAATAGGAAGAGACTTTTTGATTAATAAAATTACTTTGTGAAATTCTTCTCATCTTTTGGTTCTTTAAGAATTCCTAGACTAGTTCTAAGTTTTTTTGAGATTTATTATTGACTTATCATACAACAATACATAGTTGTGTGTGGCATCTTCTACTGCATTAATCATCGATTGTACTTTTGGTTCTTGTCTCGTTATAGAATTGGGTCAAGGTGTTGTTGGTGTTCCATTCAACGCAAGCTTCCTAGTACAAAGCAATTGTACTAAGGTTTTCATCTCTTTATTAACGTTGGGTTAAGGTGTTGTAAGTGTTCCACCTTCATAACTTGCTAGAAACGGTCGAGGCGATGACCACCTCACGCAAGCGTGTCGTGGAGTCCATTATTTGGTATCAAAGCTAAGCTTTCTAGCTATTTATTTATCTTAATTTTCTATTGAAATATATATTGTTAAAAAAAATTTAAAAAAAAGAGTATTAAAGAAAAAAAATAGATTCTATTTCTAATGTGCTATCCAAACTTGTAGCACACCATTCTACCATCTAATCATTCTATCATTTACCATTCATCGCATCAATTCCGACAAGTAACACAATAATTTTCTGGAAAAACCTACTCGGAAAATTTAAAGGCATACAAGAGTAGTACGAGATAATCAATATGTGATTTTTGTATTATGCCGATAGTTATACCTTCTCTATTTTGTTCTTGATAAGTTTCTTTTGAATTGCATTATATAACTGTGAATTTATTTGGTGAATTCAAAAAGAACCTATAAGAGAGAATATTAGAGGTAAAAGGCAAGAGTGTAAGATTATTAGAGAGTAAAAGCCAAATTTGAGCAATACATTAAAGATTCATCATTGTTTGAGCAAAACACGTAAGAGAGTGTGTGAGGAAATTGTTTTTATCTACTAACCTTTATTTTGCAATGAACATGTATGGCTACAATTATGAAAGTTTTTATGGGTCTCGAAGGAATACTTTCCAGGGAAATATTGATATAGAGGCATATCTGAGATGGGAGAGAAAAATGGAGTGCGAGTTTAATTATCATGACTACTCCGAGCGGAGGAAAGTAAGACGGGCAGTTCAAGAGTTCTCCGATCATGTAATTGTATGGTAGGAGTTTTGCAAAAATTATGGAGAGCGTCTGATCGAGACATGGGCATGATTAAAAATAGCAATGAGAAAGCAGTTTGCACCAGTACAGCTAGATAGGAGGGAGGAATATACATCTCAAAGACATGTAGAGCAATCTTCAAGGCGATCAATATTAGAAGATGATAAGAGGGTTCACCGACATGTACGCAAGGAGGATTCGCATGGGATACAAGCATAAGACATTCATAAGGCATCTAAGAACATAAAATAAGACATCATTGAGGCGTGTTGCAAAGGATTAGAGGATTGTTGGATGCAACTACAAAATGCTTCTAAGGCGCAAAGGGAACAAGTTCAGCCAAAGGAGGAAGAAGATATAATTGAATATGTATTCCAAGGAGAGCTATAGGGTTTTAATTTTCACGATGATATCCATGACCAAGAGAAAGCTGGTGAACATTCAAAAGAAAGTGATTAAGAAAATGAGTTAGTAAAAGAAAATATATGTAAAAATAATCAACAAAAAGTAATTGTTCAAGAGATTGATAATGTAAAAGAAAAAGTTGAAAAGAAAGAGAGAGAAAAGAAAAGAGAGAATGAAAATATTTAGTTTGAAAATAAATGAGAGAAAAACAAACGAGAGAGTGAGCATAAAGAAGACATAGAAGAAATATATGACTATGAAAAAAAGAGTGAGTTGGAAAGTGATTTGTATTTTGAAAATTCAATGATTGTACATTCGTACATGATGATGCTTTTGAATACTAATCGGATAAACTCTTCTTTGCCTAGTTCTATTTTATCTCTTGTATAGGTTGTTGATGATATACCCCGTGTTATCATTCTATATCAATAAGCTAATAGTATTCCCGAGAAGATGACGGAGTTACCGAGGCGGGTTAGAGAGTTGGTGAAAGTGGGTATCATGAGAGAAGACATGAGTTTGTTTGCTAATTCTGAGATCATAATACCTAAGGAGGATGGGACAATGAGTTTGTTCATCGATTTTAAATTGGTAAACAAGTATCATTATTCTTTTCTTTGTTTATATAATATGTTTGATAAATTGCATAATACTTGTGTTTTATCTAGATGTAATGATCATGCGATGACAATGTCTAATCAATTCAGCGTGAGCGATTGTGATAAATGCAAAATTGTTTTAACTTATGAGCTGTATAAATGGATAGTGACACCTTCAAAATAAGTATACATAACCTATTCTTAGTCGTCAAATACTTGGTAAAGAAATCAAATACAAACTTCATTTATACAATACGATAAAATGTAGCTGAGAGTTTTTACACGAATATTGTCTTCTAGACAATATCCAAACTCAAATGGAGTCCTCATTAATTTTATTATCATACTATTTCATAGAATAGTGAGGACTACTATAGCCACCATCTCGGTCCATCACTCCGTTCCCCGACTAGTCCTGGCTACGTTCTCATTTCCTGAAGAGAATAATGAAAGCAAAAGGGTGAGCTCAACTAGCCCAGTAAGAAATATTATGATTAATGTGAGATCCCGAATTTTATGAAATAAAAGTATTCAATTTTTTCTATTTTAGTAAATAGTTAAATTGATAAAAGGTTAAAGTTAAGGGTGATATTTGAAAAATTTTCAAAGTAAGAAAGTTTTCATAAAATAATCGGTGATAAAAGTACAGTAAAATGCTTGGTTGCATAGTAGCACACGGTATTGATTATTGATGCTTACGTAAGAAAGCCGGTCAATTATACTCAATTATTGCTACAGTAATTGTTGCATCATATCTCTCATATTATTGACTCAATTATTGTCACAGTATCATCTGCATAATATGATATATTTATTAAATCAATAATTGAGACAACAAAGTTATTCATATTATTATTTACAATATTGAGAATGTCTAGAAGTTCTGTCAAGGAGAGGTTTGGTCACCTAATTATGCGCCAATAAGGAGAAATCCTTATCGGAAAGCCCCCTCTTTCCTGGGAACGACCTGGTTGTTAAATATTGTGAGTTATAATATTAATGATGAATAAGTTCGTGTTGATTAAAGATGAAATTGATAGTTCCATTTTTTGGAATTATTAGTGTTAGTGGAAATCAACATTTATTTCGATAATAATTGATGTCCTGAGGTTATATTGACCAATCGGTAATTAACTTAGATAAATGAAACAATTAATTGCTATTGATTCACATGATTATAACTATTTGTTCACATGTGTGTACTATTGATTCACATTCATTTACTAATAGGGGAGTTGGCGCAAGATTGATAATACTTGCATGACTAAGTTAAAAATGGAGGTATAGATGGAGGTACTATACTGTAATTCGTATTTTTACGTGTCTAGAACTATTGATTCATATGATTTACTATTGATTCACATGATTTACTATTGGGGGAGATGGTGCAAGTTTGATAATACTTGCAGGACTAAATTAAAAATGAAGGAAAAGATGAAGGTATTATACTGTAATATTTTGAGCCCCAAAACGTGCAATTATCAAAACTATATTTTCCTATAAATAGAAGTTCATTCTTCCTTCATTTCTCACCAATTCATTAAGTCTCACAAGAGCAATTATAGAAGCTATAGATAAAGAAGCTATAAAGAGAAAGACGAAGAGTAGTCTGCTGTAACGCACCAAAATTCGGTCTATCTTCACAACCGGATTTCGTACGTCACGATCCCATCTTCATCCAAACATATATCATTATATACTGAAATATAACAATATACATTCTAAATTCCTAGGTTTTAAAACCTTATAACTCCTTTCATTACAAATAACGATAATTACATTATCTTTTACGTCTTACACGAGTGACTTTCATCCTCCACTAAGGATACATAACAGTTCATTAAAATAATCTAAAGTTCATTTAACTTATTTTATATTACAAGTCTTCACTTGATCTTCTCGCTCATTCCCATTCTGAATGGCACTCCATCTGGATACCGTCAGCTTGATCTTTATGAGATCCTTAAGTTCTTCAAACATCGTTCGCTGAAAATGTTTTTTATTTAAAGCAAGTGTGAGCATTCAATTTCCCAGCAAGTCATCACAGTTGAACAAACAACTGTAAGATTCAAACATTTCATTAGAACTACGATAACCGAACAAAAGTTATGAAGCATCTTGAATAATAGGAATAATCTCGATTCCTATCATTTTAAAACATCAGTCAATTTCACTTTGAAATACTTTAATTCTTCTACCTTTTTTATACACATCCTGCCTGGCTAGAATCATTAGCACAAACTTAACAATAACGGTTCATGTATAAACAGATCATACTTGTATTGAACAGCTTAATCACAGAATAGTTCATATCATAGAAACACCAAAGTGTTAACATTATGGCTCAAGGCCTCATACATTCTACCACCTTGTACAAATATCGCACATTCAAGATATGTATGTAACTTCTCAAGTTCAACATCTGAGAAGTTTAAGAAACTAGCATTCATTTGAAATATGAATGAAGTTAGGAAACTTGCCTTATGCCCAGCTACAGCTTACGCCGAACTGTTCATTTCAATTCATATATAACACATAAGAAAAAACCACAAACACCAATTAAACATATATATTTGACTTATGCATTGATTTTCTTAACTTTACTTCTTAGGGTTCGCGTTCTTGCAACCTAAGTTTATGCGACCACTTTCATTACCGTTCTACAGCTTTATGACATACGGAGATGTCTTACTTATACGTTCATCATCTTTGATGTTTTAAATTCTTATCTTCTTCTTATAACTTCTCTAGGACTCAGCACACATCGTTTCTCTGCTAGTAGCCCATATGGTACTCTGAGTGGTTTTCCATAAACAACTAACAAAAAAGTTCCCATCTCATCTACACTGCCCATAACAGTGAGTTAGATCGGCTGCCTATTTTTTATATACCTTCGCTCTCTGAAGGAATTGTTTAGCTCAGCTCCCATATGTCAACCATCAAAGGTTACGATTGAACCACAACCTAAACTTATCGTAACTTATCTTAACCATTAATTATAACTTTTTTAAAGTTAATTTCTTATGACTTTCTGGCAACTAAATGTCATACCTCGGGATTCATTCTTATACGAATCACCTTCGGCTTTCATTAGTCTTATTACCGTTCATTACAGCTTTCTCGATAATTCATGTCTTACTTACTACCTTTGTCAACGTCTAGGTCATACAACCAGGGTATACTTAGAACGTTCGTTCAACGCAAATACGATTCACGAGGATCATTTACATATTCAACGTTCATGTTGCTCGTCTCTTAATCTCTCATTCAACCTTTACTCAAGGTTTAAATCGCTTTCAATCGTTATCCATCCCATGAACCCCATGTTCATTAGTCATTCTTATTGTCCAAGCCATACCGTTCGTTGTATGCTAAGACTGCTCTTTTATCGCAACAGCGTTGCGTACACAGCGTCTATACGCTTCACACTTATCTCTCACTATCATGACTTAACATCGAAATGTTATTCATTACCCTCGTCGCTCAAAGTCTAAGGAATCACAACCCTAGCAATCCCTCACGTTCGTTCATCGTAACTACGGTCCCTAGATATCGGTTCCATAATCCGCATTTACATTCTTTCTCTCTTACTCTTATTTAATCTTTTCGTTTAACCTTCATTAAAGGTTTAATTAACTTGTTAAAGTGCTATATTACTTAAACATTATGTTCTTTATCTTTCCTTATATTTCCCCAAGAGTTGAAAGCGCTTAAAAGCTCTTCTCCCATTTTTCCTCACTTCAAGCGCTTACTGCCGCACTCTCTCCTCTCTCTCTCTCGTGTTGCAGTGCGAGTTTGTAGTACTGGCTCCTCGTCCTGGTGTCGCAGTCACGCCTTATAAGGCATGGTCGGCCCACAGAGCCAAGCCCTAACCCTAGAAAATTTCTCTAAGTGTTAAATCCAATTTAAGACGCTTACTTCTTGCTTTCATAACTTATTCGTTATATCTCAGAACGAGGTCGTTCTAAAGCCATTCTCTTCCTTTTCTTACGTAATTCAATCCCTCTCAGATAGAACTTCATTCTGAATCATTAACATGCCATTCAATTGGCTTAATCTTCACCCTTTATTTATTTTACGTTTTTAACGCTCTTTGTTTTGTTCGTCCGTAATTCGGTCATCCGAACTCAGAATTCATTCGTTCTTGAGTCCACGACTCACATTTTCTATTTTCTCTTACATTCTTATGAAACCCTACACATTCAAGTTCATTTACTAACTTTCTAATTCTCTCTTGTCTTTTACGAAATTTTCGTCATAACTTCGTTATAGCTAAGTTTTAATCCGTTCTTCATGAACATTTCTACCGTTCCTAAACAAGAAATATGCATCTAACTTATACGCGATGGTTTTAAACTTTTCCATCAACAACAATTATCCTAAGATGGTTTTAAATTTGTCCATCAACAACGTTCTTCGCGTTCTTCGTGTGTTCTTCGTGTTCTTCGTTCATTTTTCATTTTAATTGATATTTTGGATTACGATTTCACTTTTTATTGGAATTTGATGTTATAGAACATTATTCCTTACTTTATTTCGCCTACTTGTTTATATAATCCACTCGGATCGTTCTAATTCATTACAAATCTTATACTTCCTTAAGAAATTTATAAACTAAACTTTAAAATCTTATTTTCATTATTTCTCATGATTTCAACCATATGAAATCATTTCTAACCTCATCTACTTCTTATTCTCATTAATCTATGTTTTTGAACATAGAAACTTAAAGAAAATTTCTAAGAGACTAGATTTCAGATTACCTTTCTCCTTTAATCTCTTTCCGTCGGACAAAGTTTGCTCACGAGAAACTTTTCCTCCTCCTTTTCCTCTTCTCCCTCATCCGAAATGTCTCTCTCTCTCTCTCAAATGTTGGACAATTTCAAAATTCCAACAAATGAAATAAGCTTCCTATTTATAGAAAATCTAAAGCTAGGGCAAAATAGTCATTTCACCCCCTAACCTCCTTACTATTCACACCTCCATACTATTCATGACTCAAGTGTTAAGTTAACTTAGCCCTTAAGTCTACTTAGCCTTTAAGTTTCGTGGTTTCGTCTTTTGGGTTTCGTCCAACAGTTTTAAAAACTGCGATTCTCGGGATCCAAATATTTTTGGATATTTTGTCTTTCCTATACCGATTAACTTTTACGTATTCTTCGGATTTCCGAAAAACTAAAAAACACTTTTTAGCGTTAAGCGTTTTGCTTCACGTTTTACCCTAACGTAGTTAAACGAGTGAAAAGTACACATCAGTACTTTTCGTCGTTTTTATTTTATCAGATTTCTGCACGTTTTTCAAAAAAAAACTTTTATCGACTTACTTAACTTTTCACAACATATTATCGGCAAATCTTTTGATGGAATGTTATTTCAACATACCGAACTCTCGGAAAGGCTTGGGTTATTAAAACCCCAACCCTTAGGGTTTCGTTGGGTGAATAGTGCCTATTTCGTCTTTTTCCCCGGAAATATTTTTGTTCCCAGATTTTCGTCTTGAAAATTCTTACTCATTTAACCTATCTCATAGCCAGAATCCTCCCGACTTATAATCATCCTAGGTTCTAGAATGATTAATAAACACATAGCACATAATATTATTAATAAAAATTCATTTTATTAATAACTAATTCATTAAACTTAAATTCTGCAAAATCCAAATTTTTGGGTCATTACACTCTTCCCCTCTTATAAAAATTCCATCCTCGAAATTTTTCAAAACCACACCCATACCCGGGTCATCACATTCACCCCTTCTTCACAGAATTTCATCCTCGAAATTTTAGCCTACTAATCTTCTCAACCTCTCTTCAAAGAAGTTCCTATCTTTCAAACATTCTCTCACTTTCACAACTTATCAAGAATTATGGAGTAGAATGAACAACGAGGAATATAAGAATTCCTTTAAAACATTTCCTACTTTTGCTGAGGGGTCAAATTGACCATGAACTCTTACTAGGTTTAACACCATTTCACCATAAACCCTTCTTTCACGGTCAATTTATAATCACCAAGAAGGTAAACTACCTCTTTCATACGTAGGTGATTAACCCATCGTATAACCCCATTTCGGGGTATTTTCAACTCAGACTTATTCATTAGATTCCGAAGCAAAACAATTTGGTTTGGCACAAGTTCTCAAAGAAAGCTCGATTTTCTTATAACATGACATACCATTTGTCTAGCCGAATCAAATAGCTTAGACCATACCAATAAATTGGATATCAACTTGAAACATTCGTCTGGTCAACTCAATTGACATCGACTACTTCTTTAAATTCTTTTACAACACATCAAAATGTTTTATGACGTCATGATACCGCACTTTTCACAATACATTGAGGACTTCGTCAGTTTCTGACTTCATCATTATACATCATACCATAGCAGGTAGTTGATCACAAGATCAAATCCAACACTAGGTTTAATTGTATTAATAACTCCATCTGTTTACCATCTTTGCATCAAATGCATTGATTATATAAAATTCATTTTGACATTTCAAATTAACTTCTGTCTAGCCTAAGTAATTAGCATAGACATACCAAGAATAGTTCTTTTAAAATCTATTGGTTCCAAAAGTTGAACCAATTCTTTCCTTTTTTAAAATGTACATATCAGCACGAATTCAATAAACTTCGAAATCTAGCATAGCTAGATGACTTGGAATATCCTACTCTCCATCTTCCTTCATTGTCTTACTTGCGACAATATTTAATCTTCTCTAGCACCTTCAATACTAAGCCTATTGAAAATAACTTCACTTTCAGTCTAAACATCTCTATACCTTAGTACAGTCCATCAACTTACCACACATTATGAGTTCAGGAACTTTCCACAATAATATGAGTTTAAGAACCATCCCAGACAGACCATAAGCGTTCATTTGCTGAGAAGTTCAAAAACCTACCATATCATTATGAGTCACGAACGTACCATAAGTATGAGTTTCAAGAACTCGCACCTACCTTATCGTTCTCTACCTATCAAGTATGTACATGTGAAAAGATTCACCTTCTAGTCATATACATCTTGACAGCACGACCGAATCCAATGATTATCACTGTAATATACTAAGCAGTTGTTACACCAAGCATAAACCTCTGCCCATAACAAATGTTCATACAACTCAGCTATCACATGAGTCCTCAATTGAAATTTTACAACTTCTAAATTTCTCTTTACTTAATACAAATTTTCTTTAATTCGTATACTATCCTTTATAACTTAATCTGAGTTCTTCTTCCCGTACTACTTCGTAGTACTTATACATCATTCATCGTTTAACAGCTCATCTGTTACTATGATTCACTATGATCACGTGGTGATCTTCTTATCCCTCTCTCTCTACGATTATAGTCTTAGATACTCTTACCTAAGATTTATAACCTATCAGCTCTGATACCAATCTGTAACGCCCTAAAACCCGGTCTATCTTCACAACCAGATTCCGTACGTCAAGATCCCATCTTCATCCAAACATATATCATTATATACTAAAATATAACAATATACATTCTAAATTCCCAAGTTCTAAAACCTTATAACTCTTTTCATTACAAATAATGATAATTACATTATCCTTTACATCTTACACGAGTGACTTTCATCCGCCACTAAGGATACATAACAATTCATTAAACTAATCTAAAGTTCATTTAACTTATTTTATATTACAAGTCTTCACTTGATCTTCTCACTCATTCCCATTCTAAATGGCACTCCATCTGGATACCGTCAGCTTGATCTTTATGAGATCCTTAAGTTCTTCAAACATCGTTCGCTAAAAATATTTTTCATCTAAAGAAAGTGTGAGTATTCAATTGCCCAGCAAGTCATCACAGTTGAACAAACAACTTTAAGATTCAAACATTTCTTTAGAACTTTGATAACAGAACAAAAGTTATGAAGTAGCTTGAAAAATAGGAATAATCTCGATTCCTATCATTTTAAAACATCAGTCAATTTCACTTTGAAATACTTTCATTCTTCTACCTTTTTCATACACATCCTTCCTGGCTAGAATCATTAGCACAAACTTAACAATAACGGTTCATGTATAAATAGATCATACTTGTATTGAACAGCTCAATCACAGAACAGTTCATATCATAGAAACACCAAAGTGTTCACATTATGGCTCAAGGCCTCATACATTCTACCACCTTGTACAAATATTACACATTCAAGATATGTATGTAACTTCTCAAGTTCAACATCTGAGAAGTTTAAGAAACTAGCATTCATTTGAAATATGAATGAAGTTAGGAAACTTGCCTTATGCCCAGCTACAGCTTACGCCGAACTGTTCATTTTAATTCCTATATAACACATAAGAAAAAACCACATACAACAATTAGTCATATATATTTGACTTATGCATTGATTTACTTAAATTTACTTCTTAGAGTTCGCGTTCTTGCAACCTAAGTTTACGTGACCAATTTCATTACTGTTCTACGACTTTATGACATACGGAGATGTCTTACTTATACGTTCATCATCTTGGATGTTTTACATTCTTATCTTCTTCTTATAACTTCTCTAGGACTCAGCACACGTCATTTCTCTTCTAGTAGTCCATATGGTACTCTGAGTGGTTTCCCATAACCAACCAACAAACAAGTTCCCGTCTCATCTACACTGCCCATAACAGTGAGTTATATCAGTTGCCAGTTTTGTATATACCTTCGCTCTCTGAAGGAATTGTTTAGCCTAGCTCCTATATGTCAACCATCAAAGGTTACGATTGCACCACAACCTAAACTTATCATAACTTATCTTAACCATTAATTATAACATTCGTTAAGTTAATTTTTAATTCCTTACGGCTTTCTGGTAACTAATTGTCATACCTCGGGATTCATTCTTATATGACTCACCTTCGGCTTTCATTAATCTTATTACCGTTCATTACGTCTTTCTCGATAATTCATGTCTTACTTACTACCATTGTCAACGTCTAGGTCATACAACCAGGGTATAGTTAGAATGTTTGTTCGACGCGAATACGATTCACGAGGATCGTTTATGTATTCAACGTTCACATTTCTCGTCTCTTAATCTATCATTCAACCATTACTCAAGGTTTTAATTGCTTTCGATTGTTATCCATCCCATGAACCCCATGTTCATTAGTCATTCTTATTGTCCAAGCCATACCATTCGTTGTAGGCTAAGACTACTCTTTTATCGCAACAGCGTTGCGTACACAGCGTTTATACGCTTCACACTTATCTCTCACTATTATGAAATAACATCAAAATCTTATTCATTACCCTCGTCACTCAATGTCTAAGGAATCACAACCCTAGCAATCCCTCACGTTCGTTCATCGTAACTACGGTCCCTGGATATCGGTTCCGTAATCCGCATTTACATTCTTTCTCTTTTACTCTTATTTAATCTTTTCATTCAACCTTCATTAAAGGTTTAATTCACTTGTTAAAGTGTTATATTAGTTGAACATTATGTTCTTTATCTTTCCTTACATTTCCCCCAAGAGCTGAGTAGTTAAAAGCTCTTCTCCGGCTTTTTCCCTACATTGGCACTGCGGCGTCACTCTCCCTTCTATCTCTCTTGCCACGGTGCAAGTTTGCAGTACCCAGCTCCCTGGTTTGGCGCTGCAATGCCACCTTACAAGGCATGGCTGGCGCCACGGCGCCAAGCCCTAACCCTAGAAAATTTCTCTAAGTGTTAAATCCAATTTGAGACGCTTACTTCCCGCTTTCATAACTTATTCGTTATAACTTGGAACGAGGTCGTTCCAAAGCCATTCTCTTCCTTATCTTTCGTACTTTAATCCCTCTTGGACAAAACATCGTTCTAAATCCGTTAACGTGCCATTCAATTGGCTTAATCTTCACCCTTCGTTTATTTTACGTTTTTAACGCTCTTTGTTTTGTTCGTCCGTAATTCGGTCATCCAAACTAGGAATTCATTCGTTCTTGAGTCCACGACTAACATTTTTTATTTTCTCTTACATTCTTATGAAACCCTACACATTCGGGTTCATTTACTAACTTTCTAATTCTCGCTTGTCTTTTACGAAATTTTCGCCATAACTTCGTTATAGCTAAGTTTTAATCCGTTCTTCATGAAAGTTTCTACCGTTCCTAACCAAGCAATATGCATCTAACTTATACGCGATGGTTTTAAACTTGTCCATCAATAACAATTATCCTAAGATGATTTTAAATTTGTCCATCAACAACGTTCTTCGTGTTCTTCGCGTGTTCTTCGTGTTCTTTGTGTTCTTCGTTCGTTCTTCATTTTAATTGATATTTTTGATTACGATTTCACTTTTTATTGGAATTTGATGTTATAGAACATTATTCCTTACTTATTTCACCTACTTGTTTATATAATCCACTCGGATCATTCTAATTCATTACGAATCTTATACTTCCTTAAGAAATTATTAAACTAAACTTCAAATTCTTATTTTCATTATTTCTCATGGTTTCAACTGAAAGTAGTATGCACACAAGCCAATCATGTTTGATGATAAAGCATATACTTTTTAACAATCTTATTCATTTATTAATAAAAAGTATTAATTTATTAAAGGCTTTTAATTATCTACATGATGTTGTTTTATAATATGTGATAAACCCATAGTTTTAAGCAATGCTTTTAGAATAATGATGATGATCATTCTAATGAGATCTAAATTCTTAAAAAGCTTAAAACTAAAATAGTTCCCAATCGTTGGATTACTAAATTGGGGATTAGTGAATCCGGATAGATTGGTACATACGTTGCTTGCTCATTGGATGAGGATGATTGATTTCGTGATCATTTGTGTGGAGACACTAAAGTAAGTATGTAGGTGCTTATTAGAGAATAAGTTCACTGAATATGGCTCGCTAAGGAATACCTAAGGGAGTTTTACTTGTCTGTCAATAGGAATTCCTGTAGTGATAGTAGTACAAGTGATCCTTGGACTTGAGATCATCATAGTATCTTGTGTATGATGAGTTATATTTTGACTTATTCCTTAAGACCCTTATGGTATATCAAAGGGTATGCTTGGGTATAATAAGTTGTACATGGAGATAATGTATGATCAATAAAGAATCTACCATTTCTAGTAAAAGAAGAAAAATGTCCTATGTGATTCGATAAATAACAACCCATTAGTCCTTGACCAAGGCATAATGAAATTAGAAAGGAGTTTCTAATTTGCATTATTTGGAGTTGTGCATTTAAGAATCGAAAAACATATAATTAATTAAAATAAGACTTGACAGTAATTTCATGTCTTATATTTAATTGAGACATTTTATGGTTGAAGGATTGAATTGTACGGTAACTATTTACTCAAAGGTTCTTTTATGATTAATATTAAAATCTATATTATCTAGAAAGTCGTTAATCGCTAGGGAGGCTTATCCCTATTGTAGAATAAATATTATTTATTTAAATAAATTATTAGTTTAATTTATTTATTTAAATAACATTAGAATTGTTCTAATTGATTTATTCACAACCGGTTTAATATGAAGAACCTAAAGGGCGACACCATAAAAGGAAGAATAATTATTTAAGAAGTTAATGGCATAATTGTAATAATAAGTTAAGTATATTTAATTTAATCTATGGTGATATAATAAATTAAATAACTTAATATTTATTATTTAATATTTTAGAAATATTAAATATAAATTAATAAGAGGAGTCTTATTATTATTATTACTATTATTATTATTTAATTCCTAAAGGAGTTTGGGAATTAATTAATAAAAGTACTCTCAAATATCCTAATAGATTAGGAGGAAAATTAATTAAAAGAGTTTAATTAATTATCCCCAATAAGATTAGGGAGCTTAATTAATTAAAAGAATTTAATTAATTAAATAAAACCCAATTTCTTAATTGTTAAGGAGGGTTGCCTACATCTATAAATAAGAGGAGTCTTATTATGGGTGAGGTGGTTGACACTTTCATAACACGTGGATACGTAATTCCAATAGTTGGGAGAGTACGTCTTTTTCTATAGAGATAGAAAACTATGGTTTAGCCAAACACTCATCTTCTTGAATTTTTGTTCTTCCTTGGTGGATCACCTCTAGAGGCCAAACACTTAGGTGGCTAACGTTGATCAAAGGAAGGAACCAAACCCAGTGGATTCAAGTTGAACGCAAAAAGGATTGGAGGTGAACTTGTACCTGAGGAAGCTCGTATCTTCAAGAGTATGATTCTTGTTATTTCTTTTTCGTTTAATTAATAATTGTGCATAAAGGATGATCCGGGTATATGGTTTGTAAAATTTTAAAACTCTAATTTTCCACATTTCCACTTATTTTATGCAATTTGATTGCGTTCATGAATATTACAAACTTAATAGTGGTATCAGAACCAAACCATTAATTTTAATTTGATATGTATATTGATATGTGTTTAGAATAATTTAATTGGGCATAATTTTGTTGGATAAAATTTAAATAAATAAATAAATAAAAAAGCTTAATAAATTTCCGAAAAATCTGCTAAAACCACGCTTAGATCCTATTTTGAAAAGGGTACTTGTGAAAGCTTGTTAGTATTTACTATATTTACTTAACAAAATTCTAGGGATTTACGTGGTATATATAATTACGATGGAATCATGATTACATTCACTTGTTAAGTAATATGTGATTACTTTATTGATTTTCCACTAGGTAAGTGTGTATATATATATATATATATATATATATATATATATATATATATATATATATATATACTACAAAGAATCAGTTTATATGATTACAACGTGTATTTAAGAATCGGGTTATATATATATAATATATTCTTAATTATTTTATAATTAAAATAAAAGTTTATTTTAATTTTAAAATAAAAAGTTTATTTTAATCTTAAAATAAAAAGTTTATTTTAATTTTTAAAATTGAATTTCATGCTAACTAATTAGAGTTGGAATTGATTCCATGATAACTAATTAGAGTTGAAATTGGATTGAATGTTTCCTTAAATAAAAGAGTTTATTTAGATATGGAATAAGATTTCATATTATTCAAAATAAAAGAGTTTATTTGTGAATAGAAAAAAAATCATGTTTCCTTTAATAAAGTTTTTTTTTTACATGGAATTGAATTCTATAATTAATTAAAATAAAGGAGTTTATTTTGATTAAAATAAAATAATTTATTTTATTCAAAATTGGATAAATTAAAATAAAATAGTTTTATTTTGATTTAAATTTGGATTAAAATAAAGGAGTTTATTTTGATTCAAAATTAGATTTTATACTAACTAAATTTGCCCATTAAATGATATCAATATATATATTGAATGTTTATTATTCATGAGATGAATATTATTTATTGATGCATATAGTGATGTGTATGGTAATAAATGGGATTGATTATGGATTATTGACTAATGTGATTGGATTTTATTTTAGTTGGATGCATGAATGTTTGAGGTTTATTAAATGGGGTCTGCGTACCTCGTCTTCTCTAAATTTTTCTTTATCTAAATTCTAACTCCCTCCTATGTACTTTTCCTTGACTGTTGATCAAGGTTTCTATTTTTTTTAAATAGTTTTATAATAGGAATAGTTAGAATTAATTTTGAAGAATTGGAGATCAAGGAGCAAGGAGTGCTTAAAGACCCGTTTGTAATGGAGCCCGGGTTTAAATGTAATAGTTATATTTAAATATTAATTCTTGCACCCCTAGGGTTAGACCTTTTGGTTCACTTGGTGGCTCTAGTGAACCAAACTAGAATAAAAGTTCATAATCAATCCAGGTAGAATATAGTATTCTATATGTGCATGCTTATACTATATATATATTATATATTATGCAAACATGTTTCGCATGTTAATTAATATAACGCGTATTTTATATATATATATATATATATATATATATATATATATATATATATATATGTGTGTGTGTGTGTGTGTGTGTGTGTGTGTGCATGCCATGACTAAACAAGATGAGAGAAATTAATAACAAACCCCTCAAATTTTTATATTAAGTCCTAAGCGTTCAAAGATATTTAGAATATCGAACGTCACCTTCCAGCATGATAAAATTAATAGAGTATTAAATATTTAATATAAGTTTGTTGTGTCACCACAAGGCAAGTATTAAGTATTTAAGATGTTAATTTATCACATTTGATGCTTATAAAAAAAATTGAACAATATTGTTTTGTTGTGTCACCACAAGGACAATATTTTTCTTTTTTGAATATATGGAGTGCTAGGTTGGACTTAACTTGGATAGTTTTGATTCGGATGTGCCACCACTTGATCAAAATAATTTAAGAGGCAAAATATAAGGAGTTGCATAGTTGATGTAATTGACAAGAGTTGTCTACCTATTTATTTATATATAGTTTGTTGTGTCACCACAAGGCTATATACATTTGAAATGTGATCCTTATTCTCACTAGCAAATCTTTAATTAGATTTTACCGAACTATATAAGTGAGGGTAATATAGTTTGAAGAAAATAGTGGGAGATACTAATTTAAAATAAGACCTAATTTATTTTGGTAATTAATAAAAGAATGTATGCTAAAATATTGTTAATTACAAATTCATTTATAGAATTTTATAATGTCTAAATTACTATCACTGCGAAACATATTAGATGTTAATTAAATGGACTGAATTACTTGGATTGGTTAAGGAATTTGAGAATAGTTCTCATGGCTGAAAAGCTATCTTATGTCCGTAATACGTCTTTCCTGCAACGGTTACAGACAATACCTCTGAGGAAGAGATTGCTACTTTTAGAAAGTGGCAAGATGATGCACAGTTGGCTCAATGCATCATGTTCGCGTCTATGAGTAACGAGCTTCAGCGTCAGCATGAAACTATAGATGCTTCTACTATATTCATGCACATCAAGTAGTTGATGGTGAGGAAAGTAGGACTGATAGATATCAGATATCTAAGGAGCTCTTTCGATTTAGAATGACCGATGACACTACAGTACAGATAAAAGTCCTAAACATTATCAATTTGATTAATTAATTATGACAACAGGTTTTGTCATGGATGGAGAGTTGAGTCAAGATTTGATCTTGCACTCACTCCCGGACTCCTTTCACAATTATTGTGAATTTTTCATATGAACAAGCTAGATATCAGCCTCGTTGATTTGCTTAACATGTTGAAAAATGTTGAGAGTCACTTTCCAACCAAGAAAGACCAAGTCTTACTCGTAGGGGCCAAATGATCTTCTGAAAAGAAGAACGATTCAAAGAAGGTAAATAGAAAGGCAAAAACAAGGATAATAAGAAGAAAACTGATACGGATAGCAAAGGTGTTTGCTTCCACAGCAATAAGACAGGACACTGGAAAAGAAACTGCGAGAAGCATCTTGTAGAGGCTAACCAAATAAGCTTAGTGAAGTTTCAGTTATAAATACAATTTTATTCATAATTTAAAATAAATTTTTCTTTAAGTCAAGTTTCTACTTGGGTATTGGATACCGACTTTGGTTATCATAAATATAGATTTATGAAAGGACTAAGTAGAAGTAGAAAGCTAAACAAATATAAGTAATCCTATGTGTGGAAAATGAAACAAAGGTTGCCATATTAGCCATAGAAACTTATTGTTTAGCAATGCCTACGAGCAAATCTATTAAGTCAATAAGTTGTTATTGTATTCCAGTTCTTGTTAGAAACATTATTTCCATTTTATTGTTGGACAATGAAATCTTTGGTATTATATTTAAGAACAATTGTTGTTCTATTTATAATAATAATATTTTGTATAGAATTGGAATATTACTTAATGGAATTTGTATACTTGACTTACATGAAAATAATTTCGCAAATTGAACAAACTAGTATAAGAAAAGGAGATGATCATTCAAAAAGTTGAATGTGTGTATTTGCAGAAATACAAGTGTGGATTATTTGAAAGGTTCAAAGAATTCAGAAGTGAAACAAATTGGCAAAGTATTAAGATTCTTTGATTAGATCAAGGAATAAATACTTGTGCAATAAGTTTTTAGATCATCTCAAATGGTTTTCTCACAATGGACGCCTCCTGATACGCAATAATTGATTGATGTATCTGAAAGGAAAAATTGTACCTTATTGGACATGGTGCGGTCTATAATGATTTTACCGACATTTCAGTATCCTTCTGGGATGATGTCTTAGAAATGGTAGTACATCTACGAAAAGGTAACCTCAAAATCTGACCCCAAGACTCCATAAAAGTTATGGACAGGGAGGATTCCTAATCTTAAGTATGTTAAGATAAGGGGTTGTCCAACTTATGTGAAAAAGTTTCAAAGGATAAGCTTGGGACAAGATTTCACAAGTGTAGATTTGTGGGATATCCTAAAGTAAGTTTAGGGTATATGTTCTATAATCCTACTTAGCAAAAGGTGTTTGTTGCAAAAAAACACGATGCCTTCTAAGATAAAGATGTTTATCATTGAAGGGGCTAGTGAGAGGATAATAGATCTTGAAGAGTTGAAGAACCACAAAATACTATAAGTCAAATAAGAGGAACCTGTAGATAGACCTATTGTACCACAATTGAATCGTAAATCTGAATAGTCACCAAGATACACGGAGGTATGGATTCATCATAGATGATGATGATGAGGTACGCATCATAGAAGATGATGATCCAGTTACATACGATGAGGTAAGAGTTGTAGAAACTCAGATAAATAGATTGAAGCAACTTTCTCAAATATGGAACATTCGTTTTGATGAGACAATCAAAAGAGTTTGATTTTATCAAAAACAAGAAAGAACCTAGTGTGTACAAAAGGGTCAGTGGGAGCGTCGTGACATTCCTAGTATTATATGTTGATATACTACGGATAAGGAATGACATACTAATGCTATAATCAGTAAAAATAAAGTTGTCTAAACATTCCTCCATGAATGATTTGGGAAGAGTATCTTAATTGGGGATACAAATCTATATAGATAGATTTAATAGGATGCTCGACTTAACCCAAGGAACGTATATTCATTTGATGCTAAAGTCATTTAACATGGCAAACTCCATGGGATGTTTCATGTTGATGAGCCTTGGAGTGTATCTCTCTTACTAGTCCCCAAAGACTCCAAAAGGAGATATCGTATGAGTAACTATCATGTATGCAATGAAATGTACGTGACTTAATGTTGATCAGTCATATTCTGGAGAAGTTCACTGTGAGACAGTGAAAAATATCTTAAAGTACTTAACTGAAACTAAGGATGTGATCATATTTATGGTGGGTCCAAATTAAAACTAGAGGGCTTAACAGACTCTCGAGTTTTTTAGATAGACCAAGACGACAGAAAATCCACTTTAAGGTAAAGGGTTACCTTGAACGGTGGTGCAGTGAATTGAAAAAGGTTTCAAACAGCAAAGAGTTGATGGTTTAGTGATAAAGACAAAGTATATAGCTATAAATGAAGCTTCAAGTTGATTGTTTGGATTAAAAGTTTATTACAGAACTAAGAATAGTTCCTAAATCTCATCTTGGATCTAAACATGTGTTGTGGCACTTTCATTTGATTATAGGAATCATTGAAAGATGGGAAATCACTATAGAGATAGTGAACTCTCAAGAACAACATTACATATCCATTAACTAAAGCTTATCTAACAGTAGGATAATCGTCACTTAGAGAAGAAGGGTATGAGATACCATGACGATTGGCTTTAGTGCATATGGGAGATTGAAAGTAGTATGCACACAAGCCAATCATGTTTGATGATAAAGCATATACTTTGTAACAATCTTATCCATTTATTAATAAAAAGTATTAATTTATTAAAGGCTTTTAATTATCTACATGATGCTGTTTTATAATATGTGATAAACCATAGTTTTAAGAAATGCTTTTAGAATAATGATGATGATCATTCTAATGAGATCTAAATTCTTAGAAAGTTTAAAACTAAAATAGTTCCCAATCGTTGGATTACTAAATTGGGGATTAGTGAATCTGGATAGATTGATACATACGCTGCTTGCTCATTGGATGAGGATGATTGATCTCGTGATCATTTGTGTAGAGACACTAAAGCAAGTATGTAGGTGCGTATTAGAGAATAAGTTCACTGAACGTCACTCGCTAAGGAATACCTAATGGAGTTTTACTTGCATGTCAATAGGAATTCCTGTAGTGATAGTAGTACAAGTGATCCTTGGACTTGAGATCATCATAGTATCTTGTGTATGATGAGTTATACTTTGACTTATTCCTTAAGACCCTTAGGGTATATCAAAGGGTATGCTTGGGTATAATAAGTTGTACATGGAGATAATGTATGATCAATAAAGAATCTACCACTTCTAGTAAAAGAAGAGAAATGTCCTATGTGATTCGATAAATGACAACCCATTAGTCCTTGGCCAAGGCAGAATGAAATTAGAAAGGAGTTTCTAATTTGCATTATTTGGAGTTGTGCATTTAAGAATCGAAAAACATATAATTAAATAAAATAAGACTTGACAGTAATTTCATATCTTATATTTAATTGGGACATTGTATGGTGGAAGGATTGAGTTGTACGGTAACTATTTACTCAAAGGTTCTTTTATGATTAATGTTGAAATCTATATTATCTGGAAAGTCGTTGATCGCTAAGGAGGCTTATCCCTATTGTAAAATAAATTTTATTTATTTAAATAAATTATTAGTTTAATGGATTGCTTGTTCCGCTGCAGTTGTTGATCTAAAACTTGTTGTCTATTGTATTTTATCAGTTTAACACTGTTGAAGGCTAAGGATAATTTATTCTGCATTATCTTAGTCATAATATTTCTTATTGGGCTAGTTGAGCTCACCCTTTCTTTCACCGTTTCTCTTGAGAAATGAGAATATAAGCGGACGACGAGTCGGGAATGGAGTGATGGTCCCAGATGGTGGCTATAGTAGTCCTCACTATTTTTATAAAATAGTGTGATAATAATTGTAATGAGGACTCCATTGAGTGTGGATATTGTCTAGAAGGCAATATTCGTGTTTAAACTCTCAGCTATGTTCTGTGGTATTTTACACGACAGTTGTATAATTAAGTTTGTATTTGAGTTATGTACCATGTATCTGGCGACTCAAGATGGGTGATGTATATTGGGGGCATCACAATTAAGATAATGCAGAATAAATTATCGTTAGCCTTCAACAGTACTGTTAAAATGATAATAAACAACAAGTTTAACTGCAGCGGAACAAGTAATCCATTAGAAGAGTCAAGTAGAGTATGATATCTAATATCTTCTATGATTTAAAAAGTTTATCATCAATTTTATCGCTGAGACTTAACTCAATAAATAATCCACATCACTGAATTATCGATGCACTACTGGCCAATCATATTCATTAGTATCACGTCCACGAATTATCCATGCACTACGTGTGACACCCCCAAATCCGGTACTTCCATTTCCAAAGGATTTGGTGTTCACTGTACAAATATCATCTATCTATCTACCCATAAATAAATACAAACCATGCAATAGATAGAAATAATAAATAAATCTCCCCTAATGGGGTTACATCAACTGTATAATAAATAAAATCCCAGGTTGCTCTAACCTTAAAACATCTGTGCGGAATCATAAACAAATAATAAGTCTTAAGTAACATCAAGTCTAATATCATTACATAACCACATAATTAACCAGTCTTCATTACTTGCTAATCTTGCCCTTGCCTTTACTAGTGGAAGGCTCGTCTGATCTTTCGTTCTTAACTGCAATGTTATTATTACGCAAGAGTGAGCACGATTGCCCACAAGTATAACAATATAACAAATGAATAATAACATGCGAATAAATCAAAGACTTCTGAAATAGGAAACTCAACTTTTGAATCAGGAATGAATAACGAGAAATAAAAGAACTTCTGAGGGTCATAAGACCTTGAACTATGTCCTAGGTTGTCAAGTGTTTATACTTGAAACCTTTAACAGTCATAAGACTATGGACTCTTCTTCTCGTACTTAGGGGGATCAACCCTTAGTACCATACTGTGCACAATATCTTAACGCTAACGCATAAGTAATTCCCTATCCAGGGTTGTTCATCTCAGTTTGACATTCGAGTCCGCACCAAAAGAAGTTTGGTTTGGATTAGCTCAGCAAAAGTTCTGAATTTAGAACGTTCATCAACTATGGACTAGTCGAATCAATAAGGGTTCTGCTAGTCTTACAAGGTTCAAAAATAACTGATATTTAAATTGAATAATAATCTCGAGAAGTATACAATAGAATAAATATTATATAACAGAAACATGCTTTGATAAGATTAATGATCTTTGATATAGCAAATTGAACTTGATCAATAATAACGAGAATTTATCCGATGTAGGTTCATAACTTGAATAACAATAACAAGTAGGGTTAGGAAACTTGCCACATACGTAAATTACACTTTAATTAAACTCGTTCCCTGATTTAAATCCTACATATCATTTACGTTCACAATACCAGTTAATTATAACGTACTAAACATAACAAGTTTATTCTTTTGTCTAACTCGAATTCATGACTATACTTAGTCAATTACTACACTTATTGTCAAAATTAAGACTTCACGAACAATAAGCTAACTATGCATTCAATCATTTAATTCACACGTAATTGTGTTATGGATGTGTTAAGAATTTATTTTAACACCTCATTATATGTCTAACAAGTTTTTATGTTCATTAGATTAAGTTAATAACACATTGCTAGACTTAAACATTTAAAAAAACTTATTTCTGGGTCATTCTACTAAGTGGCGCTACGGCGCCACTGTTGTACTATGTCTTGGCACTGCGGCTGGAGACTTGGCGTTGCGGCGCGGGACTTCAGTTCTGGAGTTGGCGTCGCGGTGCGAAACTCCAGATTTTGATTCTTAGTTCGCCAAGAACATAGAGTTCAGTAAAATAAACACTACATGATCATTAATTTCACTAATTTAACATACCCACATGCTAGAATTCATACATAATCATTACCCAACATTTATAGAGTGATATTAACCCATTTAAACACATAATTACAGAATTAAAATATGTAAATTTCACTGTTCTTGATGTTCTTAAAGGTTTTGAACATAAATCATAAAATTCAACGCCACGGATTCGTTATAACACCAAATCCATCCATTCAAGTTTTGTTTACTTTGTTTTAGCATGCATACTCATATACCAGTGTGAATTTTGCAGAACAATTTATGTTTGACATATTAATTTTACGTATAAGGGCCATATGGCCATATAATATACTCTGTAAATTTTGAAGCCATAATATACGTTATAATATTATGAAATTGATGATATGGAATCATATACAATATATATTAAAACATGCTATGATGCTATATTAATACATATATTCACATAATTGTTACCCTATCCAACTATAAAGACTTTACAGAAGACTTAAGAGCTATATTCATGAAAACTTTAAAAGACGTAAAATAGGAATTGGGTTGAAGAGATTACCCAAGCGTAGTGTGAGTGAGGATGACAATTTCTCTTTCAGATAGTACTTCAATCACAGAGTTTCTCCCACAATTTCTCTAAATTCTCTCTAACTCTCAAGTTAATTCTAAATGAAGAATACGTAAACATAAAATGAACTGGTCCTTTATGCGTAGAGTTGAGGTCAGTTACTCCATGCGTGGTTTAACTGCCCCCAACTCCCCTTAAGGCCTCGTTTGGCTAGCCTTAAAGGCTTATACCCAATTTAATTTAATAAAACCTTTATAATCTAGTTTGGAAAATGTCACACCCCTTTATAAATAAATCCAATATCTTATTTAATTTATTTTAAATAAAATATAATAATTTCTCATTAATTCACATAGTCACATAATTAAATTTCTCATTTATTAATAATGTCAAATTATTATATCTTTAATTAATTATTAAATTAATTAAAAAAACATTAAGCTTATTAAATATTTCTTTTAATACAATAAGCTCACATAATCACATACTTCGAATAATAAAAATTCTCCACATTAATTTAATAACTATAACACATATAATTAAATTAATCTACCACAACTTCATCAATTAATTATTTAATCTAATAATTAATTCATCGAAAAATATTTATTCAATCCAATAAATATTAAAATTAAATTATAAAATCTCTGTTGTCACATCTTTTCCCTCTTAAAAGGATTCTGTCCTCAGAATCACAACTCAACAATTCGTCCCGTTACATTCTCCCCCCTTATAAAGATTTTGTCCCCAGAATCACTTACACATAAGTTAAGTAAATAAATGAGGATAATTCTTCATCATATTCTCTTCGAGTTCCCACGTAGCTTCTTCAGCGTTGTGGTTCCTCCAAATTACCTTAACAGAAGGTATGACTTTATTTCTCTGAACTTGTTCTTTTCGATCGACAATTTGAACTGGAATTTCTTCGTAAGATAAGTCTTTGTCGAAATGTAGGGGTTCAAATTCAATCACGTGCTTATAATTAGGTTTATAGGGTCGTAGGACTGAGATATGGAAAACGGTGTGGACATTCTCTAGAGCTGGAGGTAAGGCTACCTCATAAGCAACTTCTCTGACCCTTCGTAGAACTTCAAAGGGTCCAATGAATCTTGGGCTTAATTTCCTTTCTTTCCGAATCTGATCTTTCCCTTCCAAGGAGAGACCTTTAAAAACACATAACTACCTGGCTCGAACTTAACATTTTTACGGTGTGGATCGGCGTATTTCTTCTGTCTATCTTGAGCTGCTGTCAATCTTGTTCGGATCACTTTTGATTATTTCTACTGTTTGTTGTACCAATTCCGGGCCTAGTAATTGTCTTTCGCCAACTTCATCCCAGTATAGCGAAGTTTTGCACTTTCTGCCATATAACGCTTCATAAGGTGGCATGCCAATACTAGCGTGGTAACTGTTGTTGTAGACGAACTCTACGAGCGGTAGATGATCATCCCAATTTCCTTTGAAGTCCATTACACAAGCTCTTAACATATCTTCCAATGTCTGAATTGTTCTTTCACTTTGTCCATCCGGTGCGAGGGTGATATGCCGTGCTCATTCAAGAATCGTGTACCCATGCATTCTTGTAGACGTTTCCAGAAGTTTGACGTAAAATGCGGATCTCTATCAGAAACAATTGACACCAGAACTTCGTGCCTTGAAACAATCTCTTTTACATATAACCTTGCCAACTAATCTAAGTTGAATCTGATTTTGATCGGAAGGAAGTGTTCGGATTTCGTCAATCGGTCAACAATAACCCATACTGCGTCGTAGCCTTTCTGAGTTGTCGGTAGGCCAACCACGAAATCCATCATAATATGTTCCCATTTCCATTTTGGAATCTCTAAAGGTTGTAGTAACCCACTCAGCCTCTGATGTTCTACTTTCACTTTCTGATATGTCAGGCATTTGGCAACACATTCTGGAACCTCTCGTTTCAAATTTGGCCACCAAAAATGTTATCGAAGATCTTGATACATCTTGGTGCTACCAGGATGAATCGAATATCTTGAGTTGTGAGCCTCGCTCAAAATTTCTTCCTTAATCTTAGTTACTGGCGGTACCCAAATTCTATTCTCAAATTTCAGTATTCCTTCCTTATCCATCTTGAATCTTGATTCGGTTCCTTCGGTTATCTTCTTTTTCACCGATTGACATTCGTCATCATGAAGTTGAGCCTCCTTAACCTTGTCTAGTAGAGTTGGATCAGATTGCATCTAAAATAGCTTCTCATCGACCTCTATAGGACACTTTACTTCCAATTACAGCTTCTCCATTGCTGAAATTAACTCCTCCTGATCGATCAACATCATCAGTTTCTCAAGACCCTTTCTACTTAAGGCGTCGGCCACCACATTTGCCATACCCGGATAGTATAGAATCTCACAATCGTTGTAAGACCCCAACTTATTATAAATAATATTGAATTTTCATCTATTCATTATTCTAAATTAATAAGGTGTTAATTTAATATAATGCTTTGGTTATGGGTGAAATGTGCAAATTTTTCAAAATAAGCAAGTGGTTATAAAATATTCATTTTGTCGGGGAATATTCTTTTGGTCGTGGAATAATCTTTTTGTTGGGAATATCCGTACGACGGCGCAGTCATTTGTGGGCCCCATAATGGAATAACTATCGAATGAAAAAAATGACAAAGTTTGAGTTTTTATAAATAACGGCGTAGTTGTTACCGTTAACACTGTTGGAATACCCGATGGTTAAAAATACAGTAATATGCGTGGTTGCACAGTAGCACACGGTATTGCACAATATTGTTTAATTATTGATTCGTACGTAAGAAGGCACTACTCAATAATTGTTACAGTAGTTACTATTCAATATTTTATTTTATTGATTCAATAATTGATGCGTTGATATTTTATATTATTGTTGTTTCAATAATTGTCAATGCACAGTATTTCCCATTATCAGATCAATAATTCATATTATTTGAATAATATTATTAGATAGCATTATTGGCAATGTCTAGAAAGTTACATCGAGGAGAGGTTTGGTCACCTAATTGCGCGCGAAGAAGGAGAAATCCTTATCTGAAAGCCCCTCTTTCACTGAACGGCCTAGTTGTCATAATTGTGATTCTGTAATATTATTTATGAATAATTAATTATTGATTTATATGATAAGGAAATATTTATTTAATGTGTATATAAATGATGGATTTATTTATGTGGTTGTAAATGAAGGAATTAATGTTGAGGTATTTTATCAGTATTTTGTCGGATTGGAGGTATTAAAAACTCAAATTGGTGTTCTTAAAGCTTTATTGCGTGAGTTGTAATTTTAATCTGACCGTTGGATCGTTGTGATTTTTGGATATGTTATACATATATGAGTTGAGTATATGTCCACAAATTTTGAATCGTTGAAAATTAACGCATGATTTGTTATGAATTTTAAAAGGTGTTGAAACGGTGTTGAAAATCGTCCGTTTGTGGATTTCGGATATTTTCGGTTTGGAATTTGGAAAAACATAAAGCTACAAAGTTGTAGAGAATTCGATTTCGTGTGGAATGGACATAAATTTGTATTTTTCTGATAAACGGGCTATTTTCTATGAATTAATGAAGTGAATTAATGAAGTATCGAAAAATAAAATGATTTTTATTAAATTACGGGTGGGACCCACTTTTGTTTTAACATATGGGCTGCTGGGATTTTTCAAGAATGGCAGCCTAGATTTTTCAACAAGGTATGCATGGATGATGAGTAATGAAATAATAATTTTTTATTATTTTAGTCTCCTTTGGCGTTCTAGCATTTTCCTATAAATAGATGCTTAGGTTAGAATTAAAAATCACACCAGGAACAAGTTTTTTTTCTCTCTAGATTATCGAGCATATTTTTGTGAGTATTTTGATACTTTGAGAGTTGCTGTTCGGTACAAGTTTTCTTCGTCTTTATATTCCGATATTCCGATCAGAAGTACCGTTATTTTGAGGTAAGGGATGTTATTTTCTTCTTAAATGATATTATTTTCTTCAATATCATTATGCCAAAATATTGGTTAACTTTTTAATTAAATTTGGAACTTTTTGTGTCAGGGTTACTATTCACGTATACGGCACTATTCACGAATACGACACTATTCATCAAAAAATAAAAATTTTCCTTTTTGTCCAACCTGTCTATTTTGGCTACTATCTTTGATTGTATCCATGTTTTGATTATTATTTTTGAATTATGCTTCACAATTGGTTATTATAAAGTATTATTGATCTTGGATAAACTGTTATACGAATCCCTAATATTTGTCCTTCTGTCTCACTGGATTTGTTTTCTTTAAAATATTTTTCATTATCCTCAGTCTTAAATGATGATATTACTAAATATCTTTGGCCTATAGTGCAACGATGAATGATTAACTGATGAATATCTTTGGCCCGTAGTGCAAAGATGAACAGGTGTTGAGATGAACATGACCAACTGGTGATACAAATGAATATCTTTGGCCTGTAGTGCAAAGATGAATATTTGATTAAAGATAAATGCTGATTGTTGTTACAGGGATAAAATATTGATGATGAACTTTTAAATCTTAGAAGATAGTAGAATTCATTCTCTATGTGACTCTTCTAATGGATTGATGTTTCCGCTGCAGTTGTTGATCTAAAACTTGTTGTCTATTGTATTCTATCAGATTTTTTCTTGTTGAAAACTAATGATAATTTGTTGTATATTATCTTACTCATAACATTCTTTACTGGGCTAGTTGAGCTCACCATTTTCCTTTTTGTTCTATTTTTCTTCTCAGGAGGTGAGAATATAGCAGGATCGAGTCGGGGTATGGAGTGATGGTTCTAGAAAGATATTTTAGCAGTCCTCACTATTTTTGTAAAATATTGTATGAATAACTGTAATGAGGACTTATTTGAGTGTGGATAATATTTTAGCAGTCCTCACTATTTCGTCTTTCCTTTACCAATTAACTTTTACGTATTCTTCAGATTTTTGAAAAGCTGAAAAACACTTTTTGGTTTTAAGCGTTTTCGTTCACGTTTTCCCCTAACGTAGCTAAACGAATAAAAAGTACATAACAGTACTTTTCGTCGTTTTTATTTCGTCCAATTTCTGCACATTTTTAGAGAAAAACTTTTATCGACTTACTTAACTTTTCAAGATATATTATTGACAAATCTTTCGACGGAATGTCATTTCGACATACCGAACTCTTGGAAAGGCTTAGGTTATTCAAACCCAAACCCTTAGGTTTCGTCGGGTGAATAGTGCATATTTCGTCTTTTTCCCCGAAAATATTTTTGTTCCCAAAATTTTTTAATTTTTGTATTGAAAATTATTACTCGTTCAGTCTAGCTCGTAGCCAGAATCCTCCTGACTTATAATCATCTTAGGTTCTAGAACGGTTAATAAACACATAGCACATAATATTATTAATAAAAATTCATTTTATTAATAACTAATTCTTTAAACTTAAATTTTGGACGATCCGAATTTTCAGGTCGTTACAAAAATAATGCAAGCATGCATGTAGTCATAAAAATGCATCTTGAAAAGCTCCAGATAAGAATTTACCACACCCTTTCTGAGGTGATTTGGAGACATGTTGTCTAGATATTATGGATCCGGATCAGCCGAGTAGTTCCCGTAGGACCACTTCTTGTGTATGGAGGAGGGCTTCTGAAGTGCCTCGACCCCGTCTTGTTAGACAGCCTCATCGTTTGGTGGAGGTGGTGATACGTCTTATCCGGGTTGAAGTGTCGAACGTAGAGGACGAGGATGAGGATGTACCGGTTGAGGTTCCTGCTCCTGCTTCACGTGTTCCCCGTAGGGAATTGCCAGGTATTCAAGTCACAAACCCAGAGCTTCTGGGTGACTTGAGTTGACATCCTTCAGTCTACCTGCATGCAAACGAGGTATAAAGTTAGATCTTAATCTTCCTTGTTTCCTATTGATGAGGAGTAAAGGGTTCTGATGTTGATCTGCATTTGATGTAGGTTCCCGGCTTTACACAGCCTCGAGGGAATTGGTTCAGTATCCACTCTATGTATCAAGCTTTGCATGATGACTATAGAGCGATTGTACATGGCTAGGGATTCAGGATGTTCTTTTCCATTCTTTCCCGTCGTTGTCCCTGGGATTACCTCAGGGCATTGTCTCGAAAGTCTTTGGTTTCACCGACTTCGGTCCACTCTATTCTTTGGATCGTGAGGTGATGATGACACCGATGGATTGGCGGTTTATCACAGCTATGGAGTTTGAAGGGGATCCAGTGCCTTGTACGGCGGATATCACTCTTACTGCCGTCAAATCCTTGTTAGAAGTCCTAGACGGAGCACGCAAGGGAAGGACTGTACGTACAAGTCCTCTGAGCGTAGATGCTATGAGCGAGCTGTTGAGTGAGCCCATACCCGATGATGTGAGAGTCAGGAATCACATTCTTCGGCGATTGTTCTGATGATCATTAGGGTCGCCATATAGCGGATAACTCTTCTACGGTGTCCTTCGCTTTGATCAGCGCCACTCGACACGTGGACCGTATAGGAGATTATGATTGGGGTTCCTACACCTTTGCATACTTCCTCAGGGGGAATGCTTATGCAATCACAGGGTTTGATCGAGGCTTGGCTAGGATTCTGCCCGTTTATGCTGGTGAGTATTTCTCTTGTCTTTTCCAATGTATAGGTTAAGAGAGTTGACTGACAGTAGATGTTTGCCTTTGTATTGGCAGTTTTGGGCCTATGAGAGGCTTTCATGTTTACGTCCTGTGAGTGTGGTAGGTTTAGACACCTATCCACGAGGACAGAGATGGCATTATTCCATATTGGCGGAAGTCCCTGTTACTGAGGGTTTCACTCATTGTCACCTACAGCTAGAGTTGTTGACAGCGGATGTCATCACGTGGGTTCCCTACTCTGGGGAGTATTTGAGCATTGGATTTGAGGATGGGTACCCGACTAGAGTCGAGTATGTGATTTCTACCCATAGGATTCCTCTCTTCACAGATGGAGGATGGGAGCTCTATTTAGGAGAGCGTGCTATCAGGAGCACCACAAGAGAGATTCGAATGCCGATCTTGCCTCCTTCCAGGTGTTATTGGTCTGTTTTGCAGTCACCCATCATTGATATCCCGTTGTTGGGGGTTGACGGTTTCACAATATCAGAGGGTCCCTGCACTCAAGAGATATTCCAGCATTGGTGGTTCCCTCGTACCATTGGAGCCCAGACTCATGCCACTCAGTTCATGGGGGATAGGTTCCAGGATCTGTGATGATGACGGATCGGCTAGCATGTGTCCGAGATCCAACTCATGTGACACAGATTGACAGTTTGACCAGGCAGTTGGACCGAGCACATTTCTTTATCCGGCACTTGGGAAGAGATCCTTCAGATGCAAATACTTTTGATCCTTCCAGCTCTGGCGCTGGCCCCTCAAGTGACCCATATGGCTTTGTTGGTGAAGATCCTCCCTTGTATAGGCCTGACATACCTGTAGATAGAGATCCAGTGACTCAGGAGGAGTTACATCAGGTGGACAAGATTAACGATGTAGACATCGATACCATTGACTTCTTCTGATGTATATTCTCGTTATTTCTTTTGATAGGCCTCTGTAAGATGTTGGGTAGCTTCGCCCCATTCTCGTTATATCTTTTGTTAGGCCTCTGTTAGTTGTAGGGCAGTTTTGCCCCATTTCCCTATATTTTAGCTATACGAAGATGTGTTAAATGATGATATACTTAGGAATATATGTACAGTTTTCCATTCCCTATATCATATTGCCATCTATTGTATCATGCATGTTATTATGTTATGCATATGTATGTATGTCCAAAGATATTCAGCATTGACCACTGGATGGTCTTATGACACGGCCCGTACAGATGTCTTCTTCGACAGTTAGCCGTATTGATCATACCCCACCATTTTTGGTCGCATCGGGTATACGATCGTGGTATGATAGCATGTCACCATCAGACAGGGTGACTATAGATGGTTTGTTGCAGCATACTATGACCCTGTTGATGTTTCAGGTTCCTACAGGATTCATAGAGGGTATGCTAGAGCATTGGGTATCGGAGAGGCAGGTTTTCCGATTTGGGACCCAAGAGTTGACTCCTACTCTGGAAGAATATACACATTTGACGATGCTGCCATTGGGCAGACCTTGCGTGCATATGGCGATCAGAGACATGAGTAGGCAGTTCATGACCCTCACCGGATTGAGGCGTAGGGTGGTGCAGGATGAGATCACATCTGGCCACGTTATATCCCAACGTTTTTTGTTTAACTGATTTGGCTCTGAGGATAGTTATGCACGACATTCTGGGGATTTCACCACACCGAAGGATCATTGGCGTTCAGCCAGAGTGGATGTACTGCTGTTATGCGTACTGTCATATGTTTACATGCCACATTATATGGATGAGTTGGACATAGGGGTCATTATGGTAGTGAGAGCTCTTAGGGAAGGTCACACCATTACACCGATGATTATGGTAGAGACTCTGAGGTCGGCCACATACTGTTGCACTTATCCGGGAGGAGTGTTTATAAGCAGCTCGGTTATGATGTACGTGTGGTTTATGTCACACTTGAGACCGATTGACACTTTCAGACGGCATGGGTATTGTTTCACCCATGATATAGCCATGTCATACTCCTTTTAGCCTGCAGAGTGTACAGATGCTGCATCTTGGTCAGCTTTCCTGGCAGGGATCGGAGATCCGTTTGCTATATTGCCATGTACAGGGCTTAGTTCACCCTACAACTTCATTACTCATGCTTCAGGCATGGATTATCTTCCTCTAACTGGTTTGAGAGGCATGATTACTTACCACCCACTGGCCGTGATGTGTCAGTTTGACCAGTTCCAGGACTTCCATCCTTTTGAGGGGACATCGAGTCGGTGCTTTGCTTCTCGGCACTTATCAGTAGAGGATAGATCCAGGTTGTATGCCTGTTGGGATCAGCGAGAGCTAGCTGAGTTTTCCATCAGCTATCCGGGTTGTTCTGTAGAGTATTTCGCATGGATGGAGATAGAGACTGCATCGGTTGCGGTAGTATCCATAGTGTAGGGGACTAATTCTGACGCTGAGGAGCCTATAGAGGAGGCTAATATACCCATCGAGGAAGATTTGACTGCTGGGTTGCCAGCATTTGTGATGGATTCTCCCACTACGAGTCTACTCATGTGCCATTCAAAGATTCAAAGACAATATTTGGAGCAGAGTCTACATCTGATGACCTATGAGGGAGATCAGGCTAGGGCGTCGATGTTGACAGCTCTTGATGGGAGAGACGCCACTCTGTTAGAGAGAGACGAGGCTAGATCAACCAGAGATGCATTGATTGTGGAGCGGGATGCTGCCGTATCTTCCCGGGATGTGGCCGTCGCAGACAATACTTCAATGAGATCCCATACGATTGGCATCCTTGCCGATATGAGTGCATATATTGATGAGCATCATGCTACCATACAGTTTGCCTCAGAACTGCTAGCTCGTGAATATACCATTGGGCAGGAGCTTGCAGCATTACCTCCTTCTTCAGAGAGGTATGCTATGTTAGATTTGATAGTCCGCATACACACAGATCCGTAGATAGACTTGTATTTTTCCAACACAGACTAGCTTAGCCATTTTGTCATGTACAACAAATATTGTATACATCAAACAGTATTATATATGGAGAGAAATATATTTTGATTTACTTCCCTTTCAGTTGTGCCTTGATACTTGCTTGATATTTGCCTGTTTCTTCAGGACTTGTGATCTTGATGCGTTCTGACTTCATCCTTGATATATGGACAATGAGACGTCACAGGATCTTTCAGAACTGATCATTGATCTGTATGTATGCCTACCATCTTTGGTGTCTTGGGACTGGTTTCTCTATGGAAATGTGGAGAGGAGTGTGGCTTTTCCTCTCTGAGATTGACCGCACCACAGATGGTCGCTAGTACTTCTATTTGTGAGAAGCCTAGTTAATTCCACCTCTTATGGATTGGTGTTGCTCTTTGAGGCACAACCGCAGCTTAGATGGTCACCGAATCTCCTATTGGTGAGGAGAGGTTGGGTAATTCCATCCCTTTGGTCTGAAGCCGATGAAATGTGGTGGATTAAAATTTGATCCTAGTACCGTGTGACAAGTATTTTTGTTCTGGTAGGGGGTTAGACCGAACTATAAATGGCTGCCTACGTACTCCTATTGAAGAGGAGATCAGTTCTGCGTAGTTTGAACCTGATGTAAGAGGTTCAACACTGAATGTGAAAGGCAGATGGGTGTAGAAGCTTTATTGATGAAGAAGGGTGTAGAAATGTTTTTGTTGTTTTTGTTTTTTTAGAGAAATGGGAGAAATATTTTTGTTGTTTTTTGTTTATTGCGACCGTGCCATATAGAATATGGTTGCCTACATACTCCCGTGTATCAGGGAGATCAGGTTGACGTAGTTCGCCCCTCGGGATGAATTACAGCCAAAGAGAAGTATGAATCCCATGTACAGGCTATACTGCAAGGAGAAGAAAGTTTGATCCCATGATTGGGACAAACTACAGGTATGAAAAAGTTTGATCCCGCCTTTAGGACAATATGCAAGTGTAGAAAAGTTTAATCCCGTCTTTAAGATAAACTACAGGTGTGAAAGGTTCAATCCCGTCTTCAGGATAACCGAAATTGTATGAAAGATATAAAATGAGGTGAAACCAGGCTGCTGGTTTGAAGTGTATGTTTCCCTGAGGGGCAGAAGAGTTTTTAAAAAGAGGGTTAGAAAACTGGAATTACTGGTGATTTGATGATCCAAACCAGGATGTTTGCTTGATGGAAACCTCAGACATAGTACCATTTCACGGTGTCCGAGTTGATAAGCTGTGGAAATTCATCGCCATCCATTTCCTGTAGTCTGAGAGCGCCTCCTGTCAATACCTCCTTGACAACAAACGGGCCTTCCCAGTTAGGAGCAAATTTTCCCTTAGATTGATCTTGGTTGTCAATGATCTTCTTCAAAATAAAGTCATGTTGTTTGAACTGCCGTATTCTGACTTTCTTGTTGTAGGATCTGGCGATCCTTTGCTGATATAACTGATCATAGAAGATAGCCAAGGCTCATCTTTCGTCTATTAGAGGCATTTGGTGATACCTGTCTTGTACCCATTGGTCTTCATCCACCTGAGCATCCATCAATACTCTGAGGGATTCTATTTCCACCTCTATGGGGAGCACTGCTTCCATCCCATAGACTAATGAGTAGGGTGTTGCCCCAAAGGAAATAATGATGGAAGTTCAGAGGCTAATAAAGTCGAGGCAAGAGGTCAGACCATCCTTTGTGATTGGCGGACATTTTCTGTATGATCTTTTTGATATTTTTATTAGCCGCTTCAACAACACCATTCATCTTTTGACGGTAGATGACAGAGTTAAGGTGTTTGATGTGGAATTTATTACATAACTCCTCCATTTTGTTGTTGAGGTTCTTAGCATTGTCTGACACAATGACCTCTTGTTGTCCATATCAATAAACGATATTGTTTCTGATGAAAGCAATGATGACTTCTTTAGTAACCCTGGGGAAGGAGGCTGCTTCTACCCACTTATTGAAGTAGTCGATCATGGTGAATATGAATCAATGTCCATTACTGGCTTTGGGCTCGACGAGTTCCGATCACGTCCATTCCCCACATTGAGAAGGGCCATGGTGAACTCATATTGTGGAGTTCCCTTGGAGGGGCGTGGATAGCATTCCCATGAATTTGGCATTGATAGCACCTCTTGACGTGATCAACACAGTCAGCTTTGAGCGTAAGCCAATAATGCCATGTTCTGAGGATCTTCCTGACAAGTAGGGGTCCATTCATGTGTGGGCCACATTCTCCACCATGGATCTCATCCATGAGCCTCTGAGCTTGGTCTTTGTCTATACATCTGAGGAGACCTAATCCTGCATCTCTCTTGTAGAGTGCATCTCCGCTCAGGTAGAATTTCATAGTAAGTTGATAGATCCGCCTCTTCTCTGTCAGGCTCGCCTCAGCGGATGTAGATCCATCTCGCAGATACTCCTTGATATGTTGATACTAAGGGTTATGGATGGGAGGTATCTCATCCGATACTTCTCCAACATTGTTCCCATAAGCTGGGGCCTTTTACAGGGTAAATGTGATGGTTGGCATGTTTTCCTTGTCAGGTATGTGAATCAAGGAGGCTAATGTTGCTAGTGCATCCGTAAAATCATTCCTATTACGAGGAATGTGTAGAAAGGAGAGTTCTTTGAACTCCAAAGCCATCTGTAAAACTTGTCAATGGTAAGGCAGTGAATGTAGTTCCTTGGTTTGATAGATTCCCGTGGATTGTTTGATTACCAATTCAGAATCCCCAAAGACAGTTAACCGCCTAATGCCCATTGAACGGATAAGTTTTAATCCCATGATACAACCTTCATACTCAACTGTATTGTTGGTGCTGACAAACTACAATTTGACGGCGACGGGATACTGCTACCCCATACCAGATACTAGAATTGCTCCAGCTCCAAAACCTTCTATGTTAACAGCTCCATTAAAATACATTTTCCATGTGTGGCATGCATCGTACTGATGGTGTTGCTGAACTGCCATTACCCCTTCACCGGGGAAATATGTTTCTAAGGGTTTGTAATACCCTGTAGGTGCGGCGGCCTGTTGATCCACAATTCCTTGACCTTCAACAGACTTTTGTGTCATGTAGACGATGTCAAATTGTTGTAGAATCAACTGCCATCTGGACAGCCGATAATTCAGTATAGGCTTACTGAACACATACTTGAGAGGATCTATGCGGAATATGAGATGGGTGATAAGTGGATTTCATATCCATGAATCGTTGTCAATTTCAAGCTTAATCGTTGCTTTTTTCTTGTTTTCATGTTCATTTTTACTCGTTTTGTGTTCTTTTATGTGTAGGGTGGTTGTTGTGGCAATTAACAAAGAATTGAAGTCATTCGGAGCATTTATGGAAGCAAACATGAAGCTAGCAAATGTAGTTTAGCGAGAATAGACCCCGTAAGGCGAGCCCTTTTGCATATACACCCCGTAAGGCGGGGTCTTCAACATCAATTAACAGAAAGGATGTCCGCTGGGGCTGGCCTTATTTAGGCTTATACCCCCGCTGGGGCGAGGGGTCTTGACATATGAGAATCCTGTTGTGCTTACAACTCTGTTGGAACTTGATGTGTTAGCATTTGGATAACAAGTGAACTCTATTGGACATGGGATTAACCAAAAAAATGTGTATTGGATGTATATTGCTCAATTAACAACGAATTAAACAACACACAAGGCATATTACAGAGACCAATTGATAGATTTTTCACAGCAAGATTTGGAGGGAGATTTTGAAGAGATTTTCGTGACGATTGCATATTTAGGCAACGTGAAGGGTGTTTTTCACTATTATTCTTCTTAGTCTAATATTTGTAATTGAATGGATCTTATCTTTGAATTATTTAGTTATTATTTCATTCATGATGAACTAATTCACTTTTTAGGCTTATGGTGGATCCTTAAGTGAAACGATGATTTTGTAACTTTGATTTCCAGTTCAACAAGCTAATTTCCAGTTTATCTATATTAATTTGAGCTTGAATTTTTGAATTGTCTGATCAACCATTCTTTCTGGATTTGTATGGAATCGAGAGAGGATATACGAATCTAGACTTAGTTAATATAGCATGTGTTCATGAATTTTGTGAATAGCAGAATCTTGATGAATGTTAAGGTAGAAGTATGCTTGACATCGCGTGTAATCGGATAGAGAACTTAGTCTTAAACCTTCTTTAATTATAATTCACATAGAGATATAGTGAGTTAGTTGATTAAGGTGTTTAACTTATTTCTATCTAATTTGTGGATTAAAGTTAATACGGTATGTGACGCCCCCAAAATAGGTATACATCACCCATTCTGAGTCGCCAAACACATGGTACAGAAACAACTACAACTTTATTAATACAATTGTCGTGCAAAATAAGACAACACTTAAACTGTGAGTTTAAATACAAATATTGTCTTCTAGACAATATCCACACTCAAATAAGTCCTCATTATAATTATTGATGCACTATTTTACAAAATAGTGAGGACTAGTAAAACAACTTCTAGAACCATCATTCCACTCCCCGACTAGTACTCGCTACATTCTCGCCTCCTAAGAAGAAAAATCGAACAAAAAGGAAAAGGGTGAGCTCAACTAGCCCAGTAAAGAATATTATGACTAAGATAATATAGAACAAATTATCATTAGTCTTCAACAGGGAAAAAATCTGATAAAATACAATAGACAACATGTTTTAAATCAATATTCGCAGCGGAAATAACAATTCATTAGAAGAGTTACGTAGAGAATGAAATCTACTATCTTCTATGATTTTAAAAAAAATCCATCATCAATATTTTATCCCTGTAACATCAATCAATATACATCTTAAATCAAATATTCGTCTTTGCACTACAGGCCAAAGATATTCATCAGTTAGTCATGTTCATCTCAATACATGTACATCTTTGCAATATGGGCCAAAGATATTCATAAGCAAATCAACCATCTTTGCACTACAGGCCAAAGATATTCAGTAATATCATCATTTAGGACTGATGATGATGAAAAATATTTTAAAGAAAATGAATCCAGTGAAATAAAAGAACAAATATTAAGGATTCGTACTTTAAATAGTCTAAGTTAAAAAATAATTCATAAATAACCATAGTGAAGTAAAATTCAAGAATGATCAAAACATGGATAAAATCAAAGCTAGTATCCATAATAGATATTTTGGACAAAAAATAAAAATTTAATTTTTCTGTGAATTGTGCCGTATTCGTGAATAGTGTCGTATACGTGAATAGTGTTGTATACGTGAATAGTAATCCCGACACTAAAAGACAAGAATTTTACAAGAAAAATATTACCAATATTCCAGCATAATGATATTAGAAGAAATAATATCACTTTTAAAAAAAATAATATCCCTTACCTCGAAAAGACAAGATTTCATTTGGAATCTTATGATATAATCTTGAAGGAAACTTGCACCGTATAGCAACACTCAAAGTATCAAAATACTCAAAAAATACGCTCGATAATATAGAGAGATAAAGAGAGAGAAAACTTGTTTCTGGTGTGATTTTCAATTCTAACCTAAGCACCCTATTTATAGGAAAATGCTTAGAACACCAAAGTAGAAAATTTAATAAAATATAAATATATTTTATTAAATTTCCTACGCACACAAACTTGGTCAAAAATTAGCCACCAAAAGTCACAAAAACGTTTTTCTCACATAAATCATTTAAAAATCCAAAAAAATCAAAATTAATTAATCTGGAACTTCAATAATTCACAATAAATAGCCCTTTTATCAGAAAAATTCAAATCTTATGTCCATTCCATAGGAAATTTAATTCTCTACAACTTTGTAAGTTTAAGTTTTTCTAAATTTCAAACAGAAATTGACCGAAATCCATATACGGACGATTTTACAGGCTATAATCAAATTTCAGTCAAGAAATGGGGTCCACAAACATGAAAAACATGTTTTAATTATTTTTAGTTACAAAAATACTCTTCCTCCTCATTTATTCATATATCACACATTCATTATAAAAATATCACCATTATTATATAATATATTTAAATGAATTATTTTATCAGAAAAAGATAAAATATCAATTTTTTAACAATTGTCACTTTAAAATTTTCTCCATCTATATCCACATAAAATGAATATTTTCTTTATCATATAAATCAATAATTAATTATTCACAAATAATATTACGTAATCACAATATCGATAACCATTGTGGTAGTTCTTAAGAAAGAGGGGCTTTCGATAAGGATTTCTCCTTACTGGCGCGCAATTAGGTGATCAAACCTCTTCTTAGACAGAAATTTCTAGACATTGCCAATAATGCTTCTAATAACATTATTCAAATAATATGAATTATTAATCTGATAATAGAAAATATTGTGTAGTGACAATTATTGAAACAACAATAATATAAAATATCAACGTAGCAATTATAGAATCAATAAAATATTGAACATTAATTTCTGTAACAATTATTGAGTAGTTCCTTCTTACGTAAGAATCAAATATCGTGTGCTACTGTGTTTTAACCACCGAGTATTTAAACAGTATTAACGGTAACAACGACGCCGTTATTTATAAACAACTTATACTTGTTGTTTTCTTCATCCAATCGCTTTCCGTTATGGGGCCCACACAACGCTGCGTCGTCGTACGAATATTCCCCGACAGTAAGAATATTTCACGACCAAATGAATATTCTCTGACAACAATGAATATTTTATAACCACTTGCTTATTTGAAATATTTGCGCATTTTACCCATAACTAACCATATTAATCAAATCAACCCTTACTATTTCAAAATAATAAATAAAGGAAATTCAATTTCATTAATAATAAGTTGGTGTCTTACATGGTATTAGTGCATTGAGAGGTGGCTAGTACTATATTCGTGTTCTTGATTAATAAACTGGGATAGTGATTTGAATTGGAATAAAGGTGTAGAAATCAAAGTGAAGCTTAGGGTGAAATCATAAGTGTAATTCTCCATTAATTGTTTGAAATTTCAGATTTTGATATTTGTGATTGTTTTGTGATAGTATATTTATTTATTAATTTAGTTTTTATAATTTTAATCATTAAATTGGATAGTTTAATAAAATTAGGATTAATAGGAAATTGATAATTGTAAGGTTAAATTTCTTATTAATTTGTCTGTGTGGGAACAATACTCTACTCATTAGTATATTACTTGTTGACCACGTATACTTGCGTGTTGTGCGTATATAGATTTTACCCAACAAGTTTTTGGCGCCGTTGCCGGGGATAAATTTATTATAGATTTTAGTATTTTTACGATATCAGTTTAATTAGTCCAGTTTTACTTAAACATTTTTAATTTTGTTTTGTTCCTCTTATTTTAGGTTTTTGAAGTGGTTTATGCAAACTCGGTCCAAAAATCTAGACTTGTTACCTTTTTGAGGACGACATTGTGAAACGGTTCCAGAGGTTAAGTAAGTGGATCAAGGAAACGAGGCAAGACTTTGAAAATTCTGAGAAAGAAGAGGCCATGGCAGCTGAAGATCAGAAAGCGTTGAGGGACTTCGCCACACCCAAGGTGACTGAACTACAGTCGAGCATCACCAGGCCTGCAATAGCTGCAAACACATTCGAAATCAAGCCTGGGATGATTCAGATGTTCCAGAATTCAGTCCAGTTTGGGGGATTGGCAAATGACGACCCAAATGAACATCTAGTCAACTTCTTGGAGATTTTCGACACCTTCAGGTATAACGGGGTGTCGGGTGAGGCGGTGAGACTTCGCTTGTTCCCATTCACCTTGCGGGACAAGGAAAAAAGTTAGTTACACTCTCTACCACCGGGATCGATAACTACGTAGGAAGACTTAGCTCAAAAATTCCTTGCCTAATTTTTCTCACCAGCAAAAACTACAAAAATGAGGAATGAGATAACGATGTTTGAGCAGCAACATGGGGATTCATTATATGAGGCATGGGAGAGATACAAGGAGTTGCTCAGGAAGTGCCCGCATCATGGATTGCCTAAGTGGCTACAAATGAATACTTTCTATAACAGACTACATGGGAATCTCAGGACCAGCATTGATGCAGCGTCGGGTGGAGCGTTCATGGCTAAGAGTTATGAGGAGGCCTACAATTTGATTGAGACAATGGCGGCTAACAACTACCAGTGGCCTACAACAAGAATGACACAGGTAAAGGCAGCTGGAGTGTTAGAAGTAGATGGGGTGACACCAATTCAAGCACAAATCTCAGCACTTTCCAAGAAGTTGGACACTATGACAGGGGCACAGGTACATCAGGTTGCAGTTGTGTGTGAATTGTGCTTGGGTGATCATCCTACAGATCAATACACAATCAATCCAGCGTCTATGCAATTCATGGGTAGCTAAAATAGCGGTCCACAAAATATGTACCAAAATACTTACAACTAGGGGAATATGAATCATCCTAATTTCTCGTGGAGTAATAATCAGCAACATCAAGCTCCACAACCGTCATATCCCCCAGGTTTTTAGAATCATCAACAACCAGCTCAACATCAACAAAGAAAATCAGATTTAAAGGAGTTATTGTCAAAATATATAACTAGCAATGAGGCAATGATGAAAAACCAAGCAATGGCCATCAAGAATTTGGAAAATCAAATGGGACAAATTGCCTTAGCATTGAATAACAGGCCACAAGGGACTCTACTGAGTGATACTGAGAGAAATTCGAAGGGAAACCACGAACAGTGTCAGGCAATTACGTTTTGGAGTGGAAAATATCTCGTTGGAAAATATGCAGAAAATTCAGCTATATCGGATGAAAAAATTGATGACAGCAAAGTGGTTGAAGGAAACAAGGGTGAGGATAAGAAAAGTGAGAAAACAAAGTTAGACAACAAGCCAGTTGTGTATCCCCCACCACCGTTTCAGCAGAGGGTCCAAAAATAGAAATTAGATAAGCAGTTCGTGAAGTTTTTGGAAGTTTTTAAGAAACTTCAGATTAACATCCCGTTCACAGAAGCCCTAGAGCAGATGCCAAGTTATGCGAAGTTCATGAAAGGGATTCTGTCAAGGAAAAAGAAATTGGAAGACTTCGAAACAGTGGTATTAACAGAGGAGTGTAGTGCGTTGTTACAGCAGAAATTGCCACCAAAGTTGAAAGACTTGGGGAGTTTCACTATTCCATGCACGATCGGGAACATGTCATTTAATAAGTGTTTATGTGATTTGGGGGCGAGTGTGAACCTTATGCCATTATCAGTATACACAAAATTGTGTTTGCCTGCACCAAAGCCTATGAATATTTCATTGCATTTGGCGGATAGGTCAGTCAAATATCTGAGAGGCATAGTAGAGGACATATTGGTTAAGGTGGATAAGTTTATATTCCCTGCGAATTTTATTATTCTGGATTTTGAGGAGGACAAGAACATCCCGATTATCCTAGGGAGACCTTTCTTGGCTACAGGTAGGACACTTATCGACGTACAAAAAGGCGAACTTACTATGAGAGTCCAAGATCAAGAGATTAAATTTAACGTGTTCAAGGCCATGAAATTCCCTATGGATGAAGAAGAATGTTTCAGGATGGATGTAATTGAGCAGATAATTAGTGAAGACATGGGCAAGAGTTTGGTCAACGATCCTTTGGAAACAACATTATTGGGGGATGAAGAGTTTGATGACCCAAAATTTGTAGATTACTTGCAGATGTTAGACTCATTGCCATGAGTTAGCCGATTTAGAGCACCATTTGAACCATTGCACATGGAGGAGAAAGCCATAGCAAGGATGAAATCGTCATTAGAGGAGCCACCAACTCTTAAACTTAAGCCACTCCCTAAACACCTCAGGTATGCGTATTTAGGCCATTCAAATTCTTTACCTGTTATTATTTCTATTGCACTTAAAGATTTGCAGGAAGAGAAGTTGTTGAGGGTGCTTAAGGAATATAAATCAGTGATAGGATGGACGATAGCGGATATTAAGGGAATCAGCCATTCTTTTTGTATGCACAAGATTCTGATGGAAGACGATGCAAAACTGACGGTAGAGCAACAACGATGACTCAACCCAATTATGAAGGAAGTTATAAAGAAGGAAATTCTGAAATTGTTGGATGCAAGTATCATCTACCCGATTTTCGATAGTAAGTGGGTTAGTCTGGTTCAGTGTGTGCCGAAAAATGAAGGAATGACGGTGGTACAGAATGAGGATAACGAGCTAATTCAAAAAAGGACAGTGACAGGTTGGAGGGTTTGCATGGACTATAGGAAGTTGAATAAGGCAACCCAAAAAGATCATTTTCCGCTACCCTTTATCGAACAAATGTTGGACAGATTGGCAGGACATGAGTATTAATGTTTATTGGATGGATACTCGGGCTATAATCAGATCATTATGGCTCATGAGGATCAAGAGAAGACTACATTCACATGCCCAGCACATTTGCATTCATGAAAATGTAGTTCGATTTGTGTAATGCACCTGCTACCTTCCAACGGTGTATGATGGCCATCATCTCAGACATGGTGGAGAAAACGTGGAAGTCTTCATGGAAGACTTTTTTGTCTATAGGGACGATTTTGATACTTGCCTAGGAAATTTGGTTATGGTGTTACAAAGATGCAAAGACACGAACCTTGTACATAACTGAGAAAAATGCCACTTCATGGTGGAGGAGGGCATAATTTTGGGTGACAAGGTCTCGGCTCAAGGATTGGAGGTTGATAAAGCTAAGCTGGAAACAATCAAGAAACTGCCTCCACCGAGCTCAGTTAAGGGAAATAGAAGTTTTTTGGGACATGCTGGGTTCTACAGGAGATTCATAAAGGACTTCTCTAAAATTGCAAAACCTTTATGCAGACTTTTAGAGAATGATTCTATTTTCAGTTTTGATGAGGAGTATAAGTCATCTTTTGAGTTGTTGAAGAAGAAGTTGACGACAGCCCTTGTGATCGTCGCACCGAATTGGAATATGCATTTTAAGCTAATGTGTGACGCAAGCGACTATACAATTGGTGCTATTTTTGTTGAACATTGAGAGAAGGTGTTTCACGCCATATATTATGCAAGAAAAACGCTCACAGATACTCAAATAAATTACACAACTACAGAAATTGAATTGCTTGCAGTGGTGTATGCATTTGACAAATTCTGGGCATACTTTATCAGGACTAAGGTGATAGTCTACACGGATCATTCAGCTATTCGGTACCTAATTACGAAAAAAGACACTAAGCCATGCCTTATCCGATGGATTCTCCTTCTACAAGAGTTTGATCTAGAAATAAAGGATAGAAAGGGGACGGTGAATCAAGTCGCCAATCATTTGTCTAGGCTGGAAAATCAAGATAAACTGAAAGAGGACAAGTATGAAATCAACGAATCATTCCTGGATAAGCAATTGTTTGGGATAAATGCAGAATTTCCATGTTATGCGGACTATGTGAATTATCTAGTGAGCAACGTTCTCCCACCAGATCTCACAAGATAACAGAAAAAGAAGTTTCTTCATGACATAAAATGGTACATGTGGGACGAACCTTATTTATTCAAGTAGTGCGCCGACAAAATGATTAGAAGGTGTGTGCCCTACACTGAAGTGAAGAACATACTGCATGAGTGTCACTCATCTGAATATGGCAGACATTATGGTAGTGAGAGGACGAAAACAATGGTGCTTCAATCCGGGTTTTATTGGCGTACATTATTTAAGGATGCCCACCAGTTTGTCAAAACATGTGATAGATGTCAAAGGGTGGGCAACATATCGAAAAGGAATGAGATGTCTCTACAAAAAATTCTAGAAGTTGAGATTTTTGATGTATGGGGCATCGATTTCATGGGGCCATTCCCTTTGTCACTTAACAATCAGTACATTCTACTCGCAGTGGATTATGTCTCAAAGTGGGTTGAAGCTGCAGCACTCCCATCTAACGATGCCAAGGTGGTTCTTAAATTCCTACAGAAGAACATTTTTACAAGGTTTGGCACACCGAGAGCAATTATAAGTGATGAAGGTAGTCACTTTTGCAACAAATCGTTTACAGCTCTATTGGCAAAGTATGGGGTCAACCACAAGGTGGCGACGACTTATCATCCCCAAACCAGTGGGCAAGCTGAGGTTTCAAATAGGGAAGTCAAGAGAATCTTTGAAAAGGTGGTAAACCCGAATCGAAAGGATTAGTCGCTTAGGTTGGATGACGCACTATGGGCCTACCGGACTGCATATAAGACACCGATCAACATATCACCATATCAACTACTATACGGAAAGGCTTGTCACTTACCAGTCGAGTTACAGCATAAGGCTTATTGGGCAATTCAGAAACTCAATTTTGATCAAGCTGCTGTAGGGGAAAAATAATTACTGCAGTTAAATGAGCTCGACGAATTTCACCTTCAAGCCTACGAGAACTCCAAGTTATACAACAAAAAGGTCAAGAGATGGCACAACCAGAAAATTATTCACAGAACATTTGAGCCGGGGTAATCAGTCCTTTTGTTCAACTCACGACTGAGATTGTTCCTAGGAAAGCTTAAGTCAAAATGGTCGGGACCATTCACCATAAAAAGGGTGTTCTCTTATGGCACCGTTGAACTCTATAGTCAGAATCCTTTAGAAACTTTTAAAGTCAACGGTCAACGATTAAAGCACTATTGGGGTGGCGAGTCCAACACCGATGTCATCGTAATCACATTATCCGACGTACCATGAACAGGAAGTAGTCAGGCTGAACGACTTAAAATCAAGCGATAATTGGGAGGCAACCTAATCATACATTTATTTTTTGTATTTTTAGTCATAATTGTTAGAATATAGTTTATAATAAGTTATTAGGTAGGTATTATATAGTAATAGTCTTGTTAATCTCTCGACAATGCTTTATTTGATCAACAATCCACTAATTCTTATGTTTCATATCTTGCAGAATGGGGAAATGTACCTTAAGTGGCTTAGCATGAAGAAAAGATGAGAAAAAGAGTCGGTTAGCAGAAGGCATGCCCACCGGGGTGGGCCTATTTATCCTTGTACTCTCACGTAGGCGGGGTCTCCCAATTTACCGAAGGCATACCGTACCATGCGAAACCTATTTAACCTTGCACCCCCCCTTCGGGGCGGGGGTCCCCAACTCAGTTAGCAGATTACCTACCCGCTGGGACGGGCTTCCTAAGTATAATACCCCCCGCCGAGGCGGGGGTCCTGGAACTTAACCGACTACTCGGCAGTTACACACGTATGTTTCTTCTTCTTCCCAACTACACACCACTGCTCCACTACTTTATCAATTACTCCTATTCCACACCTAATTCAACTCCAACTTTTACCCACGATTACTCCATCATCTCACCCCATTACTACACACCAACCAAAATTTACCCCATCACACCACCTCTATATATTTACCCCATCTCATCCTGAACTCCTCACAAAACTCTTCAACTACATCTCACAAGTCTGCAAATTAGGGCATCCATAGAAGCTAATTGAGAGTAATTGAGTGTGAAGCACAATACTACATATTATTCAACTTCTTTCATCCAATTTGCCACATAAAATCAACAAGTTTGGGGGAAGAATTGTTTGTGCCCACTAAGTGTTCGACAATGTGTGGGAACCAAGTTTAAGGGTGGGGAGATACTATGATTAAGACAATCGAGAGTCAATGGCTTCGCAACCCATATCGAAACGCCAAAGGGGAGAAAGTTCAAGGCCCGCACAACTGACACAGACCTTTGATCGCCAGAAATTTTGAAGTGTCGTCGACCGGTATGATTGTATGATGACAAAAGCCCTTACACCTGAGCGGGGGTTGGCACCGGATCATGTCGATGGGAAAATGATACAGCAAATCTATCAGAAGGGTTGGACCAAATTCATCGAAGAACTGGAACCTGTCGTGGTCAACATAGTCAAGGAGTTCTTTGTGAACACCGAGGACAAAGCCCCCCTTCAACGCTTATGTGCGAGGTCGCTTAGTCCGGTTTAGTGCTGATGCCATAAACACCTATTATCAACTACGCGTGCCTCGACAATGCCAATATGCCCACCTACGTGATTTTGATCCAGACTATGAGGCAATACTCAAGGAAATAACTAAGTCAGGAACAACATGGATCAAAGGTCGGAAGGGAGGCACGATTTTTCATAGCAAAGATCTCAGTCGGTATGGTAAAATTTGGTACGCATTCTTATGTGCTAAATTATATCCATCCCAACACACATCGGACGCGACCAAAGAAAAGGCATTACTGCTATACGCGATTGTGTAAGACTTCATCATTGATGTTGAGGCCATTATATGTTTTTCCATCCGCCGGTGCTTACGAGAAAACTTTTCAGGCAGCTTGCCACACCCATCACTCATATGTGGGTTGTGTCGCCAAGCGGGTGTGAGATGGTCTGACGATGAACCCACACAGATGCCGCTGCAGTTGCTAGACTCCAGAATGATAGCGCGGTATTCAGTATGGGCCAGGGGAAATTCCCATCCTAGAGGTCTGGGTTTTATTTTTCCATCGGCTTCAGAGGACGAAGTTGATGCAGCAGACACCTCGGAGGATGAGGTTATGGGAGATCAAGGAACCGAACAGGTACCGCAGTCTAAGGCATTATCCAGTTCTCAATTTCTTGACTTTCAACGTCAAATGGATGCACACAACAAGGCAGCACGTCGGGAGATGCGGCGTCTCGCATTGAGGCAAGACTACATATTTAACGCTATGAACATGTCTTTCGCTTCACTCAACACGACACTTTAGAGCTTTAATCCAGCTGCACAATTCCCATACTAGCAGCCCATGCCAATGCCAAGGTTTCTGCCAAGTGATTCAGAGGAAGAAGATCAACCACCATCACCCCAGACTTAGGCGTTTGCAGGGAAGTCCTCACACACTTAATTGTGATTATTCATCCAATGAGGGCATTGTATTACTTAAGTTTGGGGGATTTAAATTCTTGTTTGCATGCATACTGTCATTAGTTAGGCTTACATTTGTCATTGCATTCTAGTTTACATTTGTCATTTGTTATTACATATAAGTCACATAGTTGCATGATAGCTTAAGTACATACATACTAGCTTAGGTTATTTTTGTTATTGCATTTTTTTTTAATTCTGTTATTAATGCATTTTGTTAGGTGGTGATATATATAAAAAAAGAAGAAAAATGGAATACTGAAAAATAATATTATTTAGTTAAATATTGTGTTTGCATATGTCCAGCAGTGTTATAGTTCATGTTATTTTGGGCCAATGATGAGATTGAGAATAAGTTAACCAATACAACATTGATTATTAGAACTGTGATATAATTTCTGTTATGAATCAAATCTTGTGCTTTTTTTTAAACTGGTATACAAAGGTTAGCACGCTAATAACATTTGTGTGACTGGTTAATTCAAATTAATACATAAAGATTTTCTAAAGGATAATGCTAGGGTGAATGAGAAAATGACAGGATAGGCAGTGAAAATGATGAATTAGACAAGAACTTAAGTTTGGGGGATTTAGGTAGGGTATATAAGCTTCGAAGAAAAAAAGAAATTAATATCTAGTTGAGTCTTGTGGTGGGTTGAGGAAAATATACTCCCCATAAACACGAGCGTGAGATGGAGCGTAAAACGCACTCACCAACCATCCATCTATGAAAAGAAAAAAATATGAAAAAAAAGAGACTGGAAATAAGAGCAAAGGGCCCCCGTCAATGTAAAAAAAAAGAGAGAAAGCATGAATACCCTATTTGATTCCCTAATCTTTTTAAATGTTTGAATTCAAGTGGAATTTGCCTATTTTTGAAAGTTTTAAGTTTGCGTTGTATGATTCCTTCTAAAAAATTGGTTATGTATTGAATTTGAGTCCGTATCAGTTATCATGGATGTTGAACACACACACACACTATACTAGTGATAATGGTTTAAGATTTGAGAACTAATACGGACTTATTGATTGGTTTTGGTGATTAATATTATAAAGTTCGCTTGTTTTCTCTGAGGCTAGTGATATAATTTTTGATTATGTGATACTGTTGCACTTGATTATTTAGATTATATACATTCCATCTCATTGCATTACATTGCATAGTATATAGCTTGTTTTGTGCTCGAGGACTAGCACGGTTTATGTTTTGGGGATTTTGATAAGTGGATTCATATCCACGAATCGTTGTCAATTTCAAGCTTAATCATTGCTATTTTCTTGTTTTCATGTTCGTTTTTACTCGTTTTGTGTTCTTTTATGTGTAGGGTGGCTGTTGTGGCAATTAGCAAAGAATTGAAGTCATTCGGAGCATTTATGGAAGCAAACATGAAGCTAGCAGAATAGTTTAGCAGAATAGACCCCCGCTGGGGGGGCCCTTTTTGCCTATACACCCCCACCGGGGTTGGGGGTCTTCAACATCAATTAACATAAAGGATGCCAATCGGGGCGGGCCTTATTTAGGCTTATACCCCCGCCGGGGCGGGGGGTCTCGACAACTGAGAATCCTGTTGTGCTTACAACTCTGCTGGAACTTAATGTGTTAGCATTTGGATGACAAGTGAACTCTATTGGACATGGGATTAACCAGAAAAACGTGTGTTGGATGTATATTGCTCAATTAACAACGAATTAAGTAACACACAAAGCATATTACTGAGATCAATTGACAGATTTTTCACAGCAAGCTTTGGAGGGAGATTTTGAAGTGATTTTTGTAATGATTGCAGATTCAGGCTACGTGAAGGGTGTTTTTCACTATTCATCTTCTTAGTCTATTATTTGTAATTGAAAGGATGTTATCTTTTAATTATTCAGTTACTATTTCATTCATGATGAACTAATTCACTTTTTAGGCTTATAATGGATCCTTAAGTGAAACAATGATTTTGTAACTTTGATTTCTAGTTCAATAAGATAATTTCCAGTTTATCTATATTAATTTGAACTTAAATTTGTGAATTGCCTGATCAACAATTCTTTATGGATTTGTATGGAATCGAGAGAGGATATACGAATCTAGACTTAGTTAATATAGCATGTGTTCATGAATTTTGTGAATAGCAGAATCTTGATGAATGTTAAGGTAGAGATATGCTTGACATCGCGTGTAATAGGATAGAGGACTTAGTATTAAACCTTCTTTAATTATAATTCACATAGAGATATAGTGAGTTAGTTGATTAAGGTGTTTAACTTGTTTCTATCTAATTTATGGATTTAAGTTAATACAGTATTAGTGCATCGAGAGGTGGCTAGTACTACATTCATGTTCTTGATTAATAAATTGGGATAGTGATTTGAATTGGAATAAAGGTTTAGAAATCAGAGTGAAGCTTAGGGTGAAATCATAAGTCTAATTCTCCATTAATTATTTGAAATTTCATATTTTGATATTTATGATTGTTTTGTGATAGTATATTTATTTATTAATTTAGTTTTTATAATTTTAATCATTAAATTGGATAGTTTAATAAAATTAGGATTAATAGGAAATTGATAATTATAAGGTTAAATTTCTTACTAATTTGTCTCTGTGGGAACGATATTCTACTCATTACTATATTACTTGTTGACCACGTATACTTGCGTGTTGTGCGTATATAGATTTTACCAAACAATGGGTTGTTTAACCATGGAGGTAATGTTGTAACCTCATGGAAGCACATACTAAAACAAAATAAGTATTCTCAATCAGAGTGTACTTGTATCCACTGCTACTGAATCTTTGCTGAGGTAATAAATAGCTCGTTCTTGGCCTCTATCGTCTTTTTGCCCCAGCATGCAGCCTATGGCATTGTCATTAATGGACAGGTACATGAACAGGTGAACATCATCCCTGGGTAGTACCAAAATAGGAGTGTTAACCAGCTGCTCTTTGATTGTAATGAAGGCTTTCTGATACTCATCGTTCCATTTCATGGAGGAGTTCTTCCTTAACAATTTGAAGATGGGCTCATAAGTTGCTGTGAGTTGAGAAATAAATCTGCTAATGAAATTGATTCTTCCCAAAAATCCCCGTATTTCCTTCTTTGTCTGAGGAATGGGCATTTCCTTGATGGCTTGGATTTTGGCGAGATCCAGCTCAATCCCTTTGTGCCTGACTAGAAAACCTAGCAACTTGCCTGATTTAACACCAATGGCGCACTTGGCTAGATTCAACTTCAAGTTGTACTTACGTAAGCTGTTGAAGAGCTTTTTGAGATGGTCTAAATGGTCTTCCTCCCTTCAGAACTTGACAATGATGTCATCCACGTAGATCTCTATCTCTTTGTGCATTAAATCATGGAAGAGAGCCATCATAGCTCGCTGGTAGGTTGCCCCGACATTGATGAGGTCGAATGACAACCGTTTGTAGTAAAAGGTTCCCTAAGGCATGATGAAAACAATTTTCTCACAGTCCTCCTCAGCGACCATAATCTGATGGTACCCTACGAAGCAATCCACAAAGGAGTACATGTCGTATTGAGCAGTATTGTCAATGAGAATGTGGATAAAGGGTACGGGAAAGCTATCTTTAAGGCAAGCTTTGTTCATATCCCGGTAATCCACGCAAACTCGCACCTTTCCTCCTGGTTTAGGCACGGGAATAATGTTGGATAACCACTCCAAATATGTAGACACCATGACAATGCCAGCTTGAAATTATTTCACAATGTCTTCTTTTACCTTTAAACTCCACTCAGGTTTCAATCGCCTGAGCTTCTGCCTGACTGGCTTGAATCCGTCCTTAATGGGAAGGCGATAAAGGACAATGTCAGTGGACAAACCCACCATGTCTTCATGAGACCATGTAAACACATCCTGGAATTGGGTTAGTAGTGCAACCGTGTCATTCTATTGGTTTGGGGTTAGGTCTGATCCAATCTGGATTAGCTTAGGGCTTTCTAAGGTTCCAAGATTGAAATAAGTGGTTTGATCAAGGTTGGGTTTAGGTTTGTCTGCGACCCATTCCTTAATCTCCTGAGGTGTCTCAATGTCCTCTTGGATTTCCATCAAGTTTGAGTCCAACTTTGCATCAAAGTTACAGTCCTTGTGGAGAAAAGGCACCTCATCAGCAAGTACATGCACATCTAAATTCAGAGTCTTAAAAAAAATATGCTTTCACTTAATATATGAAATTGTCTAATCATACACAAGTGTTAGCATGTACTGACAAAATAACTACTAATGTTGTATAGAAAAGTAAGAAATTAAAGTTATCTACAGGGCAGATGGATTTTTTTGGCCGTTTTACCCTTGTCGACCAATGCATGGAATGCTGCTCCAATTGTCGAGGGCAAAATCCTGATGGACTACAGTGATGGAGGGGTTGCATCGTCCTCCTTTTCCCGAATGATAACCATAACATCTGGGCAATCATCGTCTGGGGTGTATCTGTTTGTATGTTCATCATAGACAATGATGCGTATTCCTGACATCATCAGGGTGATGTCATGTTTACATTTTCGCTGCCTTTCTTCCACTTACGGATCAAAAATCAGCACCTCTTTTGCTTTAAAGGGTACCAGCTTTGGAAACAGCATAGCCATAACATGGACTGTCACCTTTACTGGAAACTGTATCAGCTCATGAGGTGCCGATGGAGAAAATCGCCTTGTGGCGGAAGCTTGAGGAACTTACTTGTGCTTATGAGGATTCCTGTGACTGGAACTGGTAGAATAGCCTAGTCCGGCTGTCCCGATTTAACTAGACACTTTAATAGGATGCTTAATACCATATTGATTTTTACCAAGCCCTTGACCAGGCTGATGACCCAATGATATCATTTCTTGAGTGGCCGACATAACCTCAACAGAAATCTTGGGTATGGGAAGTGGTGCTCCAATAGGATGGTATTTCGTGTTACTCACTTCCAAAGTATGAAAACTGGCCGGCTCAACTTCTGAATTGAAGCTGATGATTGGTAGATCTCCTTGTTCAGGACATTCTGGCTCAGCATTGACAGTGACTAGGCTATTGTTGATAATGTATTTGAGTTGTTGATGTAGTGTAGAAGGAACGACTCCATCCATATGGATCCATGGTCTCCCCAATAGCAGGTTGTATCCTGAATCTATCTTGAGGACGTGGAAGGATACATTGAATGTATTTGGACCAATCTTAATTGGCAGCTCAATCTCTTCGATAGAATTTCGTCAGGATCCATCGAAAGCTTTGTTAACTATATGGTTACTTTGGATCCGTATGAGATTGACGTTCATCTTCACCGAGGTGGCAAAAGGACAGATATTCAAAGATGAACCTCCATCTATCAAAACTCCAACTAACATATACCCGGAGGATAAAACTACGATATGCAATGGCTTGCAATGACCGGTCCCTTCGGGGTGTATGTCGTCATCAGTGAAGGATATCACATTGTTGTTGAAAATGTGATCAACCATATGTTAAAAATTTTCCACATCCACTGATTTTGGTAAGTAGGCTTCTTCCAAAACCTTTAATAAAATCTTCATGTGATCTTCAAAAGAGAAAACCAAGTCCAATATTGATATCTGATGTGGAGCTTCTCTTAAGCTTAAAACCACCTTGTCTTCATTATGGCCCATAGTACGGAGGAATTTTTCAATCCTCTCCATGGGAATCTTCCCCTTTGCTTTGATAGCAGGTTTCATCACCCTCTGAGGAAGATACAATGGATTTTCCTTCGACACTGTAGCAGTTGTATGAGACGTGGATCCTTCAGCTTCTCTATAATTCCATGGTACTTTGTGTAAGCTGACAATAGGATACTGTGGTCTAAAGGGTAAAGAAATTGGCTCTGGTGCAGCCACTTTCAAAGGATTGTCAGCTCCTTTGAGTTGAATTGCATGTATTGGAAATGATTTGATAGTCTAATCAGCCTCAGCGGATATAACTATTATTGATCTCTTGCATTTGGTAGGACATGTATTCTCACTCTCGAGTAGCACAGTGTCATCGTCTACCAATTGCAGGACACCGCTATCAATTAAATTCTGAATAAGGTGGTGGAGTGCCCAGCATTCTTCTGTGATGTGACCGCGAGAATGTGAATGATATTGACATACTCCATCAGAGTTGAACCTTCTTAAACGGGGATTAATTAGAGGTAGAAGTGAGGTAATTCTTCCTTCATTGATTAGCATTTGAAATATCTCCTCCATAGGTTGGCCCAAGTATGTAAATTCCCTCTGATTGGCAAAATCCCTACAGGCTTTAGCATTTGCTCTCTTTGCAACCTCATCCTCCATAGCTTCGCTTTCTGAAAGTGATGGTGGAGCATTCGTAACAAAAGGAAGGAGATAGACATGCTCCTGACTGACTAACTAGCGTGTGACTTGATGCTGATGAGTCACCAGTTCGGCCAATTGTTCAATTTGCTTACAAAGAGCTTTCATCTTTCGTTCTATAGCGAATTGAAATTTTGCGTAATCCCATCCGTCAACACCATCTTTGGTGGTCTGGGATGATTCACCATTAAAATTGGAACTCTGTCTAGTGCTCCAACTAATCATATTGACCTCTTCTTCTTTGTGTTGAGGAAGAGGGTTTTCTTGCACATGAGGTTGATCTAGTTTGGTAACCACGATCTCACCGTTGTCTATCAAATCCTAGATCTTGTGTTTCAAGGCCCAATAATCTTTAGTATCATGTCCAGGTGCCCAGGCATGATAAGCACACTTCTGAGTAGCATTAAAACCCCTCCCATTAGGGTTGGCTAGTGGAAGAAGATGTGTAATTTTCTTCTGAGTAGTCAGAAAAGCAAGTATATTCTCGAGCGAGTCCCCTAAGGGTGTGAACATTCGAGGTCGCTTTGAATATCCACCTTTACGTAATGGAGGGTTTGAAGACTGTGCTTAGAAAGGGGAGTAGTTTCTCCTCTGTATAGGCATATTCTGACTGCCTTTCTGACATTATAGTATCCAGGAAATATCATCCTCTTTCTTTTTATGGACCCTCCGGGGGTTATTTCCATAAGATCCGGACTGGATGTGTTCAGCACTGCTTTAAGAGCGGCTAGGTCTTGAATCTTTCCTGACTTCAACCCCATTTCAGCCATCTCTCCATGCTTGATCATTTCAGAAAATGGTTTTCCAATACTAGCTAAGACTCTTCCATAGAAAGGAGCTTCTTGTTTGTCTATAAAAGTCATGACCATTTCTGACTCTGTCATGGAAGGAATAACTTAAGCAGCAAGGCGACTCTACCTTTGAGCATACTCTCTGAAAGACTCATTAGACTATTTCTTAACCTTGGTAATCTGGTACCGGTCAGGAGCCATCTGAGATTGAAAACTGTATTGAGTGAGGAAGGCATGAGCTAGCTCTTCCTAGCTATGGATCTTTGAGTTATCTAATGGTATACCATGAATGGGCTTCTCCAATTAGACTTTTCTGGAACAGCTACATTATGAGCTTCTCGTTTTCCGTATAAGATCCAAGTTCTCCAATGAACACCTTCAAATGTGTGTAAGGATCCCCTAATCCATTATACTTTTCAAAGTAAGGGGTTTTGAATTTCTCTGGATTATGAACACCAGGGAATATGCAAAGGCCAGCATATGAAACACTTCAATGTGTTCCAATCCCTTTGAGAGCACGGATAGTTTCCTCCATTTGAAGGACCTTCTTCCTGATATCACCGGTGTCTAGATCTCCTTTGAGATGGGTGTTTTCAGGGTCTTTGTTGGTCATATCCAACTGAGGTTCTGGATTTGTTTTATGCAAACCTTGTGTTCCTCCTTGTGTAGAGGATTCTGTATATGTAGGCATCTTTATACCCTGAGTAGACTGATGCTATTCTTTTAGTAGAACAGCCAAATCTGTAATTTGCATACTTTATCTGTCAAATTCTTCTCGAGAAACGGCATTAGACTGGTCAGAAGAAGACATGATTGGCTGTAGGCTCATGGCCTTTTTGGATTTTGAGCGGGTAACAGGCCCAATTGTTTCCCTACAAAAGACTTATGTAGTTTAGTCTTAGGGATAATGTAAATACTATCATAATGTGTCCATTTTAGGAATATCATCCTACAAAAACGGGCGTTATTTGATAGCATGTCATGTATGCACAAATATTCTTCATATTTTCCATTACATAAAGATGAACATGGAATGAAATTACAAGTAAATGCTTTTACAAGTAATAGAAAAATGGAAAGCATGAAGAGACTTTCCTCCGCGTTTGGTTTATCAGAGGTTAACCTATCTTAGGGTTACTCTCGCGGCTTTTTGGCATGAAGGTCACCAGATCATCGCAATTTACTTGACGGGAAGTTACTCCGATCTTTCAACTGGAGGGAATCTAGGTGGTTCCTTTCCTAAGACTCGTTGGAATTAGTCTCCCTACGAGTCCAGTAATCAAACACCGACAGGATAACCTCCTGGTGGAGGAACCACACAACATACATTTACATACAACGTGTCTCACCATTTATGAAAACGATGACATGTGCGAAGCACTAATATCACAGATAGATATATTGCAGTGCAGTAAGTAAAATGCATTCATACACATTCATCATAAATGTAAATACAACATTCACACACAAGCATATAACAGTTTTGAAAAGCTTATAATAGAGGCTTAAGCCCTCTTACTGGAGTCCCCAGCAGAGTCACCACCTGTCGACGTCGGGATTTTTATTTGTCCCTTTTCGTTACTTGTTCTTTGGTGTTCTCATGTTATGTGAGATTTATTTGAAAAAACAAGTGAAAAAGGTCCGACATGTGTAATGCCAATGATTTAACTTTAAGAGTCGGCAGTTGGTGTTTTTAACTTGTTGCACCAACGCAATCGAAAAAGGTTTGCACATTGACCTAGTGATGTGACACTGCTAAACGGGTCTGTGAAACCGAGATTCATTTGGGTTCGGGGGCTTGGTTATGCGAAGGGAAGGTGTTAGGCACCCCTCGACATCCGTGTTGCCATGGTGACTGCCACTTTTCAAGAAACTGTTATATAAATGTGTGTGTGTGTGTGTGTGGATCAATGTGAAATTATTTGGAAGTAGTGCGAGGCCTCATTCGCACCTATATACAAAGGGTTTGAATTTGTAGAAAAATTCAGTTTTAAATAGGATATAGCAACGAAGTTTTGCCAAAGAGGTTTTTCAAACCCTGTGCTCAATAGTAATTGAGACCTTTTCATACCTTCATTTTATTGTTAAATGTTTGGCTTGTTTGCTTTTATTTTTGAGATGTGAGGCATCTTTGATAAAATAATATACAACAGTGCCGAACTCCTCATGGGCATGATAGCCATCTAAGGAAATTCAAACAGCGTAAATAATGTACAAGCTGCTTACAGCTAAAAATGTCCATCACGGGAACCGAATCTAGATTCAGTAGACTAAATCTGTGATCACATGATTCCTAGGCTCACATGATGCCACAATTTAAATGAAAAGCGATGGCGCTTATATATATAAAAGTCAGAAAATATATATACAGACATGATCAACCACCACGAAGCACCTCCATGGGGGATCAGAAATGTAAATATATATATATATGCACATGATCAACCACCACGAACCAACTCCATGGGGGATCGTAAAAGTAAATAAAGTTGTAAAAGACGATCAACTGCCATGAAGTAAACTTCAGGCGGGACTAAATGTAAATAAAGCAGTAAAAGGCCTCAAAGTAAACTCCAGGCCTGACAAAAATATAAATATATATATATAAGCAATAAACGCTCCGGATGTAAAATCCAGGCTTATCAGACAGAGTCTGACAACAGTTTATATATACTATCTGATAAGCCCGGATTTTACATCCGGAGCATTTATTGCTTATATATATATATATATATAAGCAATAAAAGCTCTGGATGTAAAATCCAGGCTAATCAGACAGAGTCTGACAACAATTTATATATATATAAAAGCAAGTAAACGCTCCAGACATAAGTCTAGGCTCAATCGAGGCATAACTCGATAATGTTAGTCCATATATAAATATATACATTTATAAGTATGTATATATATATATATATACAGACAGATATTAAAACCACGGACCGAAGTCCGGGCATACGCACACAACACGACTCTCAATGTGAAGAATAGTGTGTGCAAAGATGAAGAGAAAGGCTTTATAGAGTGTGAGAAGGCTTACAGTGGGCTGCCAAAACAGGCTTCTATGACTCTAGATGGATAAACACTCAGCTCCTGTCAGTAAAAAGATAGCTATATGTGAGTTAACAGGTGTTTAAAATGAGAAAGAACTCAATATGGGGTGTGTACAGAGCAAATTGGACAGGGCTTCCTCGCCTCTTTCTTTTTTTTTTAAATGGCCACCCCAAGCTCTACATTTATAGAGATAGGAGCTGCAAGTGTACCTGCAACAGCTGTAGATGCACATGCGGCTGGCCGGGGTACCCCAGCCTCCGTGGGTCCCATCGTCTCGAAGTACATGCACTCGTGTATTGTGATGTCCGCTCGGACTTACAGAACTTCAATCTAAGCATCCGAACGAGGTGTACAAGACCTTTTTTGGACTGTTTTTATCGAGACTTATGCAATGACATGGGATTAGAGGTTTTACGAAGTCAGGAAGAGGGGACCATGCCCATGGTCTTCAAGCTTCAAATTCAATCTGGTGTGCTGCCACGCGTAATAGTCACTCGGGATTAGAACTCCTTGGCTCTTGTGGGACATTGTTGTATGTATGTATGTATGAAGTGTTGGGATGGTGCGCAGGGGTTGAGGTGGCAAGATGACAGTTTGACTCCTCACCGGGGTTATCTCTGGTTTGGGATGATAGCAGACGTTACTCAGGGTTACATCTGAGATTGGACTGTTGCAAGTGTTTGAATTTCGCAAGGTCATCTGTAAGAGTGCATGTCTTCCCGGTGTTAGCTCCGGGTCTTTGGTATGAGTGCCTCGGCAGGAGGTCTGAGATTGAAGTTGATCGCGTGCATTTGAAACAAGCATTTCTAGGGTTATCGTCAAAACTGCAATGACATTCCTTGGGGTTATCTCCAAGGACGAAACTCGGGGTTATCTCCGAGGTTGGAACTGATACTCCCGGTGTGTGTTTCGGGTTTGAGACTGAACTTCCAGTAGCATCCAGAATGGATGTGAACCGTCTTCCAAGGTTATCTCTGAAAGACGAATCTGCCCTCCAACAATGTTAGTAACAGGTGTGCAAAAAATTTCGAGTGTCTACACCTAATTAGCAAGCTTCGATTATGATTAGGAAATTTTAATAATTATAGAATCCTAATCATAATTTATGAATATTAATTTTCTATTTTGAAAACCTAATTTGGAAATCCTAGAATTTATTTTTAAAACCTACAGGGTTAAACCCTAAACCCTAAGGGTTAAACCCTAAACCCTAAGGGTTTGGAAAATTGACAAATATGCCATTAAAATAAAAATCAAAATGACCAAAATACCCTTATTGCATTATTTATGAGATAGCTTGTAAATCTTGGTAAATTGAGAGTTGTTCACCAACTCTAACCACCCCATGTGACTTAAATTCACAGCATTCAGCCACCTTATTAGCTGAATACATTGTACCAATATATACATATAGAATTATAGAGAGAAGTTCACAAAATTAGCTATTTGGTCACCAAACTCTCAACCAACATTTTCTCTCTCTAGACCCAAGAAATTAGTAGGTAATTCAGACTCTAACATGATCTCTAGTAAGCCAAGAACAAACTTCAAGGATTATATTCAAGATCAAGCATCAAAGTGGTATAAACCCTAAAATTTCGAAATCATGTGATCTTATGTTATATGTTGTAATTTGTTGGTTAAAGTTGTGTATTAGGGTGTCATTGAGTGATCTGGGTTGTAATAACTTAGATCCATATCATCTTGATGCACGAAAATCAAATTTTTGAAACTGATCTATGAACCCTAAAACATGGCCTGACAATCGAATGTCAGGGCTCATATATCATTGCCTGTTAATTGTTTTTGTGTTTTAAGAGTTTGTACTTGTAGTATGTTGTAAGTGTTAGTTCCTAGTAGGCACAATATAGAACTAGAAGGGGGGGGTTTGAATAGATCCATAGAATTTCATAAAACTTTTACTCTATTAAGTTGTATTGCTTATTAAGTAGCTCATGAAAAACTTAAGAATCTTTTCAAGCACATCAGAATAAGTAAGAGATCCCCTTCATTGATATATTCATAATCACACATACATTGTTCGTAGAGTTACTTGATGATAAGCGCTAAAACATACATAGCGCTTTATAGCGCTTAATGTATATAATGTAAATGACATAAAGTAAAAGACACAAGGGGTTTTAAGTGGTTTAGAGACTCAAGCTCTTAATCCACTCTTCTGCTTTCAACTAGCAGGATTTCCACTAAGGAAGGGCAGCATCCTGAATCACTAAGATTCCTTCAAGGCCAGCAACCTTGGGACTTCAGTTCACTAAGAACTCTTTAAGGCCAGCAGCCTTGGAACTTCTCTAGTTCCCTAGGAACTCTTCAAGCCCAGCAGGCTTGGAACTTCATTTAGTCCCTCCGGACAAGGACCCCTTAGGCCTTGGCTTCTTATTGTTGTAGTTGTTGTTGTTGTTGGTGCTAAGCTGCTAAGATGTCATTAGGCTCTGAACATCTTTTGTACTTAGCAGCTTAGTGTGATCCTCTTTGCTTTCAACTTCGATTCCGGACCACATCTTCTTTGGTGCAGTTGATCTTCACTCTTTTCTGCTCATTTTCATCTGGTATCAGCTATGCACCATTCACCATCTAGGTTTGCTAAGTCTCTGTGCTTTTAGTAGACTTTGTCTGGCACTTAGCAATCCCTAAACCCTTCTTGAATACTTTGCAGACATAGTTCTGCACTTGTTCATTTTCAGCTTTTGGTTCATAGTGATCCATAGAGTGGCTCTCTTGATCTTCTTTGTACTCAACTACTCTTCGGAATGCTATCTTCTTGGCCTTCTCGGCTCTCAGCTTGGCTTCCATCTTTAGTGGCATTCTCATCTTTGTTGAGTGAAGCTTTGATCTATTTGAGTCCTTCTTCAAAGCTGCTTCACTCCCACCTTGATAGTCTCACTGTCACTGAGACTTGTTCTATTGATCTTTGGTGGAACTCGTAGAGTCAACAATAGCATTCACCAACTCAACGATTCTGGAACTACATAATCATCAGCAACTCTTGATCTTTGAAGCTCTGTTGATTTATACTGCTTCCCAATCTTCCCGTTGGAAAGTATCCGTTGAAAGCTATTCAAATTTCTTCGCAGATCTCGAGTTATTTGGTGCAGATTGCAGATGTGACATGACATCTTTTTCTGACTTTCTGACACTGCAGTCTGCTGTTTCACTAACCCTATCAGATATGTCACTTTAATGTCTTGGGCAGGTCGAAGACTTTATTTCCTTCTTCTAATTTCTTGATCAGAGGTTGTCCTTACAATGAGCTCTCAATGAGCTCTTGTCCAAATATTATCCTTCAGATTGAACCATTGCCAATGCTTCAGTCTTTAGCTATTCAAACTCTATGATTTTGATGCATGTCTTTATGGACTTGATCATAGTGTCTTGTTGACTGGTAGAGACAACAGTACGATCTTGAAGAGTGTAGAACACCTCTTCCTTCTCTTGTGCAGTGCTTCAACACTTCTATTTTCCTCAGCAGCTCTCAGATACTGATGGCTCGATTCCTTGCTCTGGCCTTTTCTGAATAACAAGACACTTCAGATTTGTGGTGTATCCAGCTCACTTTCTCCTTGTGATCTCCCATTCACTTACCATCAATGGACTGACCCAATGCTTAATCACTTTAGCCTTGTTCTTCAGAAGTTGTCCAGTATCTCTGTATGTACTCCATCAGTTCTTTCTTTGTTTGGCAAACACTACGATCCTAGTAACTTCCAAGATCATTGTCTTCTGTCTGCTTGACAGCTACTGCACTTGCTGACTTTTCTTGGTCAATTACAGAAGTCTTCTTCTGATCTCCTTGTGGAAGACTTCATCTCGAATGGCTTCACAACTCAATCTGGATGCTGATTGAGTTGGTGCTTAGATCTTCTGTTAGCTTGCATGTCATTCGTTGAGTGCTCTCTAGTTTCCTTCAGGTGGGACATATCTATGCAGTGCCAACCAGAGGCTTCATTCCTTTGGATATCTTGGGAGTGCTCATTCATTGAGAATCGTATTTGCTCTACGATTCTGCCTTGGCATTGTGAGCACATCTGTTGAGGTCTTAGTTCTGCACTCTACGATTCAGCTTTGGCTGTGCAGACACTACGACTCCGAGATCAGATCTTGACACTTTACAATTTCTGTCGTTGTGCTTGTTGTCTTCATCTGATCTTGCTCGACTACGATCTCTGCCTCAGGTATGATTAGTACACTCTACGACTCTGAGTGTAATCTACGATTCTTGACTTAGCTTTGGAAGATACTCTATCGGCCAGTGGGCGTGTGTCTACGATTCTCGAACACGACTTCCTCAGTAGACTACTTACCGAGGAAGTTCTCCTCGACACACTACGATCCTTTCTCGTCTCTCCTGGAAGTCTACGAACTCTAAGATCTACTATCTTGCAGACTACGATTCTGCCTCGATATCTCTCGAGTTTTCTTTGACTCTCTTGGCAGACAACGATTTCTTGTGCAGTGCTCGACGATCAGACAAGCCTATCTATTACATCATAAGATCATCCTAACATGCTTGATCTTTCTAAATTTATAGTCCTTGTACATCATTTCTTTTTAAGGACTTTACAAAGCTGTTTTGCTTAAGTAGGATCAACCTAACACATTTGATCAATTCATTCTAAGTCCTTTTACATATGTTTCTATTCTCTATCAAAGGACTTTACAGCTTTTCTTAATGCAAGCATACTTGCATATTCATTCATATATATATCATAATCAAATCATATATAAATAAGAATATCGTTCACATGTTTATTCCTGACAATCTCCACTTATTTGATTATGACAAAACAATAAGAATAATACTAATAATAATAATAATAATATTAAAAACTTAATTTTCATAACTATCAAAGTCTAGCTCCCAAGCACGTAACCTTTAATCATTCCTTACAATACATGATAATAAATATATAACATTGTCTTAATAATATTAAACTATTACATAAGATAACATTGAAATCATTCAAAGAACCTTTCCCTTTCCTTTGTTTCTAGCAGAGCCTTCAGATTGTTCACACTTAGTCGAAAAACATTTAAATTAAGCAAGGATGAGCATTTGAGTGCCCAAAGAAGTAATAACAATTATATATATATATATATCGAAAGAATTTAAAAAGTTTTCTTTTATAATACTACTCTTCTACAACAAATCAATAGTTGTGAAGTAATCAAACCGATAATAATAACATAACAACCCTCTTTCAAATTTTTGAAACTACGTACATCGACTATAAATAGGTTAAGGGGACATACTATAAACATTGTTTTCATTTTCAAAAGGTTAAACAAAACTTCATCTCAGAACCGTCATAACTTACGGCACGGGGTGATCAAATTTCATTACCTGTATTGATCAATACTACATAACAAGAACGATATTATCGCTCACTCTGCTACCTTGGGCACATAAAAATTTTCCCATGAATGGGATGTTCATACTGCTTGGTTCCAAACCAAAGCAATTCTATTGATAATGGTTTTTATCTTGTTCAACAATAATCTATAATTCAACATATATATATATATATATATATATATATAACAAAAAGTGTATCAACATGTGATTAAATGTAATGATTATCCAAGTGGGGACACTTCAGATAACCATTTATAGAAATTAACGAACGTAATATATATATCTAATTACCATATACTAACATGTTGATAATCAATGAGCATATATAATATAAGGTTAATAATCTGTATAATAATAATATAATTTCAAACATTCTTACTCATGTCCATCAGATAAAGAAAATGCAAAGGTAGGATACTTCACCGATGCTACCGCTTAAAATACGCAACTTAGTTTTATCTTTTATGTAATCACCTATCATTAATCGTGATCATTCGCTCGATTAGAACAATATACTATAACATATAAGATCGCATTTCACAACAAAGACATAACCTAATCACATTGTCACACATATTCAACAACTATTATCGATCACAAACAAACATTAATACACTCAAAATATCTAAGTCTAGAACAATTTTAAACTATGCTTGCAAAATCGACAAATTTTATCGGTAATTATCGAGTCTAAGACTCTATTCTCAGAACTCAATATTTGTAAATATCACCATATTATTTTTAAATGACTTACAATAATTTTTAAACATTTATTATAATTTATCATAAATTTTCAAACACCTAATCATTATCAAATGATTTAAATATCAAACAATTCTATTATCATTAATATTTAATTAATATTAAACTATTAATGAAACCATTGCTAAAATATTAAAGTTATTTATAATAACTCAAAATATTTTTAAAACATTTATATTATTACCCTTAAATGATTTTTTAAAACATTTAAAATCATTTTTAAATAATTACCATTAATATTAAAATATTAATGTACTATTTATCCAATATTAAAAGTCATTAATTATAACTTAAAATATTTTTAATTCATTTATATCCTTTTTAAATGATTTTTAAATCAATAAAACCATTTTTAAACTATTTATTTAATATAATTATTAAATAAATTTAATATCATTAATGTTAAATAAATATCATTAATATTAAATTATTAATGAAATTATCCTTTAAATATTAAAAGTTATATTTTATAACTTAAAATATCTTTAAATACTTTATTTTTATTTAAAATAATAATAAAATCATTTTTAAACTATAATATAATTATTATTAACTTTAATATCATTAATAATAATTAATTAATTTCCATTTTAAATATTAAAGTTATATTTTATAACTTAAAATATTTTTAAATCCTTATTATTATTTAAAATGATTTTTAATAATAACATCATTTTTAATCTATTTATTTAATTCATTTATTAAATAACTAAATTATCATTAATATTAATTAATTAATGAAATTCATTAAAAATATTAAAAAGTCATTAAAATAACTTTATTTTCTTATACCATAATATAATTTTAAATGATTTTTTCAAGTATTAAAATCATTTTTAAATAATTTATTTAATATAATTATTAAATAAATTAAATACCTTTAATATTCCAAAAATATTAAATATTTGTGAAATATATCCAAAATAATTAAAATATAATTTTCTTAACTTTAAAATAATTTTTAATAATTTATTATGTATTTTAATAATTAAAAACTAATTTTCTATAATTATTTAATGAAAATATAATTTTATAAATAAATCGTCATAAAGACCACCTATAGCTGATGTAACTGCGCTATAGGTGTTCTTCATGTTCATCATGCAAACCCAGATCTTCAAGCCGCCATCGAGTGGGTGGTTTCCACCAAGTGTAAATCAATGGTGTATTATGTTTCCGAGCATGTTGTTGATCCGATCCGTGTAGTACTAATTCAAGACTACAAGACACAACAATAAACAAATGTGTTCATACAACATTTCATAACAAAGAAGATCTCGAGCCCCTAAAGTGGTCAAGTTGAGTTGTTCTTCATTTCTAGGTTTGCCCGTAAATGAAGAATAGCTCGAATCGCCTCTACTTTGGGCTTCCACTACGCATCGATCGTGTAATAATTTTGTGATCTATAAGTTGCAAAGATATAGCCAATAAGTAAATGAAGAGATCTAACACAAAATATTAACAAAACATCAAAAGATCAAGAAGATGTAGCTCGGTCTACGCATGTCAAAGGCAGTGTTCATAGGTTTTCTCGGGTTACCCGTAAAACCGATTTTATGGCTTAACCCCGCTAGTTCGACCGATCACTACTACATTAAATATATATGTTATATAACCGATCTAAAAGCTTTAAATTGTAGTACTCATACCAAGCTACCATTCTATTACAACAACATAACCCAAACACCAATACACTGACAAATCTAGGCGATCAAAAGTGTTGTCGACCGATCTCGGCATAACTGGTCACCTTAGATTTCTTCCTATTAACGCCACCAACTAGATTCGACCATTAATAACTTCCATTCTAGACATCAAATGACCCCGATTCTTTTTGCATATTAAAGACCACATTACAAGCTACATATAACAACTTAAAACAACAAAAACCATAATCGAGAAAGGATCTCGTGGCCACCGACATTCGCTGTCGTACCACGTAACCAAGTTTTTCCAGATTTTGTAGATCTTCAAATCGAAGCTTCTAAATGTTATGGATCCAACATTTAGCAACCCAGATCATCATTAGACACTATAACCAACATATTCTAACACTTAAACATAACATTAAACATAGATTTATGGATGTAAAAATCAAGCTAGGGTTTTATACCTTTTCTTTGATTATCTTGATTTCTAGCTTCCCGATTTGTTTATGGTAATGGTGGGGCTTTGTTTGGGACCTGGTCTTAGCAATGAATTTCGTGGGTTATGAGTTAAGAGAGAGATTGGTTGAGGGTGTGTGAACAAAATGAGCTAGCAAATGGATTTTCTCTCTCTCAATCTATTTATAGAAGTCTCAAGCAATAATGTGATTTACTATTATCCCCCATATTTGTGTTGTCCATTAGACAAAACTCCTTATCTTGTTCTTAAGTATGCTTAGTGAGATTTCCACCAATGAGGTGTTGACAACATTGTACTTTTGTGTAAGAAAGTAAGGTCATTAGCTATTTAAGGAAACTTGATTAGCCTAATTTGTCATTTTTAAAAGGCCTATAGTGGCCAACTATGTATATACTCTTTAATTCTTTTATTTAGCTATTATTTTAATGCATAAATTAGATAAATCAAAGGTCTAAAATACCCTTTAATTATGTGGGCTAAGTTTGGGCTTGAATTTGATTTCTTTTTGGCTTCTCCCATAATTGTTTTGGGGCCATGTAATAATCATAGCCTAACAATTTTAATATATGTTACCCAAAGTTGTTTATTTAGGGTTTAAAATAAATATAATTAGTTTGCAAAATTTATAATTAGGGTTTTCTTAATTTGATTAGGGTTCTAATCATACATGAACATTTAGGGTTTATATAATAATTATAATTATCCTCGCTAATTTAGCAATTAGGTTTATAATTTTGGTAATTAGGTTTTCAAGAAATTAATAAATCTAAATGTTAATTAGGGTTAATCATAAATCATATAACACAGCTTATATAATGTACTTAAACTCACAACCGAAGTTTCAAATTAGGGTTTCCCACAAAGAAACTAGGGTTTGACATAATACACATATTATATAAAAAAATAAAAATAAATTATACGCAAAATTTCTAATTTATTTGTATAGAAAATATTGAGTTGTTACATTCACCTCCCTTATAAAGATTCCGTCCCTAATCACCGCTTTAAAACCTACACATACAAGTGTACGTAGTATATACAATCATTACAAGTAGATCTCGATCATAAATGATCGTATCGATCTTTAACCTATTCACGCAAGCTTTGTTTATCTCGATTAAACGAAAATTTGATTTCTAAAAGAACTCAAATTCCTTCTTCAAAAATTTCTTTATAAAATAATTACTATATATAGGAAAATCGTGTATAAAAAATAAAGTTATACTGAATAATACCGGAATTGCACCACCACACCGCTACTAGATATCCTGGATCGTCATGTCAGAGACCCTTGTCGCTGATTTCATCATTTCTTTGTTGATGACGTGGGTCCCGTGATTGCTAGAGTTCCACCGCCTCTTGCTAGTATTCACACTCCCCGCCTCCGCCCTCCTTTTCTGACAATCCTTCACCTTGTGCTCACGATCCACACAAAAAAACATCCACTGTCATTCTAGGATCGGGGCAATGGGAGAGATATGGCCCTCCCGCCTCGCACTTATAGCACACAAACTTTCCCTTCAAACATTCTCCAGAGTGGTTCTTCCCACGCTTCCACACCGCATGCCTTGCTTCTTAACTCCTTCCTACTTCACCCTTCAATACTTCCAAAATTGCTTCCTTCCTCTTACTACTACCACTTTTACTCCCACTATTAACTTCCACCTTTCCAGCCTCTTTCAACCTTACTTCTTTTTTTCTCTCTCTCCTTGTTGTAGAGGCTCATGGCCTCACTCCCTCCTCAAAGAATAATAGCCTTTCCATGAGTGTGTCAGCAAATGTAGGGATCTGCAACACCGCCACCTTGTTGTAGAGCCGTGGTTTTAATCCTACCAAACCTTCTAGCTTTCCTAGCCTCCAGATCAACTTGATGCGAGCAAACCTAGCTAACTCATTAAATTTTATGGCAGATTCTATTAACCGCCATATTCTCCTACTTCAACTCTAAAAATTTTACCTCCATCCTAGCTCAGATACTAGATGAAAAATAGTTCTCAAAGAACAAAGTTGTCTTAAACCTATCCCATGTAACTACACCTTCTCCCGCCTCTCCCGATTCGCTTTCCCACCAAAAATTTGCCTCACCCTTCATCATGTAGGTGGCAAAAGTGGTCTTTGCCCCTCAACTACCCTAGCTATTATTATTTAACGCCTTCTCAATCTCTTTAATCCAAGTCTGCTTCAACAGGTCATTGTCCCTTTGAATTCGGCGGTCCCACAAATTTTTTAAGTCTTTAAAATTTGCTGCTTTGTTGTCCACCGGTTCCCTCGCGACCGGCATTCCTCACGTGATAGCTTGTGCTACCATGTTTGCAAAAGTGTCAGACGGGTCGCTTTGTTGTTGTCCTTCAACGTTATCGATGACTCTTCTCGCCTTTTTTGGTTTCGAAGTTCGACGCTCATGGCATTATCTCCGTTAAGTAAAACCATATATTATTCTTTACATTCTAAATCTTATCATATAAGTTTAGTATATTAACTCATTTCATTACTCAAACTTAGATTCATATTCATTTAGCTTAATACTTACATAACATAAAGACATACTTTTTTAAACATCTTTCATCCCTTTGTGACTACAAAAGTCGGATTTACTACCTTGACTAATACCAAAAGTTGGGAACATTACATTACATGTATATACTTAACATTAAATGCACTCTACACAATGTAACCTATACTACCTATTCACTACGCCTTTTTCTTGACAACCTTTCGCCGATGACCTTCTAATCCACAAATAAAGCATGCACTCTAGCTTAAAGTCGGGACAATGATGAGAGGTATGTCCCTCATGTCCGCAAATGTAACATATCTTTTTCCCTTTTCTCGACACGCCTTCATATTTCTTTCCCTTTCTTTTCTATTTTACTAGTGTTCTCGTTATTATCGTTTTCCTAAGTCATGATCTTTTATCTTCCTCTTCCCTTCTTGCTTGAGTCACATTACGATGTGTTGCTTGTGGGCTCTCTATCCGATCAATTTGGATTTTAAGCTTATCTTGTTCTTCCATTGTTTCTATTAACGCTCGACGCAGCTGACTATTTAATGCCTTTTCTATTTCCCACAACCTTTTCTAGAGAAGAAACCTTGTTCCTCGATCCTCGCACCTCTCTGATGCTTGTTCACCTTTAACTTTAGTGTCCGAATCACTATCTCGCCGCCTCCACCATCTCCTGGATCCGGTACTACGCTTTCTATAATAACCACTTCGTCTCGAAGTTGTTTTCATTGTGAGCCTCTATTTCAAATATATCGGCTTTATATTAGCTCTGGGGTATGGATTTGATCCTTCTTCATGCTATAAGCATATAACAAGCCTTTTCCACCGTACATCTACACACATAAATTATCCCGATTAGCATATAGATATACACACAAAGAAAAAAATAATAGTTTTATATAAGTTATCTTTTATTTTGTTTGACGATGGATTTAGTCAATTCATTTCTTTATAAACTCTCTATGAAGTTATTTATATTTTCATATACCACGCTTTTAATACGTATTCACTAAACATCCGCATACTTCTATAAACGCCAAGGCATAAACCGCCCACCACCAACTATCCTCTAATGGACAAAAGTGAGGATTCACTACCACCTACCCTCTACCAAAAATAAAAGTTTGGGTCTAACTCGCCCATCCTATGCATACAACAAGGCATAAGGATTTACAACAACTAAATAGTCCCTAATAGAAACAAAAGTGGGACTATATCGACATGAATACAAATCAACGCTGCTTCACTCGCCGGAGGGGCACCTCCATCCACTCAACGTCGAATCGCATAAAGCATTGTCTAAAGCTTGCTCCAAGGTATATATCCTCGCATCTTTAGCTTCCACCTCAACTCTCAACCGCCCTAGCTCGCAGCTCTCTCTGCCCAACCCCTCAAGAACTCAAATTAACTCACAGATGCAGGCTCGGTAAGCAGCTGGCTTGTACATTCGCCGCCTCAAAATCTGAGGGTGTGGTTCTCACGCCCACCTCGCTCAAATTTCTAACCTTTTAACTCATCGCCTCGCCAACAAATCTCTTATCATCTCATGCTCTATGGACTCCTCACTAGAGTCCCTCGACCTCTTAGTTTCACCGAATAACTACCTCGACTCTCGCCACCCATCCTACGACCACAATAAACAATCAAAACAACATCAAGACCACAATAAAATATATTCATTGATAAAATGAAATGATATTTTATTCAAGATAACTAAAACTTGATGGATCTCCCATCAATCCATCACCTAGCTAACATATTCTATAAGAGTTTTCTACTAAGGTTATAACCTAGGTTTCAGATTCCTAATGTTTATAACCTACAAGGCTTTGATACTTAACTCTCAGAAGCCCCCAAACTCTTCTGTACTTGAAACCCAATTCAAGGTTTCTTTTGCTTCATGCTTATACCATTTCTATTGAAACCCGAATTCAAAGTTTTAAATAATAATACTAATAATAATAAAATATTAAACTTAATTTTCATAACTATCAAAGTCTAGCTCCCAAGTACGTAACCTTTAATCATTCCTTACAATACATGATAATAAATATATAACATTGTCTTAATAATATTAAACTATTACATAAGATAACATTAAATCATTCAAAGAACCTTTCCTTTCCTTTGTTTCTAGCAGAGCCTTCTACTTGTTCACACTTAGTGAAAAACATTTAAATTAAGCAAGGATGAGCATTTGAGTGCCCAACAAGTAATAATTAATTATATATATATATATAAGTCGAAAGAATTTAAATGTTTTCTTTATACTACTTCTCTACAACAAATCAATAGTTGTGAAGTAATCAACCGATAATAATAACATAACAACCCTCTTTCAAATTTTTGAAACTACGACCGACTATAAATAGGTTAAGGGACATACTATGAACATTGTTTTCATTTTCAAAAGGTTAAATGTACTTCATCTCAGAACCGTCATAACTTACGGCACGGGGTGATCGCCCATTGTACTCAGATTTGATTGATCAATACTATATAACAAGAACGATATTATCGTTCACTCGCTACGCTTGGGCACATAAAAAATTTTCCCATGAATGGGATGTTCATACTGCTCGGGGTTCCAAACCAAAGCAATTCTATTGATAATGGTAGGTTTTATCTTGTTCAACAATAATCTATAATTCAATATATATATATATATATATATATATATATATACGGTAATTAACAAAGGTGTATCAACATGTGATTAAATGTAATGATTATCCAAGTGGGGACACTTGTATAACCATTTATAGAAATTAACGAATGTAATATATATCCGAATTACCATATACTAACATGTTGATAATCAATGAGCATATATAATATAAGGTTAATAATCTGTATAAAGAATAATATAATTCTCAAACATTCTTACTCATGTCCATCAGATAAAGAAAAATGCAAAGGTAGGATATCACCGATGCGCTACATTATAATACGCAACTTAGTTTTATCTTTTATGTAATCACCTATCATTAATCGATCATTCGCTCGATTAGAATAATATACTATAACACATATAGATCGCATTTCACAACAAAGACATAACCTAATCACATTGTCACACATATTCAACAATCATCGATCACAAACAAACATTAATACAACCAAAATATCTAAGTCTGTAAACAATTTCTAAACTACGCTTGTAAATTTACGGTACTTTTATCGCAATTATCGAGTCTAAGACTCTATTCTCAGAACTCAATATTTGTAAATATCACCATATTATTTTAAACGACTTACAATAAACATTTATTATAATTTATCATAAATTTTCAAACACCTAAATCATTATCAAATGATTTAAATATCAAACAATTCTATTATCATTAATATTTAATTAATATTAAACTATTAATGAAACCATTGCTAAAATATTAAAGTTATTTATAATAACTCAAAATACTTTTAAAACATTAATATTACCCTTAAATGATTTTTAAAACATTTAAAATCATTTTTAAATAATTACCATTAATATTAAAATATTAATATACTATTTATCCAATATTAAAAGTCATTAATTATAACTTAAAATATTTTTAATTCATTTATATCCTTTTTAAATGATTTTTAAATCAATAAAACCATTTTTAAACTATTTATTTAATATAATTATTAAATAAATTTAATATCATTAATGTTAAATAAATATCATTAATATTAAATTATTAATGAAATTATCCTTTAAATATTAAAAGTTATATTTTATAACTAAAAAATATCTTTAAACACTTTATTTTCATTTAAAATGATTTTTATAATAATAAAATTATTTTTAAACTAAATTATTTAATATAATTATTAAATAACTTTAATATCATTAATAATAATTAATTAATGAAATTTTAAATATTAAAAGTTATATTTTATTACTTAAAATATTTTTAAATACTATTATTATTTAAAATTTTTTAATAAAATAAAATCATTTTTAATCTATTTATTTAATTCATTTATTAAATAACTCATTAATATTAATTAATTAATGAAATTCATCATAAAATATTAAAAGTCATTAAAAATAAGTTAAAATATTTTCTTATACCCATAATATAATTTTAAATGATTTTTCAAGTATTAAAATCATTTTTAAATAATTTATTTAATATAATTATTAAATAAATTAAATACCTTTTAATATTCCAAAAATATTAAATATTTGTGAAATATATCCAAAATAATTAAAATATAATTTTTCGACTTTAAAATAATTTTTAATAATTTATTATGTATTTTTAATAATTAAAACTAATTTTCTATAATTATTTAATGAAAATATAATTTTTATAAATAAATCGTCATTAAAGACCACCTATAGCGACGTAAAACGTCAAGCTATAGGTGTTCTTCATGTTCATCACAAAACCTGCATCTTCAAGCCGCCATCGAGTGTGGTGGGTTCGACCAAGTGTAAATCATTTCAATGTGTGTTGTTTTCTCGAGCATGTTGTTTGATCCGATATCTGTAGTACTAATTCAAGACTACAAGACACAACAATAAATGTGTTCATACAAATAAATAACAAAGAAGATCTGAGCCCCTAAAGTGGTCGTTGAGTTGTTCTTCATTTCGGTTTGCCGTAAATGAAGAATAGTTCGATCGCCTCTACTTTGGGCTTCCACTACGTACGCGATCGATGCAATAATTTTGTGATCTATAAGTTGCAGTATGTAAATGAAGAGATCTAACACAAAATATCAACAAAACATCAAAAGATCAAGAAGATATAGCTTGGTCAACGATGTTAGGCAAGAAATTCATAGTTTTCTCGGGGTTACCCAGAAAACTGATTTTATGCTTAACCCTGCTAGTTTGACCGATCACTACATTAAATATATAAGTTATATAACTGATCTAAAAGCTTAAAATTGTAGTACTCATACCAAGCTACCATTCTATTACAATAACATAACCCAAACACCAATACAATCGATGATCTAGGCGATCAAAAGCGTTGTCGACCGATCCGGGCATAACTGGTCACCTTGATTTCTTCCTATTAATGCTTGGCACAACGGTATTTGACCGTTAATAACTTCCATTCTAGACATCAAATGACCCTAATTCTTTTTGCAGATTAAAGACCACACTACAAGCTACACATAACAACTTAAAAACAACAAAAACCATAATCAAGAAAGGATCTGTGGCCACTGACATTCGTTGTCTGACCACAGAACCAAGTTTGTCCAAATTTTGTAGATCTTCAAATCCAAGCTTCTAAATGTTATGGATCCAACATTTAGCAACCTATATCATCATTAGACACTATAACCAACATATTCTAACACTTAAACACAACATTAAACATAGGATTTTTGGACAGAAATCAAGCTAGGATTTTGATACCTTTTCTTTGATCTATCTTGATTCTAGCTTCTGATTTGTTTATGGTAATGGTGGGGCTTTGTTTGGGACTGGTCTTAGCAATGAATTTCTTGGGTTATGAGTTGAGAGAGATTGTTTGAGGGTGTGTGCACAAAATGAGCTAGGAAGGGATTTTCTCTCTCTCCCAATCTATTTATAGAGGTCTAGCAATAGTGTGACTTACTATTATCCCCCATATTTGTGTTGTCCATTAGACAAAACTCCTTGTCTTGTTCTTAAGTATGCTTAGTGAGATTTCAACCAATGAGGTGTTGACAACATTGTACCTTGTGTAAGAAAGTAAGGTCATTAGCTATTTAAGGAAACTTGATTAGCCTAATATGTTGTCTGAAAAGGCCTATAGTGGCCAACTATGTATATACTCTCTAATTCTTTTATTTAGCCTTTATTTTAATGCATAAATTAGATAAATCAAAGGTCTAAAATACCCTTGGTTATGTGGGCTAAGTTTGGGCTTGAATTTGATTTCTTTTTGGGCTTCTCCCATAATTATTTTGGGCCATGTAATAATCATAGCCTAACAATTTTAATATATGTTACCCAGGTTGTTTATTTAGGGTTTAAAATAAATATAATTAGTTTGTAAAAATTTATAATTAGGGTTTTCTTAATTTGATTAGGGTTCTAATCATACATGAACATTAGGGTTTATTATATAATAATTATCCTTGCTAATTTAGCAATTAGGGTTTATAATTTTGGTAATTAGGTTTTCAAGAAATTAATAAATCTAAATGTTAATTAGGGTTAATCATAAATCATATATATACAAACTCACAATTGATATAAATTAGTTTCCCACTTAAACTAGGTTTGAACTAATACACAAGTATAAAAAAATTGTTGTTGTCAATCCTGTTAGAGAGGATTTTGAGTTTATCTTCATATGCCTCTTGTGCTCGTAGAGCTATAGCTTTCTGATCGTGTATGGTTTTCAGATAGATGTGATCTCTCTCTTTAGTTTTGAGAGATATATCAGCCATAGTTTCTTGGAGTCTATCTTCTATTGTTGTTAACTGTTTTGACTCTTCATTCATTAGAAATATCTTCTCAATCAGCTCAGCAGAATTTCTCAACATCTCCTACTCCACAGGATTTTGGTCATCTGATCTGGTAGCTTCTTGTTGAGCACTAGCTTGGACTCTACAATTTTCATTCTTGGATAGATTGTGGAAAGTGTTGTCAATCTGAGAAATCGTTAAGTACTAACAGATATTGGAAGATGAAGGGATGTTAGATATCTGAGCTTGGGAAGATGGAGACTTCTCAATTTGAGTTTGAACATCATCAATGGTAGAGTAAACAGACTCTACGATTATTTCTTTGGTCATAGTCCTTCTGCCTTCAGTGTCAACTCTATGATCATAGGGAATATAGTGATTTTTAGCATGTCGATAGATCTTATAGTAGGGCTTGTCGTTGATCATCATGGTTGCAAACTTCTTAACCCTAGGGAAATTTTGTGACAGTAGTTCCAAATTTGGAAACTGAGAGTAGCACCAGCTGAAGTAACTTTCATCTCTATCAGTGTGTGCCTTTAACCATGGCATCCATGGGAGGAACCACCTGATCAGAAGATCTTCAGAGTTGTACAGTATAATTGTGCAATCTAACTCCATATTTTTCCAGTTATGGAGCACTTCATCTATAGTCATCCTTACAACTCAAAATTGTTCATTTCCCTGATTTATCCATCTTGCTGGTGGCTCATCAAAGACTTTCACTACAATTCTTCTGGTAATTCTGGCTGGAGAGAGAACAGGGTAATATTCTGGTTCCTCTAATTCCGGAAGTGCAGAATCAGACTCTTTCCCTATTTCTTCCCTCTTTGATCCAGAATCTTGCTGACTTCCTTCATCAGATTCTTTAGTGAAGTCTTCTTGATGAATTTCATTTTCAGAACCTTCTTCAGCAGTATCTTCCTTGGATTCATCACTAATTCCATCTTCATCATTTTCTTCATTAGATTCAGTTTCATCATCACTTAATTCAATGACTGCATTAGAGTGATCACTTCTCCTTTTGGAAGCAAATTGAGCTATCAATCGGTGGCTCCCCCTTCTTCCTGGATGTTCAGCTATAGGAGAGTCAGACTCTTCTTCCTTTTCAGACTCTAAAGCTTTTGGATCATCGGGCAGACTTTCTTGATTTTCATCATTGATGAGGGCATGTCCTTCTCCTTCAGAATCATCTTCATTTATATCACTAGATAGGCTAGCTTGATGTTTAGCAACAATAGGGGCATGCATTTCCTTTTTGATCTCATCATTTTTTGACTCATAATGAGAGCTTATTTGAACATTTGCACTTGGAGATTCAGATGGGTCATTTTGTAGCTTTTCTTCAATTTCAGATTCTGCATTTTCTTCCATGAATACTGCCTCAGCTTTATTGTTGGATTCGTTCTTTGGAGACACATTGTTGGGTCTTTCAGTTTCCCCCTCTTTCCCTGTCTCTACGTTCTCGTCTTTTGAAGATAGGCTTTCTTGGGGAACTGGGGATGGCCTGTTCATCACCTTTGCTTTCTTTCTGGGTGGCCCTTGAAGTAATCTGTTACTTCTTCTCTTTGTGATTTTTGCAGTTGAGTCCTTTTCTTCCTCTTCTTCCAAATTGTCAATTGAGAGACTTCTTGGTGGAGCCTCAGTTTTTCTCACACCTTTGGATTTCCTTCTGGCTAGTGTGATTTCTGCTGGTACAGAGTTATCAGACTCAGAGTTTTCTACCTCCTTTGCGACTCTTCTTTGCAGATGATTTGCTGCTGCTTCCAGTTGTCAGCCTCCTGTTTTCTTTAGCTTTCTTCTTCCAATTCACAAACAGTTGTGGAGACATTATTTTGTGCACATTCAGAGGTTCCCCCTCATTATCCTTAATCTTGATCCCTAACTTCTTCTTCATTATTATGCTTAACAGTCTTCCATGGAACACTTTTGTAAGTCGTTTGTCTATGGATTTCTTCATCTCAACTCTTTCTATCCATTTGGAGATTTAATCGAGTAGGATAACTCCAAAGTTGATTTTCTTCTTCAGAACTATGGCAGACATAATTTTCAACTACTGGTCAAGTACAGTGTCGTGTGCAGTATCTTTGCACAATATGCATTTTCCCACTATCTCAGCAAGGAATTCAAATTCGTCAGGAAATTCCTTCTTCTTCATATCCTTCAGACTAGGGTTTCTTTGATATCGCATAAGCCTCTTGCCTTCTTCAATGTCGACTTCATCCAGATTTATCAGACCTTGATTTGGAAACCCTAGACATTGATTAATGTCTGATGCTCTTATCTTCAGACTAAATCCTTTCACCTTAGTAGTCAGAAGCCCGGAGTTCGTTGAAGCATTTGAGTAGAACTGCTTTACTAGTTCTGTATAAACTGGAGTGTTGGCCTCCAGGCACTCAGAGAACCCAGCTTCCTTTACAAGTTCAAGTATGTCTTTGAACTTTGTCTCTGATTCTTCAAACTTTGTAAAGCCGAGTTGAATACCCATTATAACTTTCCATTCTACCATTTTAGGAGTTCAAGGTATATGGTATGTGGTTCAGAGAGATTTAGCTGAGTGTGTTTTGGGCTCTGGAAGTTTGATTGGTTTGGCTTGAAAGAGGATTGTAAGGTTTGAAAAAGGGAGGAAGAGAAAGGTTTAATGAGTTCTGGTAACTGTTTGCAGATTTTGAATTTGTCTTTATGACAGTTCCTTCTCACACTACATATGTTATGACGTGTCAACTAGCCATTGGTTGCACGATGCCCAGTAATGAGCTGTAACTCCCCAATAACTTTTCAGTTAGATGTCTCTTTTAGAATAGTAGACATTTGATTGACGTGGATTGACCTTTGACCTTTTGAGTTCATAGAGTAGCATGATAGAACAACTATTGACTCTACATTTTCCTTTGTTGGCTCAACGATCAATTCTCTGAAGGATGTTACAGTGGATGGTTTTGACATTACTTCTTATTTTGAACCTCCATGGCTCATCCACTATTGTGCTTTATGAAGCCTTGGGCATTTTCCTTCAATAAGACTCTTTTTCAACCACCTTGAACTTATGTCCTCATAATTTGAATGGTTGAGCAATTTTCCTGTTTTTCCAACTCCTTGTAAGATAGGAGTAGCCTCTTTATAGGACTGCGATCGTCGAGTCTGCTTCTACGATTGCTAAGATTGTACTACGATCATGGAGTTCTCTTCAACCTCTACTCTATGATCATTGACTGACTTAGTCCTTGAGATGAACTTGATTAAGCAATTCTTCTAGGATAAGGTAGCTCAGGAAGGGCCAACCTCTTAGAGTGAGCTAAGGGTCAGGTTTGTCCCTGAGGCGCTTTCCAGATGAAATACTTTAGAAGTGATTTGCACTGATATCTTATTTGACCTTTTCTGTTGGTGAGGTCCTTTATCAAATTCAGATAATTTCATTTGCTGTAATCGTGGTGTCCTTCTGCTATTTCACTATGATCAGATGTTTGATCGTAGGCTCTCCATGATTTTGAGTTGGGTGGCTGAAAGGTTATCAGTAGTATGTTTTGAAATGTTCTTACTGACTATGGATCTTTATTTGGTTCATCAGCCACAAAGTTTTGGGACTCTGTAACTGGTACACTGCTTCATAGTATATCTCAGTATTGTTATTTCTTAACAGATCACTGCTCCCCGTGGTTGATGCTGTCTTTTCAGTGAGGTGTGATTCCCTTGCATATCTCCTTCTGACTGAAGTCGTTAAATCTTCAGGGTTGATCATTCTACGATCTTTTGATAGCACTACGAACGTAGTCTTCCTTATCAGCTTGTGCTCATGGAGTTCTGCTCCCGGACTAAGTTCCTAATGTTTGATGCTCGATAGTCCTCTGATGTGAGCTTCCTTGAGAACAAGTTTTGCTTGCTAGAGCATCTAAGACCCTTTTTCCTTTTTGGTTGAGTGGCATGCTTTTATATGAAGGTTTGCAGCCATTTGAGCTTTATTTAGGTTAGCTCAGGAAGTCTTCAAAGACAGGCTTTGACATGTAGGAGTTTTGTCAGAATTATTTCTGAACAGTCTTAAGCCTTCTGCTGGATGACTCTTCTTGACTGAAGTCTTTTGCTTTAGCATTCCTTAGTGTGGTCAGATAGACCAAGTGTCTGCAGGTTATTCATTTCTAATTTTGGTACCCACGGTCAAATGGGTCCTGCTAGGTTAGTTTACCAAACCCCTGTTCCTCATATTTGAGTAATCATCATGTTGACCACCATCAGTCGTATTCATGCATATACTTCATTTAGATAATATATTTTGAGATACATTGTGGTGAATGTGAGAGAAATCTGTTATTTTAATAAAACACTCTTTTCCTTGATGGTTTTATCATATGCTAAGTTATGATCACAGAGTTTAAATGTTCACAGAGTGAGAATCAGCTCTACGATTTATTAGCATCTGGTTGATTCATGGAGGTGATCAGTTTCTATGAATCATTAAGATTCTCTTGTAGATCTGATCATACTATGTGTGTCATTAAACACTTAGACCATAGGATGTACGAAGCACATTAACTCATCAGCAAAGATTTCTTCACATTCAATCGACCTGTGAGGCTCTTAAAACCATTTCAGGTCTCTTTTAAGTTATCATCTTCAACCTAATACTTGGATGGAGAGAAAGTTTATAGACATTTGAGTTTCCATCATTAATGTACTTTCTCTCTTCACCTTTTTAGATAGATTAAGAATATTTGAAGGAAAACTGTTATAGTTCATGAGTAAGGTGCAAATATGATGTTCATATCTATGTTAACGAGGAACCGTACCTTTTTACTTTTGATTTCTTAACAGTCATTTATCTTAGATATACTGAGTTTAGGCATTGATGTGCATGTTTTCTCATTTGCTTCTGACAGCCAGTTGCTCCAGTTGATCTTCAGTCAATCAGTCGTGGTCTTGAAGATACAAGCTAAGAGAGTGTCAGCATCTCTAATTCTTTGACATCCTTGAGTTCTCTAGCCTGGTCTTCAAACAACAAGATTGACATCGAGCAAGGATTGGTCTTGTTGATATGATAATCAAAGATATGGACCAATCTGAGCAGCTTCAGGTGTATATGCACATTTACCTGTACACAATATTTTCAACGTGTGAGCTCATCTGCATATAACAAGTGACTTACTACTAAACTAAGTTTAGAACAATGTTTGTGCCTAGGATCAGACTCAAAGCGATTAGCTTTTGAATGTAGCATGATAACATGCTCTGATACCAATTGTTAGTTCCCAGTAGGCACAATATAGATCTAGAAGGGGGGGGTTGAATAGATCCTTAGAATTTCATAAACCTTTTACTCTATTAAGTTGTATTGCTCATTAAGTAGCTCATGATAAACTTAAGAATCTTTTCAAGCATAGCGGAATAAGTAAAAGATCCCCTTCATTGATATATTCATAATCACACATACATTGTTCGTAGAGTTACTTCAAGATAGCGGCGCTTAAAACATACATAACAGATTATAGCGCTTAATGTACATAATGTAAATGACATAAAGTAAAAGACACAAGGGTTTTAAGTGGTTCGAGACTCAAGCTCCTAATCCACTCTTCCGCTTTCAACTAGCGAGATTTCCACTAAGGAAGGGCAAGACCTCGAATCACGATATTCCTTCAAGGCCGCAGCCTTAGGACTTCAGTTCACTAAGAACTCTTCAAGGCCAGCAGCCTTGGAACTTCTCTAGTTCTCTAGGAACTCTTCAAGCCCAGCAGGCTTGGAACTTCATTTAGTCCCTCCGGACAAGGACCCCTCAGGCCCTAGCTTCTTGTTGTTGTAGTTGTTGTTGTTGGTGGTGCTGAACTGCTAAGATGTCATTAGGCTCTGAACATCTTTTATACTTAGCAGCTTAGTGTGATCCTCTTTGCTTTCACTTGAGTCCCACCACATCTTCTTTGGTGCAAATTGATCTTTACTCTTTTCTCGCTCATTTTCATCGGTATCGGCCAGTGCACCATTCACCATCTGGGTTTGCTAAGTCTCTATGCTTTTAGTAGACTTTGTCTGGCACTTAGCAATCCCTGAACCCTTCTTGAATACTTTGCAGACATGGTTCTGCACTTGTTCATTTTCAGCTTTCGGTTCACGGTGATTCGTAGAGTGGCTCTCTTGATCTTCTTTGTACTCAACCACTCTTCTGAATACTATCTTCTTGGCCTTCTCGGCTCTCATCTTGGCTACCATCTTTAGTGGCATTCTCATCTTTGTTGAGTGAAGCATTGATCTGTTTGAGTCATTTTTCAAAGCTGCTTCACTCCCACCTTGATAGTCTCACTGTCACTAAGACTTGTTCTATTGATCTTTGGTGGAACTCGTAGAGTCAACAATAGTATTCACCAACTCAACGATTCTGCAACTACACAATCATCAGCAACTCTTGATCTTTGAAGCTCTGTTGATTTATACTGCTTCCCAATCTTCCCGTTGGAAAGTAGCCATTGAAAGCTATTCAAATTTCTTTGCAGATCTTGAGTTATTTGGTGCAGACTGCAGATGTGATGACATCTTTTTCTGACTTTCTGACACTGCAATCTGCTGTTTCACCAACCTTATCAGATATGTCACTTTAATGTCTTAGGCAGGTTGAAGACTTTATTTCCTTCTTCTGATTTCTCGATTAGAGGTTGTCCTTGCATCGATGCTCTCAATGAGCTCTTTTCCAAATATTATCCTTCAGATTGAACCGTTGTCGATGCTTCAGTCTTCAGTTATTTGAACTCTACGATTCTGATGCATGTCTTCATGGACTTGATCGTAGTGTCTTGTTGACTGGTAGAGACAACACTACGATCTTGAAGAGTGTTGATTTGATCTTCAATGTAGACCACCTCTTACTTCTCCTGTGCAGTGCTTCAAAACTTCTGTTTGCCTCAGCAGCTCTCAGATACTGATGGCTCGATTCCTTGCTCTGGCCTTTTCTGAATAACAAGACACTCAAGATTTGTGGCGTGTCCAGCTCGCTTTCTCCTTGTGATCTCCCGTTCACTTATCATCAATGGACTGACCCAATGCTTAATCACTTTAGCCTTGTTCTTCGTAAGTCGCCCAAAGATCTCTGTATGTACTCCATCAGTTCTTTCTTTGTTTAGCAAACACTACGATCCTGGTAACTTCCAAGATCGTTGTCTTCTGTCTGTTTGACAGCTACTGCACTTGCTGACTTTTCTTGGTCAGTTACAGAAGTCTTCTTCTGATCTCCTTGTGGAAGACTTCATCTCGAATGGCTTCACAACTCAATCTTGATCTTTGATTGAGTTGGTGCTTAGATCTTCATTAGCTTGCATGTCATTCGTTGAGTGCTCTCTGGTTTCCTTCGTGTGGGACATATATATGCGCAGTACAACCGAGGCTTCATTCCTTTGGATATTCTAGGAGTGCTCATTCGTTGAGAATCGTATTTGCTCTATGATTCTGCCTTGGCATTGTGAGCACATCTGTTGAGGTCTTAGTTCTGCACTCTACGATTCACTTTGGCTGTGCAGACACTACGACTCCGAGATCAGATCTTGACACTTTACAATTTCGTCGTCAGGCTTTGTTGTCTTCATCTCGATCTTGCTCTCACTACGATCTCCGCCTCGGGTATAATTAGTAGACTCTACGACTCTAAGTGTAGTCTACGATTCTTGACTTAACTTTTCCTAAGATACTCTACTTGGCTCAGAGGCAGTCATTCTCTATGATTCTGAACATGACTTCCTCAGCAGACTACGGCCCTGAGGAAGTTCTCCACGACACACTACGATCCTTTCTCGTCTCTCCTGGAAGTCTACGAACTCCGAGATCAACTATCTTGCAGACTACGATTCTACCTCGATATCTCTCGAGTTTTCGTTGACTCTCCTGGCAGACTACGATTTCTGGTGCAGTGCTCAACGATCAGACAAGCCTATCTATTACATCATAAGATCAACCTAACATGCTTGATCTTTTTATATTTATAGTCCTTGTACATCATTTCTTTTTAAGGACTTTACAAAGATGTTTTGCTTATGTAGGATCAGCCTAACACATTTGATCAATTCAATCTAAGTCCTTGTACATATGTTTCTATTATCTATCAAAGGACTTTACAGCTTTTCTTAATGCAAGCATACTTGCATATTCATTCATATATATATCATTATCAAATCATATATAAATAGGAATATCGTTCACATGTTTATTCCTGACAGTAAGGACTTTGTTCTGGAACTTGAATCAAGTCTAGATCAAGTGTAGATTAATCGTTATTGTTGGTCAAAACCCGTTGACCGTTCACGAAATATGGTTTCTGGGTAACCCAGAAACCCTGATTTTTCTGACAACGTTTTTGTAGGCCACGGATCTTGCTACTGTTAATGTTACTGACCATATTAGTGTTTGATCTTAGTAGTATGACTTGAGAACTACACATCAAAACCCTTAGACCCACCAGATCATGCACTGGATCAAAGTTATGCAAGGTCAAACCAGCGTTGACCACCAGCCTCATGATGAAATCTGGAAAACCCAGATCTTCAAGAACCGTTTCCTGACCTCTGCTTTGACCTGCCAAAATCTTTAAAACATGATATTATGATGTTGATCTAATGATGTATTATTGTTCCTTGACATCAATACTACAAGACTGAACCTTTAAATCACACAAATCAGATATAGAGACCAATATATAAGGATCTAAAAGTAGTACCATGAACTATTCTTCATTTTCTGGAAAACCAAGAAATGAAGAACAGCTCTGACATCATATTGGAGAGCTTATAACTCTCTGATTTGTTGTATCCTGACCATGAACTTAGAATGTAATTGTAGTATTACACTTATACTACAATTCTAACACATCAAGCAGTCCAAAAAACCTTATGATCACAGATCTATCAATGGTCAAACCAAGCCCCTCGGTGTCTGCCATGAATTTCTAGGTTTGCTGATGAACACTCAAGAACACCTATAGCGACAGTTTTGTCACTATAGGGCCCTTTAGCGACAGATTAATTACAAAAATTATTATTTTTATTAAATAATTAGTATTAAATAGTTTTTAATTATGAAAAATACAAAATAAATTCCTAAAAATTATTTTAAAGCTTAAAAATGTGTTTTTAATAATTTGGAATATATTTCATAAATATTTAATATTTTTGGAATATTAAGGGTAATTAATTTATTTAATTAAAATATTATATAAATTATTTAAAAATGATTTTAATACATGAAAAATCATTTAAAATATATTATGGTGTAAGAAAATATTTGAAGTTATTTTCAATAACTTTTAATATTATGTGATAAATTTCACTAATTAATTAATAATAATGGTAATTAATTTATTTAATAAATATATTAAATAAATTATGAAAAATAGAATTAATGATTTAAAAATCATATAAAAGTGATTTAAGTGTTATAAAAATATTTTAAGTTATAAAATATAACTTTTGATATTTTGTCATGAAAATATTAATATTTTTATATTAATAGCAATTATCTGGATAATAAATTTAATTGTTTAAAAATCATATAAATATAATTTTAAGGTATTAAAATACTTTGATATATTATAAATATATTATAATATTATGTTATGATTTTTATTAATATTTAATATTAAATAAATATTAATGATAAGGGAATAATGTGGTATTTATATCATATAAATGCGATATAAGTGATTGAAAAATTATGATAAATGGTAATAATTACTTAAAAAAGATTATTACGAGCCTGGGAAAAATATTTTGATTGATAATATAATTATCTAAGATAATTGTTAAGTGTTTAGGCAGAGTTTAATTGAACTTAAACTCGATGATTGTCCGACTAGACCGTCGAGATGTCAGAATAGTACCAAATTCAATTCAGACTGAAATAGTTTGACTTGATACTAGGTCTTATGTGTGTTATAGACGGATAAGATTATGTGATAATGTGTTTAAGTTGTTTAAATACTGTGATGATATTATTCTAATTTATATATTGATATTATTAATATTAGGTCTTTAGACAAAGCTTATTAAATTGTGTAACGATAATCCACGGAATAGGCAAGTTTTCTTGACTCGACCTCGAGTTGTTTATTTGAATATGTTTGTGGTTAATCATTTCTGATTGCCATGTCTAAGAATTATTAAATTGTACCCTGTGCATACTGCATGTATTCATCGGGTATGAAAGGCTGATCACCTTCATTACCATTTGGTCCAGATATATTATATATATATATATATATATATATATATCATGTTCAATGTTCGTTCAGTTATAAAATTTGTTCATGCTCATTCACAACCATATTATTGAATGTTAGACAGCTTATTATTCAAATTCTTTCAATCATGATATATCCTTAAATAAACTTATACTTGCTGGGTAAACTTATGCTCACCCTTTCTATATCATGATAAACATTGCAGATTAAGACGAATACGTCAGATACAGGAAACGACAAAGCCAAGTTCAGCTTGGGACTATGTGTGCAGCTAGAGTTGTAACAGAAATGTATTATAATAACAATGTGAGATCCCAAATTTTATGAAATGAAAGTATTCAATTTTCTTATAATTATTATTTTATTTCGTAAATGGTTAAATTGATAAAAGGTTAAAGTTAAGGGTGATATTTAAAATTTTTTGCAAAGTAAACAAGTTGTTATTTGTTTTCACAGGGAATATTCGTATGACGGCATAATCATTGGTGGACCCCACAACAGAAGTATTGTCGTATTTAGAAAATGACAGAATTATCTTTTTATAAAAATTAACGGCGAAAGTGTTACCCTTAAAACTATTGAACTACCAGGTAGTAAAAGTACAAAGAATAATGCTGCTACAGCAAGTAGCACATGGTATTGATTATTGATGCTTACGTAAGAAGTCACTCGGTTATACTCAATTATTGCTATAGTAATTGTTGCATCATAGCTCTCATATTATTGATTCAATTAGTATCATAGTATCATCTGCATAATATGTTATATTATTAAATCAATAATTGAGACGGCAAAGTTATTCATATTATTATTTGCAATATTGACAATGTCTAGAAGTTCTGTCAAGGAGAGGTTTGGTCACCTAATTGTGCGCCAATAAGTTCGTGTTGATTAAAGATGAAATTGATAGTTCCATTGTGTTGGAATTATTAGGGTTAGTGAAAATCGATATTTATTTCGATAATAATTGATGTCTGGAGGTTATATTGACCAATCGGGTAATTAACCGGATAAATGAGCAATTAATTGCTATTAATTCATATGATTATAACTATTAGTTCACATGTCTGTACTATTGATTCACATTCATGTACTATTAGGGGAGGTAGTGCAAGATTGATAATACTTGCATGACTAAGTTAAAAATGGAGGTATAAATGGAGGTACTATACTGTAATTCATGTTTTCACATGATTATAACTATTAATCACATGAATGAACTATTAATTCACATGATTTACTATTAGGGGAGGTGGTGCAAGTTTGATAATACTTGCAGGACTAAATTAAAAATGAAAGAAAAGTTGAAGGTATTGTACTATAATATTTTGAGCCCCAAAACGTGAAATTATCAAAACTATATTTTCCTATAAATAGAAGCTCATTCTTCCTTCATTTCTCACCAATTCACTAAAAGTATAGAGCAATTATTATAGAGAGAAATTATAGAGAGAAAGAAGAAGAGAAGTCTACTACCTCACTATTCTAGTATCCATTTTTCTTATAAGGTAAGGGGTATTATTTCTTTTGTATTCATAAAGAGAGCTATTGTTATTCCATTCCTTATTATTATGTTGAAATAACCTATCTATGCGAAGTACCACATACATGGTGAAATTCTTCTGTTATTCCATTCTTTATTATTACATTGGAATAACTTTGTGCATGCTAAGATCTAACGATGCTTGGTGAATTCTGTTGTTATTCCATTCTTTATTATTACATTTGGAATATCATATACATCGATTTTACGCATGACACAGTTCCATTCTTTTTTATTTTGTTGGAATATCCTGTTTGTGCAGATTACGCATGACCTGGATCCACTCTTTCTTATTCATTGGAATAACTTTGTCTTTCATGGATTCTGGCGTGACACAGTTCCATTCTTTATTATTCATTGGGGAGTAAAGCGGTCTATTGCATGCATGGTGAATTCTTTTGTTATTCCATTCTTTATTATTCTGTTGTAATAACATGTCTATGTGGATTATATCATGTATGGTGAATGATCCTTTGTATTCATTCCTTATTAAATTGTGGAAATGATCTGTTTACGTGGATTACCGCATAGCGGGTGAAAATCCATTTCCAGTTTCGTAATTTTTCTGACCCTCAAAAATTCTGGAAAAATTTAAAATGATAATTTGATGAGTTTTCTATATTGTGTCCAAAGATGGCAATTTTTGAATGTATAGATTAATAGTTATGGATTTTATGGAAAAAGACTATTTTTAAAGTAAACCCTTATAACTCATTGTGGTTAACTCCAAAATTGGTAAAATTTTTATTGGGAGTACATGTATATAACAGGAGTATACCCTACAAATTTCAAAAATTTTGGACAAAAGTACAATTTATGATAAATATCTAAATATTCGGCAGTTTTGGCCATATGAAAAATAGTAAATGAATTTTAAAAATTCCGAGAAAAATATATGTTCAATATGGGACTATATTTGCTAAATTCCAGAAAAGAAATATTTTTGGGACTGATTTGATATTTTTCATGAAAATGAACTAGTTATGAGTAAATGAATTAAATATGTTATGTGAAGTAACAAAAATTGAAAAAATAGGATTTTTGGCTTTGGGAATCCTATATAAGGTATATCTGATTTTTGATGAGAGATTTGATCATTGGTGATGAAATCTTATGAGTATAGCATTTTGAATGATTAAATGCATTATTTGGTAAAGGGTAAACAATTAAAATAAATTGTTTATAAGTTTAAGAAGTGATTAAAATATTATTATAATATTAATAATATTAGATTATGAGTTTATTAAGTGATTGATAATATTGGGATAAATTTAAAGTCTTTAATATTTATCCTTGTTTTCATTTGATTAATGCTTATATCATTGTCATCATCCTCATGCTTATATTGTGATGAAAATCATCTTTAGCTTACGTGCAAAGATGGACTGTTGAATATTAATTTTACAATTGTATATCTTTGGCTTACATGCAAAGATGGACTGTTGATTATTGGTTTTATAGTTGTATATCTTTGGCTTACGTGTAAATATGGATTGTTGATTATTGACTTTACAATTGTATATCTTTGACTTACGTGCAAAGATGGACTGTTGATTATTGATTTCATAATTGTATATCTTTAGCTTACGTGCAAAGATGGACTGTTGATTATTGATTTTACAATTTTATATCTTTGGCTTACATGCATTGATGGACAGTTGTTGGTATGATTATAACTAGGGATTATTCGGTATAATCATGACCATTGTTGAAAACACGATATCCTTGGCCCGTAGTGTATAGATAATTCGTGGTCGTAATACTAGTGAATATCCTTGGCTGTAGTGCAGGGATGATTCAATGATGTGGATTATTTAGTAAGCTGAGTCTCAGTGATAAAATATTGATTATACACTTTTAATTCATAAAAGATAGTGGATATCATGCTCTACTTGACTCTTCTAAAATATAGTTGTATGTCTTTGGCCTGTAGTGCAAAGAATAAATTATTAATGAATATCTTTGGCCGTAGTGCAAAGATGAATTTATTAGTATGATTATGAGCAGGAATTGTGATTTGGTATAACCATGATTTTTGATGTTTTAGGTGAAGATAGGTGATGAAAATTATCTTCGTCCTAGGTGCGAAGAGAAATTTAGAATCACAATTATGATTATGAGTTATTTATATGATTGTGGACAGGAATTGTTGATTGATGTTACAGGGATAAAACATTATTGGTGGACTTTTAACGTGGAGAAGATAATATACCTGATGGTCTATTTGACTCTTCTAATGGATTACTCGTTCCGCTGCAACTATGGTTGAAAAGTTTTATTATCTACCATATGTTCTAAATCTCTGATTTATTATTGACGAAGGCTATTGATAATTTAATTATCTTTAGTCATGATATTCTTTATTGGGCTATTTGTACTCACCCTTTGTTTCAAAATTCCTTTCAGATAATAAGAGTGTAGCTGGGTCGAGCGGGGATAACAAGGAAATAATGTGATGGTCCGAGACTATCGATGTTTCTCAATATATTATAAAACGGCATGACATGCAACAGATAATTGTATTGAGTGTAAGACCCCATATTTTTTTTTAATAAAATGGAATTTTCTCTATTTATTATTTTGAAATTGTAAGGGGTTGATTTGATTAATGTTGTTAGTTATGGGTAAAATGCGCAAATATTTCAAATAAGCAAGTGGTTATAAAATTTTCATTGTTGTCGGGTAATATTCGTTTGGTCGTGGAATATTCTTCTGTTTCGGGAATATTCGTAAGAGCGGTGCGACCTTAATGGGCCCCCATAACGAGCGATTAGATGAAGAAAAGCGACAAGTTTGAGTTTTTATAAATAACGACGTAATGGTTACTGAATTAATCTTTGTTGGAATACCCGGTGGTTAAAATCTGATGTCTACGGCGTTGTTGCAGACGATAGCACACGATATTGCACCAATTATTGATTCTTATGTAAGAAGGCACTACTCAATAATTGTTACAGTAATTACTGTTCAATATTTTATTTTATTGATTCCTTAATTGCTACGTTGATATTTTATATTATTGTTGTTGTTTCAATAATTGTCACTACAGAGTATTTTCCATTATCAGATCAATAATTCATATTTTTTGAATAATATTATTAGATAACGTTATTGGCAATGTCTAGAAAGTTACATGTCAAGGAGAGGTTTGGTCACCTAATTGCGCTAATAAGGAGAAATCCTTATTGGAAAGCCCCTCTTTCTGAGAACTGTGCAGTTTATCGATGATTGTGATTTTCTAATATTATTTGTGAATAATTAATTATTGATTTATATGATAAGGAAAATATTCATTTTATGTGGATATAGATGGAGAAAATTTTTAATGTGACAATTATTGAAAATTGATATTTTATCTTTTTTGATAAAATAATTCATTTAAATATTTTATTATATTTTAATAATATAATAATGGTGATATTTTTACAATGAATGTGTGATATATGAATAAATGAGGAGGAAGAGTATTTTTGTTAGAAAAATGTTTAACACATGTTTTGTGTGTGTTGGTGGACCCTATTTTTGATCGAAATTTGATTATAAATGCAAAATCGTCTGTATGTGGATTTCATCCAATTTACATTTTTGAATTTGGAAAAACTTTCGTCTGTAAAGTTGTAGAGAATTAAATTTCCTATGGAATAGACATAAGATTTGAATTTTTCTGATAAAAGGGCTATTTAATATGAATTATTGAAGTTCCGAAATATTAGGTCTGAATTGATTTTGTTACAAAAAGTGTTTAAAACATGTTTTTCATTTTGGTGGGCCCCACTTACACGTGTTAGATGCTAAATTTTAGATTTCAAAGAGTTCGTATAATATTTTTATAAATATTATTATTTTATTAAATTTTCTGCTTTGGTGTTCTAAGCATTTTCCTATAAATTGGGTGCTTAGGTTAGAATTAAAAATCACACCAGAAACTGAAATATTCTCTCTCTATATTATCGAGCCTATTCTTGTGAGTATTTTGATACTTTGAGTATTGTTATACGGTGCAAGTTTCCTTCAGCGTTATATCTAATATTCCAGCCAAAAGTACTATTCTTTTGAGGTAAGGGATGTTATTTTTAAAAAAACTATATTATTTCTTTCAATATCATTATGCCGGAGTTTTGGTAAGATTTTTCTTGTGAAATTCTTATCTTTTCATGTCGGGATTACTATTCATGAGTTACTATTTACGAGTTACTATTCACTAGTTATTATTCATGAGTTACTATTCACGAGTTACTATTCACGAGTACTATTCACGAAGCATGATGATTTTTCTTTTGAAATTTCTACCTTTTAGTGTCAGAGTTACTATTCACATATACGGCACTATTCACGTATACGGCACTATTCACGAATACGACACTATTCACAGAAAAATTAAATTTTCTTTTCTGTGTCCAAGATTGTTTGTTATGGTTCCTATATTTGATTGGATCTATGTTTTGATCTTCATTTTTGAATTCTGCTCCACAATAGTTTATTATGGAGTATTTTTGAACTTGGATTGTCTAAAATATGAATCCTTAATATTTGTTCTTTTGTCTCACTAGATTTATTTTCTTTAAAATATATTTTTCATCATCCTCAGTCCTAAATGACGATATTACTGAATATCTTTGGCATGTAGTGCAAAGATGAATGATTTCTTGATGAATATCTTTGGCTCGTAGTGCAAAGATGAACAGGTGTTGAGATGAACATGACCGACTGATTAATATCTTTGGCATGTAGTGCAAAGATGACTATTTGATTCAAGATGTATATTGATTGATGTTACTGGGACAAAATATCGATGATGAACTTTTAAATTCATAGGTGATAGTAGATTTCATTCTCTACTTAAGTCTTCTAATAAATTGTTATTTCCGCTGCAGTTGTTGATCTAAAATTTGTTGTATATTGTATTCCATAAGATTTTTCCCTGTTGAAGACTTAGGATAATTTTTTGCACATTATCTTAGTCATAATATTCTTTACTGGGCTAGTTGAGCTCACCCTTTTTCTTTTTGTTCCATTTTTCTTCCCAGGAGGCGAGAATATAGCGGGAACTAGATGGGGTGTGGAGTGATGGTTCAAGATAGTTGTTTTAGTAGTCCTCACTATTCTGTAAAATAGTGTATCAATAATTGTAATGAGGACTTCATTTGGGTGTGGATATTGTCTAGAAGACAATATTTGTATTTAAACTCACAGCATAAGTGTTGCCGTATTTTGCACGACAATTGTAATAATGAAGTTGTAGTTGTTTCTGTACCATGTATTTGGCGACTTAGAATAGGTTGGGTGGATTGGACCTATTTTGGGGGCATCACGTTGAGGACCTAAGATATGTGTGTCATATTTTATACGTCACTTAATAATTAATTTTGGTGAACAACAATAGGGTGATGAGAACCCGGCTTTGAAAGCCTAAAAAGTGTACCTCATTAAGAATGAACATGATAGTAATCTTCTCATTTTTCTTTGGGGTCTATTGGGTCAACCAAGGATAATTCTGTGGACATATAATATCTATCATAACCTAGACGCATGGCCTCCATGTATGAAGGTTTCCTTGAGCACTTCCCAAAGATTTAAATTTCTAAAACAATTTTTTACTGTACTTTTATGTAAAGTACCATTGCAAGGTTGTGGTCGAGGCACAATGAGAGTTACATACATTTGTATTAAAACTCACAGTTTAACTGTGGTCGTATTCTGCATGACAGTTCAACAGTTGTATAAATGAAGTTTGTATTTTATTTTTATAGTATGATATCTGGTGACTCAGAATGGGTCGCGTGGACCTATTTTGAGGGCGTCACAAACAATGTTTGTTAGATAGGGTATTGATACAGGTTTATGTGAAGGTTTTTGACCTTGGGAATAGTGTGTAATGTTTATTCTATAAACAATTTATGTTTATATCTTCCGCATTAGTTATAGAAATAGTATATCAGATCCGTGGTGATTTGGGACTCAGATTTGGGGATGCTACAGTTGGTATCAAAGTTGTTGGTTATGAATCTTAGGTAGGAATACCTGAGACCAATAACCGCAGTGATTATGATAAGATCTAACTCACATAGAGTTAGTTGATCGGTATGATTCAAAGACGAATCTCGGCGGGTTATAAAGACACAGAGTTACCTAACTCCGATAATAAAGGTGAATAGTAATGATGAGCAGATCGGGTCTAAAAGACTAAAAGTACAGTGATAGGAGATCTTAAAACAAAACGACCATAGTATAGAAATGAATCGTAATTTATACGATGAGATCACCCCGTGATCTGATAAGGTAATAACATGGAGAAGAATCAATCTAATGATTGAAAAGATTTACAGCAAGATTGTTGTGTGTCAGATGTACTATGAATTGGTACAGATCAGGAAAGGATAATGAATACGGAATAAATGAAATTCGTATTGAGAAGGTTATTAGGATTAAGTGGGGATTATGAAATGTTTGTGTTGCGCTATTTGTTATATGCATGTTAAGAGGGTGATTCCTTTCTCATGTGTATAACAGATAGATAGGTTATAGGTAGAGGATATAAGGTTAAGTACGAGTTCTTAAAACTTATACCTACGTTACGTTCGTGACTCATAGTTATATGTAATGTTTATGAACCCCTCAGCGAATGGACGACAAAGGTCTGACTAGGACAAGTTCTTAAACTCATATAATTGTGGAAAGTTCCTGAACTCATGAGTGTGGTTTGACGAACTGGGAATAGTTATGTGTGAATGAAGTATTGAGGATAATAAGAATAGATAGACTGTTTAAGCGAATGATTATTAGTGGAGACATAAGTTTTCCAAAACTCCTAGCCATGCTAGACTTCGAAATTTTGACATCAAGCTAAATACGCACTATGTGCTTTTGAGAAAAAATGTATATATATATATATATATATATATATATATATATATATATATATATATCTGTAATGATTTTTGAACGGTTTAAAGTATAGTCTATGCTACTTGTTTCGGCTAGACGATAATGATTTGTAATATCAAAATATATTTTTATTTATCACTTATGTACCATGTAACATGGTGCAGAGATGATAAAAAGTTGATATAGTTATAAATACAGGAATACTTAGTGTGAATTCGATATAAAAATCATTGTTCCACTATTGTATGATGTGTTATGACAAAGTCATACAATGACGACATCCTAAAACGGACTGTTAATACAGTACGACATCATGACGTCATTCTCAATATCTTAAAAGTTTTATAATGTCATTTGCATCAAATAACTTAATAGTTCTAAATGTATAATAATCTATTCTTGGAATTTGACTTTGCCACTGTCTTTTTTTGAGCCTTCGTCTAAATCTGAAATTGGTTACCATGATATAGCAAGGGTGAGCAACTACTTTGCCCAAAAAGTTTAAATATAATAAAGATATATCATGATTGAAAGAAAGAGATAAGCTTTTGAATTTTTAACAATATAATAATTATGAAAGAGCATGAATCAATTTCAATGATTGAATGACTGAATCAATAATGTTGGGTGGTTAACAATGGCCATGAACAATTTAACTGAACCTTATGGTAATGAAGGTGATCTGCCTTTCATACCTGATGAAAATATGCAACATGCACTAAGTGCGAATAAATAATCATATATGTGAATAATCAACAATAATTATCCACTAACATGCTTTGAAATAATAACTCGAGTTTGAGTTAGGGAACTTACATGTATCATCAATTACTACTACGCAATCTAATTTAATTTCTTTATTGTAAAGACCTATCATTGTTAAAATTGATCTTTCAATCAGCATATAATAATATATCTCATGATACAACTACTTATAAGTAAATTATCTAACACTTAATCACAAAATCAAATATTAGGTCACACCTTAAAAAATCAGTATTATTATCGTCCTTTGATAATTTTTCAATTACTTTATCATATACATTATGATTTAACACTTAATTTTTCATTTTATTAGTTCTTCTTTATAATCCAGTAAGTCGTATACTAATACAGCAACCCAAATACCAATTCTGCAAACTGAATACCAATTCAGCAAACCGAATACATTAATTCAGCAACCTTAATATACTAATTCAGCAAGCATAATACAATAATTCAGTAAACCGAATACACTTATTCAACAAGCCAAATATAAGCTAACATAATTAATCCAACAAGCTGAATATATCAATTCAACAACTTAGATTCAAACTGTATTCACTTTTTAATATATTGAATTTTCAATTCATCATACTATTCAATATAGCCTATTGAATGTCCCATTAATAACTTAACTCCTCTTTTAAACTCTCATTTAATATTATTAATTATTTAATAATATTCAAATCATTTATTATATTATTAAACTTTAAAAATATTTTAAATCAATGATTTACTAACATTTTAATCTAAATGTTATCAATCACTTAATAATATCTTAATCTAATATTACTAATCTTTTAATAAAATTTTAATCATTTATTAAAGTTATAAATAATTTATTTTAATTGTTTAATCTTTACTAATTCATTTATTTAATGAACCTAAAATGCCATAAACATAATATCTCATCAACAATGACCACACCACCCTTCAGAAATCTGCATATAGCATATCTAGGGTTCTCAAGTCATAAAATTATTTTTTCCTAATTTTCAACATCACATAATTAATTTAATTCATTTATTCATAACTAAATCATTTTCATAAAAAATACTAAATCAGTCCCAAAACATTTTTTTCTGGGATTTGACGGAATATATCTCTCTTATGAACATATATTTTTCTTGGAATTTTTAAAATTCATTTACTATATTTAAATAGTTTAAAACAGCCAAAACTTGCTACATTTATCATAAATTGAAACTTTGTTCGAAAATTTTGAAATTTACAGGGTATGTTCCTTACATACCCACAAAGAGTTATTCGGGTTTTATGGGACTTAAAGTTATACATTTGCTTGTGAGTTTCCTTCTTCTTCTTTCTATAGTTGATTATGGGACTTGAAAATATGAAATTTTCTCTTCCTCTTTCTCCCTCAAAGTGGCCGCCCCTCTCCTCTCTCTCTTATCTCTTTCTAGTTTTCTTTTGATAGCTTAAGAATGTGATGAAAGAGAAAGAAAGAAAGAAGATAGATTTTTTTTATTAAGTATGGATATATTATGTATATCTACATACAGCCCCCACATTCCTCCTGTTTTCTCTCTCTCATTAACTACGTTGTTGCTTGCAAGTTATCTCAAATGTGTTGTTTAAATGGAAGCTTGACACATAAGGGGAGTTGTTGAGAGTTAGTAAGTTGTAATTATTACATTCATGCACCTCTTTCTGATCTTCTCTTACTTGGGCCAAAAATCTTGGGCCTTTTTAACCCCATTTGGTTTAATTTTAAATGCTCCAGTTTGCTTAATCAAATGTCCAAAAAGTCCCTCTTCAATTGGCTAAAAGATTGGGCTTTAATTAAATTCTTTTGGGCTTTTAAATTAATTCTTTGGGCTACGCAAATTAACATAGTTCCATACTTTTAATTTTATCTTGCACTAATCATTTAATTAGAGTTTCTATTTACTCAATTATAATTTAAATCCTTACTCGTGTACACTTAATTTATTAACTCAATTAGACTTGCTTTAATTAGGTTATAAAATTAATTAATTAATTAAGATGTATAAAATAAATCTCTTAGTATTAGTATATATTTTCATTCCTAATATATAATTAGGTTACATTAGTTTCTTTTATTTGTTTATATAATAAACAAATGTAAAAAATCACATAATATTCATATTCATGTACTCATATATTCATACAAAATAATTTAATAGGTTGAGACATGTTCCACAAATCTCTTAGATTAGGTCACTAGTATATAATTAAAATACTAAGAACACTAAATAAAGATAACTCTTTAGGTTATTTAATTCTAATACCTAATTTATAACATTAGGCTACAAAGTTTTCTTTAATTCTCTTTATATAAAATAAATATATATACATATTTACAATATATGTATTTACTCAATCTCACACATGTCCCACATAAGTCGTAATTTTTTATCCTTATCATTTCTCATTTAATTTCTTTACATTTCTTAAGGATTCAAATCAAACCATATAGGTTCTTTAAAAATATTAATTAATCCTCTAATTCACATCTATGTTTTATCCTTTAACCTTTATTTTAATCATTCAAGATCTTATAAATTTTTGGGTTGTCACAAAATCCGTCAAAATCAACATCATTATCATAATTATGGCTCTTCCTCTTCGTTATCAGTTTCTTCATTGTTATCATCTTCAACGACGATATACTCATTCATGACCATATCTTCCTTAACTTCCTCACCATCGGGTATGTTAACGACATCATTTGTCATGACATCGTCGTTATTTAACACAACATGGCTGGGATTACTAACATTTTCTTACAATAGGTCATTCGTCTAAAACATATTAGCACCATCAAATGTCCAAGTTTTTGCTGTGACAAATGTATACCAGGGGCTCCTACAGTTGATGACATTAGGCACGTAGTACCCTTGAGTCGCTTTACTTTATAACACGAATACATCATCACACTGTAGCTTTAATTTTATATCCACTATAACATTTTTATTATGATCAATTTTAACACCTTTTTCAATATCAAACTAGTGACACTTAAATGTAAATAACTTTTTCCCCCAGGATAATTGAGCACAACCACGTCCTCTAAACGTCCATAGTAATTGGACTCAGAGTCTTGTTAACAACATCTCTCTCTGTTCTTCAAATACACGAAATAGACTAAGATAACTTAATCTTAGTATGCACTAAAAGAACATGTAAGATACCAGCCGAAAAATCCTCAAAACAAAATAAAAATGTACTCAAGTTATTGATACTGACCTAAGTGAGAGATATAACATCGAGTAACAGTCCCGAACTTGGGACTATTCAACAGTTACTCCTAATGAATGAATGTTAGACAAGTTTCTAAGCTCCAAACTATACTATATACCTATTCAATTTATTTTTACTGTTAAAAACTAAGCAAATGTTTCTTAGTTTATGTTTCTAATGATAAACTAAGTAAATGTTACCCAGTTTATGGGAACTATTATAAGAATATATTGTAGTATTTTTACTTTAGTTTATGTGGCGATTGGAACTAATTAGTAAATGCTACTTAGTTTATTATATTATATTATAATACATTGTTATATTTTAATTGAACTTATTTCCAATGATTTTAACTAATTTAATATAATTTAATTTAATTTAAATATTTTAATTTTAATTAATTTAATTTATCTAACTACTTTAATTTATTACATTGCACTTTATTTTATATTATATTATTTTGTTTGTTTGTAATTTATTATATTATATTTAATATTTTATTTTATTTCATTTAATTAATTAATTTAATTTGTATTATATTATATTGATTACTTAATTTTTTTAAAATTATTTATTTATTTTGTATTATATTATATTATAGAATTTAATTATATTAATTAATTAAATTAAATTTTTAATTTAATTTAATTTATTTATAAGTTATTATATTATATTATATTATATTATATTATATTAATTTAAATTAAATTAAATTTAATTAGATTAATTTAATTTGTTTTAATTTATTTATATTATATTAATAATTTATTTTATTTATTACTACAAAACTAAGTAAATGATACTTAGTTCATTTTATTGTATTAGTAGGCATGAAACTAAGTAAATGCTACTTAGTTTATTTTAATATTGGGAAACTAAGTATAATACATAAATAAAATTAAGCATGGCCCACAAATATTGCAAGTGAATAATTCTGATAGAAATTCTGTTAGGAATTCCATCGAAAATAACAAATATACCAAGTTATTTATGTAGTCCATATATATAACATAAATCATAAGGCAGATGAAGAAATGAATTGCAAGAAAAATCAAAGTTTGATAAGGCAGTCCCAAAATCAGTCCCAATTGAATCAATTAACATAACCTTGATCAAATAAAATCAGTCCCAATCAAGTCAATGAACATACGTTTGATCAATTAAATCAATCCTAATGTGACGCCCCCAAAATAGGTATACATCACCCATTCTGAGTCGCCAAATATATGGTACAGAATTCAAATAAAAACTTAATTATACAATTGTCGTATAAAATATGACAAAACATAGCTGAGAGTTTTAACATGAATATTGTCTCGTAGACAATATCCAAACTCAAATAGAGTCATCATTACAATTATTATCACACTATTTCATAGAATAGTGAGGACTACTATAGCCACAATCTCGGACCATCACTCCGTTCCCCGACTAGTTTCTTGAAGAGAACAATGAAAGCAAAGAGTGAGCTCAACTAGCCCAGTAAAAAATATTATGACAAAGATAATGCAGAATAAATTATTGTTAGCCTTCAATAGTGTTAAAGCGATATAATATAGTAGACAACAAGTTTAACTGCAGCGGAACAAATAATCCATTAGAAGATTCAAGTAGAGCATGATATCTACTATCTTCTATGATTTAAAAGTTTATCATCAATTTTATCGCTGAGACTTAGCTCAATAAATAATCCATATCACTGAATTATCCTTGCACTACGGGCCAATGATATTCATTATTATCACCAATGGTCATGATCATGCCAACAACTGTTCATCAATACACTACGGGCCAATGAGGACTTTTACTACATCATTTGTAACATTTTGGGTCATGATTATAACAAATAATCCATGGTCATAATCATATCAATCAACAATTCATCTATGTACTACGAGCCAAAGAGGACTTTTACCACAATATAAGCATGAGGATGATGACAATGATATAAGAATTCAATCAAACGAAATCAAGGATAAATATTAAATATTTTTAACTTATCCAAAGTTTAAAAATATCCAAATTGTCAACATGACAACTGCTTTGTGGACTAAAATTCAAGAATAATATTCATGTATTAAAAATAATTTGGACAGAAAAGAAATCAATTTTCAGGTGAATAGTACCCCATGAATAGTACTTCGTGAATAGTATCCCGGAATGAAAAGATTAAATTTTAACAAGAATGTTCAGGAAAATATCCTTGTGAAACGATACTAGATGAAACGCAAATTTTAAGGATATTCTACTAATTTCAAGGAGTATAATAGAGCAATACTTAACAAAATGAGTGTAGAATTTAGAATCTAAAACAAAATAATATTACTTACATACTACAGAGTATGGAAGAAAATATTATTTCTTACGAATATTGAACAAAAATAATATCACTTACCTTAAAAAGAGAGTACTTCTGACTGGTTTAGCGGGGATATTTTTGAAGAAAACTTTTGCATTATTTTCTACACTCAAAGCTTCCTTAAACTCTAAAGAATATTATAGAATAAGAATTCTCAGATTCTGGAGTGATTTTCAATTCTAAACTAAGCATCCTATTTATAGGAGAATGGAAGGATACTATTTAGAAAATAAAATCACAGACTTCATAGTACATTCACGGGCGCCGAATCCTTCGGCCAAATTTCTTACAAAAAATTGATTTACTATGCAGCATTATACAATAAAATATTCTAATAAAACGTAAAATTTAAATAAAATATAATATATTCTATTTATAATCTAATAAAACAAAACTTTATAATATATACACACACACACCCACATTCCTACGGCAAACCAAACACACACACACACACACACACATTCCCTCCCTTCCAAGGTACCACACATCACCCACCATACACCACACACCATCACACACACACACACACACACACACACACACACACACACACACACACACACACACATATATATATATATATATATATATATATAACTGAGATTACTTCTATTGATAATTTTGAAAAATGAGTAAATAGGGGTCCATGCAATAAGCCAAATTTACAACAAATACTTCATAAAATACCCCTCTATTTATCACAATTCACTTGGCTTCACAAAACACATTTTTAATAACATTCATCATTAATTTTATAACTCACAATATTAACAACTAGATCATTCCCAAGAAAGAGGGGGCATTCCGATAAGGATTTCTCCTTATTGGCGCGCAATTAGGTGACTAAACTCATTTTCTCAACAGAACTTATGACACCCCCAAATTTGGGCACTCCAATCCCACAGATTTGGTGTTCACTGTCCAATTAAATCATAACTAACTACCAATAAACAAATGATATAATTAAACTCAAAAGTTTAAACAATAAATCTCACATTATAGGGTTACATAATTTCAAATAAATTCCAAGTCATCTAACCTTTATTGTTACAATCATCAAGGGAATATTAAAACATAATCATAATCAAATCTATTACATAAGCTTCATAAATAAAAGGTAAATTTAACGTCATCTAATTAAGCACTTTGCCCTTGCCCTTGCTTGTAAAAAGTTCTTCAAACTTTTTAACTTCATTTGCATTGTTTTGTGCAAGAGTGAGCAAACAATTGCCCACAAGAAAGATAATATACAATAACATTTTATGAATGACAATTAACTGAACTTTCAATGGTAAAGTACTCTTACCGGAATAATAAACTTTAATTTAGAAGATATGAGTTCAAAAGAATAATGAACGTTTAAGTTAACAACAGATATCAACATCAAAGGAATATACTGAGTTCAAAAGAATAATGGACGGATTGTCCCTCTTGTCCGCATTTGAAGCATATGATAGGTGGTCGTTCTCCTTCCTTAACAAAGGGTGTTGGTGCTGACGTCTTTGCATCATTGTTGAATCTTCTCTTCTTGAAATGTCCACTCTTATTGTCTTGGCTATGATTACCATCAAAGTGGTTACCATTTCTGGCATGTTGATTCCCTTCACGTTTGTTGTCACCGCTTCGATGACTGCTACCACTGGTATTATCGACTTATCGGCTGCTCTCTCTTGCTTGGGTTGACTCATTATCGCGCTCTAATAACTGAGCCCTATTTACAATATCTGAATACAAGCAAAGTTTGTGAGACATAAGGTATTGACTTATCTCAGGTTTCAAACCTCTTAGAAACATCCGCGCCATTCTCTCCTCATTATCAACTAAGTGGGACACAAACCGGGACAACTAGGCAAACATGGCTTCGTACTGTGACACGGTCATGTTGTTTTGCTCCAGTTTAATGAACTCTACCTCTTTCACTTGACGAATACTTTCGGGAAAGTACTTGTCATTGAACAGTTCTTAGAACTTCTCCCAATACATCTTCAAGGTCAGTCGGTACGCTTAATCTTGATTTCCACCAATGATCTGCTTCTTCACGCAACATAAAGGTGGCGAATGTAACCTTTTTCTCCTCTGAGCATTCCAAGACATCAAATATCTTGGTGATCTCTTTTATCCACGTCCCTACCTTAAGTAGTTCTTGCTTCCCCAAAAACTCTGGTGGTCCTAGCTCCTTGAACTGTTTAGCAGTGACCGTCCAAGAGTTGCCAGTGTTTCCACCTGCATTTCAGACAGGAGTCTCTCTTGCCTGATGTTGCATGAATTGCGAAAAGCCTCTGAACATTCCATCGTTCATCATTTGGTAAGTGTTGTTGTTTGCATGAGGATTGTTGCCTTCCTGATGCACATTATCCTGATTGTTGATCTGTGGAGACTCAACGGTCTCCTGTGCTCCATTGCTATTCTCAACATTCTCAGATGTCATTTTCAAATACTGCCACAAAATAAGGGTTAATTGACATATCACATATTACCCTATACTCTGACCGACCAATTAAATACCAAATAAGCTTAGGTAGATCATACTAGCGAAGGAATTCCTCATCTCTCCCCTCCTAGTTCTTGTCTTACATCTCAGCCAGGGATCATATCCCTAAGCTTTGATACCAACTGTGACACCCCCAAAACAGGTATACATCACCCATCTTGAGTCGCCAAATACATGGTATAAAATTCAAATACAACTTAATAATACAACTGTTATGTAAAATACGACAAAACATAAACTGTGAATTTTTAAATGAATATTGTCTTCTAGAGAGTATTCAACTCAAATGGAGTCCTCAATACATTTATTATCACACTATTTCATAGAATAGTGAGGACTACTAATGCTATTATCTGGACCGTCACTCCGTTCCCCGACTAGTCCCGGCTACATTCTCATTTCTTGAATAGGTCAATGAAAGCAAAAGGGTGAGCTCAACTAGCCTAATAAGAAATATTATGACTAAGATAATGCAGAATAATTTATCGTTAGCCTTCAACAGTGTTAAACTGATAAATATAACAAACATCAAGTTTAACTGCAACAGAATAAGCAATCCATTAGAAGAGTCAAGTAGAGTATAAAATCTACTATCTTCTATGATTTAAAAGATTTTTCATCACTTTTATCACTGAGACTCAACTTAATAAATAATCCACATTATCGAATCACCCCTGCATTACGGCCAATGATATTCTTTAGTATCACGACTTCAAATTATCCATGCACTACGGGACAAGGATATTCGTGTATTCATCAATGGTCATGATCATGCTAACAACTGTCCATCAATGCACTACGGGCCAATGAGGTCTTTTACCATATTATTTATAACATTACGGTCATGATTATACCGAATAATCCCTGGTCATAATCATACCAAGTCCATCTATGCACTACAGGCCACGGATGACTTTCAACATAATATAAACATGAGGATGATGACAATGATATAAGAATTCAATAAAAACAAGTTCAAGGATAAAATTTTAAAGATTTATAATTTAATTTATCCAGAAATCAATAACGTCCAAATTGTCAACATGATACTACTTTGTGGAGTAAAATTCAATTATAATATTGTACTAAAAATAATTTGGACAAAAAATGAATCAATTTTTATCATTAATAGTACCCCGGGTGAATAGTGCTTGAGTGAATAGTAACCCATGAATAGTACTTTGGGAATAGTAACCCTGTGAATATTACTCCGGCATGAAAAAGTTAAAACTTATCAAGAATACTCAGAATAATATTTCCATGAAAAGATACTGGATGAAGCACAAATATCAAGGATATTAATTTTAACAAAATGAGTATAGAATTAGAAATCTGAAACGAAATAATATTACTTACATACTACAGAGTATGGAAGAAAATATGATTTCAAACGAATATTGAACAAAAATAACATCCCTTACCTTGAAAAGAAGAGTATTCCAACTGGTATAACGGGGATATTCTTGAAGAAAACTTTCACTGTTTTCTACGCTCAAAGCTTTCTAAAACTCTAAAGAAATAAGCTCAATATTATAGAAGAAGAATTCTCTGATTCTGGTCTGATTTTCAATTTCAACTTAAGCGTCTATTTATAGGAAAATGCTAGAACGCCATACGAGACTAAATAATAAAATAATATTATTATTATTTTACTCTTCTACGCCACCAACCTTGAATTGTTGAGCAGCCAATTTGGAACCAAAAATTTCAGCCCACATGTTTTGAAAAATAAAATGTGCGTCCCACCCAATTTTAATAAAAATATTTTAATTTCCAAAACTTCAGTAATTCATAACAACGGGTGTTGGTTCTAATGTGTCCCTCCTATCCGCATTTGAAGCATATGATAGGTGGTCATTCTCCTTCCTTAACAACGGGTGTTGGTTCTGATGTCTTTCCATCATTGTTGAATCTCCTCTTCTTGAAATGTCCACTCTTATTGTCTTGGCCATGATTACCACCAATGTGGTTACCATTTTTAGCATGTTGATTCCCTTCACGTTTGTTGTCACCGCTTCGATGACTGCTACCACTGGTATTATTGACTTGTCGGTTGCTCTCTCTTGGTTGGGTTGACTCATTATCGCACTCCATTAACTGAGCCCTATTTACAATATCTGAATACAAGCAAAGTTTGTGAGACATAAGGTATTGACATATCTCGGGTTTCAAACCTCGTAGAAACATCCGCGTCATTCTCTCCTCATTATCAACTAAGTGGGACGCAAAAGGGATAACTAGGCAAACTTGGCTTCGTACTTTGACACGATCATGTTGTTTTGCTCCAGTTTAATGAACTCTACCTCTTTCATGTGACGAATACTTTCGGGAAAGTACTTGTTGTTGAACAGTTCTTGGAACTTCTCCCAAGACATCTTT